>CANTUR010000113.1:2025000-2512326 GCA_947683625.1 Mallotus nudiflorus | reverse complement strand
AACTGTATGACTGTGTATTTTGAGTTGAATATTATGTATTGAGATTTATGTACTAATATATTATTTATATAACTTATAATGTTTATTTTATGCACTATGATATTATGGTTTAATTAAATTGAGAAAAATTAGTTTGATAATGTGCATTATGATTTAATTATTTTATTGTAAGGTTTTAAAATGAAATATTTTGTGTTTTTCTTTTAAGGCTTATTATGAGTTTTGGTAGCTTTACATTTTTTCATTCCCTAGTGCCGGTCACATACCCTTGGGTTCGGGTCGTGACAGATAAACTCAAAGACTCTTTTGTTAGCACTAAAATTTTGAACTATGTAATAGGGGTATGAGATAACTCAACAATGATAAAAATTTTAAAAAAAATTATTCAAAAAAGATAGTAGCATAAATTGGCCCAAAATCAAGATTTTAGTCCAAATTCAAGTGAATTCATAAAGTCTAGGCCATTTGAAAAAACATAGTTGAAAAGCTAAAGGAGAGATTGTTACGTCATTGTAAAGGTGTCTGAATTCCTCAATCAGGCAATTACCCTTTCCTTCAGGTGAGGTGACAACCTCTTCCCTAAGGTGAGGCACCTATATAAATACCACAAAGACCTTTTAAGTTTAAGTTGTGTTTATTAGTGTATGGTTATCATGTTTATTTGAGAATTATTTGCAATTTTATCTTGATAACATTAGGATAAAATTAAAAATGAAGATTTTTTTTATTTAAGATGTAATTAATAAAATTGAAAAGTTATTTTTTCATTTAATCTTAATGGTCTTCTTAACAAAATTAATCCCTTTATTTTTCTTTTAGAATTCAAAAAAAAAAAAAAAAAAAAAGCAATCATTAAATTGAATCCTAGTTAGATACTTTATTGGAATCTTGTTTGTGTTGAACTATTATTGTCACTACTTTTGAAGTTCATTAGTTTTTTATTACAATTAAAAAGATTGAGGTATGAGGGTGAAATTGCTCCTTCAGTAAGCTTATTACTTTTCTTTGTTTTCCTTTTGATTCATGAGTGTTTAATATTTTGGAGTTATTTTATATCTTTTGTGTGTCGTTTTGAAAGAAGAAAAATAAAAGAAAGTTTTTTTTTGTTTGAAACAGTTTAAGTACAATTTTGGTCCTCGTGGTTTTACCTTTTGGCAAAACCAATCCTATGATTTTTTTGGGCATTCAAATACCCTGAGTTTCATATTTTTTACACTTTAGTACCCTTTATAACAAATATTGTTTAAAATGTATGCTTTAATCTAAAAATAACATGGATCTTCAATGTTAAAATCATATAATGAGTAATATATCATTCAACTAACTACAATAAACTAAAAAAAAAGATGTATTTTTAATTTAATTATGAATAAAAAGAAATGATTTTTGAAATAAATTTACAATATTTCCAAAAATAACCAATTATTTAGATTGATCATAAATCATAAATAAAATAAATTTATCATTAAAATTTAATATTATGTTAATGCTTTCTCATAAAATAATGATGATATTAGTTAGAATGGTACTAATGTATATCAATGTGAAACACATGGTACTTAAATGCAAAAAAAAAAAAAACACATTACTAGTGTAGACGATAGGGTTTAGTGCACACACAAGTATATTGCAACCACGACATTTTTTGAGCTCAGGACTCTAAATAACACACTATTAAATTACAAAGATATAGTGTGAAGATGAGGAGTTTCCATCCAAGGTAATAATTGGAACAACCGATGAGTAGTGGTAACTCGATTCTCTAAAAGAAAGTTAACACCATAACTAAGAGATTATGAATATGGAATTCCAACTTCTTTTAGTCTCATGCTCGTTTAGATTTTGTTTATGAATTACTATCTTATTCTCTAATTACATGCAATTTCATATAAACTATAATTTAACATTCATCTAACTCCAAGGCAACTAGTTATGAAAAAGCACATAAGAACTGCATTCACACAAGGTGCAACATCCTTAAATTACTCTGACCTACATTGATTTTTAATTAAAGTTAACTAATTCTATATTTTATTTACAAGTGAAATGGTAACTAAAGGTGGATGTACATATTAATTATTTAATGAGCCTATATCTATTTATTTTAATTCTAAAGAAAGTGGGCCTAAGTCTACATATCTATAGGAATGAATTGGATCAAATTAATCAAGTTAATTCTAATTAATTTTAAATTAAAATGAAGTGATATTAAATTTATTTGTTTTAAAAGTAATGTATTTAAATGGGCTAGGCTAAGTCTAATCAATTTTAATTGAATTAAAAATGGGCTTAAGTCTAAATTAACCTAAATGAGCCTAAATTCATTTTAAGTTAATAACCTACAAACCAATTTAAAGAGGCCTGTTATTAACAAGTTAAACCTAATTATGGGCTTAGGGCCTAAAATAAATAAAAAACATAAAGCCCAAATAAACATACAAACATATAGACAGTGATTTCTAACCCTAACTTAATTTACATGCAACCTAAATTAGTTTAAAGTTTCCATTGATTTTATTTGGTCAAATCTAATTTACTAATAAATTTTAAGGTGCAAAAAATTAAATGATTTCACTATTTTCCACTATCAGGGCTATTACAGCATACATACAAATTAATTAATTACATGCCCAAAAACCAAATAAATGAACAAAACACACATAATATAAAAATAAAAAAATTAAATTTAAAAAACATAAAATCTACGTAAAATTGTTATAGGGTTATATTCCATTGTATTCTATGGATCTTCATAGATTGAATCAAGTGAATCATGAGACTTCCTCCATTTCATGTATAGATCACTCGCACCATAGCCAAAAGAATAAAACAACACAGAAAGAAGAAAAAAGAATTAGAATCAACTAAAATAGAAAAGGGAAAGAGAAAAGAAATAAAAAAAAGGGATGAAGATGGTGTGATGTTATATTGATTTGCTCCTCAAAGATTTTTTGATTCACCATTTGAAATTAGGATTGCAGATTAATTTTTCTTCTCTGGCTTGAACGACGTTTTTAATTCAAGGACCTTTTTTTTAAAGAAAAGAATATGAATGAAGAATTTTTCTTTCTCTATATTCAAAGCTTTTTTCCCCTTTCTACCAAAAAAACCCTCTCTTTTTCTTTCTCAATTAAACTCGTAGATCTTTTAAAAGGAATCCAATCTCCTATGATAACCATAGGAGATAAAATTCAATTTTTTATTAAAAAACTAATGATAAATGTCATATTTATCAAATAAAAACCAATTGATAAATATATATTTACACCCCTTTTTTGATTTTTTAACGAATTAAAATTCAGAAAATATATTTAAAAAATTTAAAAAAATTAAAAATTCAAGATGAAACCAGATCGGAGCTATGCAAGTTTGATTGAAATTGTGTATTTTTAGTCGAAAATACATAATTCCTTGAAAATACATAATTCTGATCGGAATTATGCATATCCAATCAGAAATGTACAATTTCAATTGGAATTATATGACCAAAAATGTGTAATTCTGGTGGGAATTACATATTTCTAACCAGAAATATATAATTCTAATTGGAATTACAGAAGTTCAATCGATGATGACCCTTGTGTAGACGGCGGGGTTTAGCGCGCGTCCATGATTTTAGCAACCATGACACTGTTTAGGTTTAGGGCCTTAGAGAACACACTAAACACTATCACAAAGACATGGCGTGGAGATGAGGAGTCGCCACCTAGGGTAATAACTGGGACAAATAAAAAAGGTGGTACTCGATTCTCTAAAAGAAAGCTAGCACCACAACCAAGAGATTCTGGATACGGAATACTAACTTCTCTTAGTCTAATTTTATAATTTTATAAATGATTATTCATCCTCTAATTACATGCAATTTTATTAAACCTTAATTAACATCCATCTAACCCAAAAGGCAACAAGTCAATAAAATTACAAGTAAAAATGCATAAAAAGGTAATGTCCCTATGTCTAAACTATGTTAATTTTATTTTATAAGTTAGCTAAGTCTACATATTATTTACAAGTGAGAAATGGACTATAGGTGGGCCTACATTTTATTAATTTAGTGAGTCTAGATCTGTTCATTTTAATTTGTCTAAGGAATGGGCTTAAGTCTATTCAATTTTAAAGGAAAATTAATAGGCCTAAGTCTAACTTGGTTTTATTTTAAGTGAAATGTGGGCCTAGGTCTATTTATTTTAAAAGGAATGAAATTAAGTGGGTTGAGCTAAGTCCAAACAAATTTTAATTAACTAAATGGGCTTAAAATCTAATTAACTTAATGGGCCTAAATTAATTTTAATTATTTAAAGTCCTAAACTTTTTTAAACCTATTTATTAAGTGGGTTAGACCTAAATGTGGGCTTGGGACCTAAAAACATAAAAACATAAAAAACAAGCCCAAAAAAATAAAACACACAAAAAAAAAGGATCAAATAAACATTATAGTGATTTTCTAAAAAAAAACCTAAATTAATTACATGTCAAACCTAATTTAAGCTATTGCCACCATTGATTTTAATTTTTTTTTATCCAATTGAACCTAATTACTAATCAATTTTAAAGTACAGAAAAATAAATTTTTCACTATTCCCACTACTGGGATTATTACAAACTATGTACAAAAATTAAATTTAAATGATTATACACCCAGAAATTAAAATAACTACATAGAACACCAAAAATGGAAAAAATAAAGATAAAAATCCTAAATTCTACTGGAAAACAACACAGGTTCTTTTATGGCAATCCATGGACCTTCTGCTCAATTTAAATATAGGTAGTATCCTCCTCAATCCACATACACATATCAAAACAAAAAAAACAAGTAATCAGATTAGTAGTGAAATTAAACAATAAAAAAGAATAACATAATAAAAGAAAAATCACAAAAAGAAAATAATAAAAAGAATGAAAAATGAAATAGAAAATAACACTAATGATTTAGATGTTGTGTAAATGCTCTTTTTTGGCCCCTCAGATTAGGATTTTCACCGTTGAAATTGACTCAATGTTGATTTGATTCTGGACTGGGACTAAAAAATTGTTGTATCGTCTTCGTCAAATGAACTGTAAAAATTAGGGTTTTGAAAGAACAAAAGAAATCAAAGTTTGATCTATCTTTTGTCTGTGTAAAAAATTCTCCCCCCAAAAAAAAATCCCCCCTACGCAAGCATGCAGACTCTGCTTTTAAATGCAGAGTCTGTGCGTACTGAACTTCCTCCAAAGGAGGAACAGACCTATATGATAAGATAGTATTTTTTTTATTTCAAAAATATCTTCTGCATTTTAAAAAAACCTTATCAGATAAAATTTGAATTTTCAACCAATCAAAACACTGAAAAAATTACTAAAAAATAAAAAAATATGCGAAAAATAAAAAAAAAGGGACTTATTGCGCGTCGGCACTTTGCAATGCCGATCGGCATTGTACCAATGGCAATCCTTTTTTTTTTACTTTTAATTACCAAAAGACTCCTGAAAAAAATGACTTATTTGTAATCAAATCCTAAAAAATGTTGCAATTTAGTCCTTAAAGTCCATAAAATCGACAACCAAGTTCAATTTTTGAATGAATTTCATCATAGGGGCTTACGTTGCAATTGTGGACAATTGCATTCTGAAATTGAGTGCTTACACCTTGAAAGAATAAAAAATTTTTAATTAGCTCCTTAAAAAAACATTACAATTAAGTCCTTAAAAAAATGCAATTAAGCATTGAGATTGAAAAACCAATAACCATAGACCTCAAATTTTCATTATTGAAATCCTCTGTCGCATCCACACTCGACTATCCCAAAATTGGGTGCTTACAACTGGTTTTGCCAAAAGGAAAAATCACAAGGATCCAAAGTGTACTTATCCCAAAGTAAATTATATAGATGATGATCTCTTTATAGAGGTGAAAGCCTCCTAAAAAAGGCAATGGCCTTTAGAGTTAGGTTTTATGCTTTGATATTACAAAATTTATTTTCTTCACAAAGATTAAGTGTTTATCTTTATTTCTTCAATATGCCTATATTCATTTTATTTCTGTCAAAATAAAGGCATCTTTATATAATTAAAATGTTTATTTGATAAAAAAAACTTGGAAGCATATATGAGAGAGATGTGTCACGACCTAAAACTAGGAGTCATGACTGGCGCTAAGGAACAAGAATTCTTTTGAATCCAGAACCCGTAGCAAGCCTTAGAAAATAAAAACATGCAATAAATAGATAAAAGTACAGTTGAAGTAAATTTTTTTTTGAATCAATATATATAAAAATAAATACTCAATATTATTTCATAAATAAATACATACTCATACAGTGTTCAAATATACTCTCAGAGTATAAAGTATCAAACAAAGCAATACTCTTATGAAACAATCACACTACTACTGCAGTTTCTAGAATACAAATCAGAGTTTAAAGTATGTATTTACATAAAATAGCCAGGACGGAAGAACACCGGTGAAGAACTCTACTACTAGGGTCTGACGATATAGAATCTCCTGAAAAAAAATAATTGAGGAGGGTCATACCTCACTAAGTGAATTATTATACTATAGATACATGCAATCTAAACCATATCTAATCATGTATTCATATATATATATATGTATATTCACGCATTTCACACAAATGTCAAACTCTGCTTTTATAAATATACTAAATGTAGAAAACATTTATTTTAATTCATGAAGGATCGAATAGAACCCTATTAATCGCAACCTCAATCAACTATATATATCATCACTCTAGCCATCCAGGCTCACTTAAATCCAGATAGATCACTTATTCCAATTTGGACAGTAGACTGGCCCCGAGACACTAAGTCAACCGAGCTCCCGCAGTCTGATTGTCAGTGTGATTGGCCCCAAGACACTTGGTCAACTGAGCTCCAACAATCACACTCTCAATCACATCACATCTCAATTAAATCAATATATCACTTATTTCATTGTGGATAGTAGACTGGCCCCGAGACACTAAGTCAACTGAGCTCCAACAGTCTAACTATCAGTGTGATTGGCTTCGAGACACTATCAATCATACCATCAATCTTAATCAAATCAATCAAATCAACTATAATCACCACAATTAATTCTCACTCAACCCTGATCTATCGCACTGGTACGTACACGGTCCTAGTGTTGCCCACTAGGTAGCACTTTATATTGATATCCTTCATTTATAATAAATCATTCATACGAAAAATAAATAATGTAGAATAACATTCATAATAGTAAAATAAACCATATATATACCAAAAATATACCTAAAATAAACCAAGCATATTTCGGGTATATATATGTCAAATAAAAAATAAAATATACTAAAGATAAACCATTGTTATAATTTAAAACAATTTAAGTGTGTTTCAATAATATAACATGCATTTACTTAAAAATATACCTAAATATACTAAAGATATACCCTAAGTACACAAATCACTTAATAAAAAAAATTATGAATAAATATTCATTTAAAACATGTATTTGTACTAAAACATGCATTTAGGTTTGACATATATCCAAAAAATATACCAAAAATAACCTAATTATCTAGCATGCATAGATAAAAAAAAAATAAACCCTAAATATACCAATAACATGTTAGGTTTAAATCAATAATAAAACATGCATTTATTTGGAAATATATCAAAAATATACTAAAAATATACTTAAAAATAATTTAAGTATAAATCAATAATATAGCATGCAATTATTTAGGAAAAAACCTAAAATATATTAAAAATATACCTAAAGTATACTAATCATTTAAATAAACAATTATGAATGAATATACATTTAAAACATGTATATATACTAAAATATACTAAACACAAACCTAATCATATTATAAATTAAATCACTTTTAAAAACATATAATGAAAATGAAAAATCCTAAATCATGCATCCTAAATGCAATACATATATATATATAGTATAATAACTCACTAATTAGCGCTCCACGAGACAGACTCGATGGGCCTGCTCCGTTAGGCCTAGGTCTCGGAGTAACTAAATAATAAAAATGATCACGAAATCAAAATAAATTTAACTTAGACTTCTAGAGACTCAATCTAAAATTACTAAACACAAGTAGACACAGAATAGGAATTGGACATGATGTCACGTTTTACGAAAATTCTACTGAAAATTTGGCAGAACCTCTTCTGTAAAACGGACATCTCTCTACTTAAAAAGTAGAGCCGGTCCTACAAGGAAAAATACACTTCGAATACAAAATTCTCACAACCCTTGGTTGGGATTCCGAATTATTGAAATTCCCCAACCGAGGTCCACAATTCACCACAGTTCAAATAATACAATAAAATATATCAAAAATCAATAAATACCATAAATACCCTCAAAATATCAAAATATAACATATTTAACATTAAAACACCAAAAATAATTATTTTCCCAATAATTACTTAAAAACCCTAATTAATAATATAATATTATTAAAAATCCATTTTTCCAATAATTACACAATTAATAATAAAAATTCATTTTATAAATCCAAATAATTTAATTAACCCAATAATATAACAAAAGTTATAAAAACCCATTATTTTATCAAAATAATATATAATATATTATTTGAAAATAATTTTTAAAAATTAGTTTTTAATTAGTTGAAAATAGTAAATAATTTGTAAAAATCATTTTAGTACCTTAAATAATTATAAAACCAACTAAAACCTAATATTTAACTATAATCTTAACAAAATTACGTGTTTACCCTTATAATTCAAAAATACACATAATATACTAATATTACTCCAAAATTCTATAAAAATTATATAAATGCATAAAAATTATTTTCTCAACATATATATTACTACTATTAACTAAAACACATTATTAAACAATAATTTCAACAAAAATCCAACTATAAGCTAATTATCCAATATTGACATAATATAAAAATATTTATAAAAATTACATAAAAATCAAAAAAATTATAATCTCAACACTATAATTAATAATAACCCATAAAAACACTAAATCAACAAATTTTATAATTAAATAAATTAATTTACAGAAATTAATAAATTAATAATAAAATATTCAAAAATTCAAAAAAATTAAAATAAATTCCAAAAATTCAAACAAAAATTTATAGAGGTAGATTAAGCTTCCAAAAATCACTTTTGTAAAGGGAGTTTGCAAGATTCAAGCAATATCATGCTAAAAAAAATTCGAAACCCTAAAGCTCCAAAAATAAAAATTCAACAAAACTCAATAAATGGACGTTTAGAGCTTTAACTAAGCTTGGATTCATGCTCACCAGAGTCTAGAGAGTCGATAGAGATCGGAAGCTCAAGAAACGGTGGCCAGAAGTGATGGAGGCACAATGATAGGCAGAGAATGGGACGATGTAAGGAAGGAAGAAGATGATGAATAGTGGCTTATGTGTGAATGTATATATGTTTATGTGTTTGTTGAATGAATGGCCCATTTTTTTATGTATGTATATATTACTTTATGTTAAAAGTGTATATATATTATAATATTATTATATATTAACTCATTTCTCACCACACATACACTCGTATATATATATATATATATATACACACACACACATAAAATAATAATAAACACACACACACATGCAAATTAAACTCGCATAAAATAACATTTAATAATAATGATAATTCTAATAAAATAAATAATAGAATTTGATAAAACGATAATAGAATTAACAATACTCTAAATTAATTATTATTAAAAGAGTTCTATCCAAAATAATAATTATAAATAATGCAAATTAAATGTCCAAAATAATAAGTTTCAAAATAAAATATTTACGTATAAAAATATAATTAAACATAAAATAATAATAATTAATCATAAAATAATTAAATAATTAAATATAACTTTTAAATTTTATTAACACTGCATATCTCATTATATAATAAAATAATTTAAAAATCAGGGTTATTACAAGATGATTGTCAATTTGAGGAGGTATTCACCTCCTCATAAACATAATTTTCTCTTCTTAGAGGCAGTCACCTCTACTATCTCAAGTCTAATAGTTCAAAAATTTATGTTTCAACGTTTTTTAATTATACAGTAATGAAATGACAATTTTCATTCATTGTTTGTTTATTATCAATATTAACATAATATAAATTATTAATTTATGTTGAGGTACTGATGTTTTGGTGTTTTAATTTTAAACTTAACATGTGGGGCACCATTGATTGTATTGTCTTTTGATTCATTTTATAATTGCTTATTGTATCTACTAACTAGCTTTATTGATTTTATCTTTATGTATATTTTGGAGCTAATGTCTATTTTTTGCATGATTAGAATGGAGAGTAGGATGGCTTTAGAACCCTTTGATGGGCTTCCTGATAATTTGCCTTTTAATAAGTTCATTATAGTTTTAGTTGATTCTTATTATCCTTTAGGGTTTTTTCATAAATTCCCCAAAATAGAAGTAAAATAATAAAAATACCCCAAGTTTTTTAATTTACGTGAATGCAACCTTACCCAATTTTAATTATGCTAATGCCTCATCCTTCTCCATCAGCTCAAAACAAGTTTCTACCTCAGCTTTAATCCCTCACTTTTAGTTAAAAAACACATCTTTCACCCTTCTCCCCCACGTGTAATCGCTTTACATTAGATCAACAAATCAAAAAACTAATTTCTTCACAAATGAATCCATTCTCTTCTCCAAAAAATGTAGAAATCATTCTTCTTTGTGCTTTTTTTTATTACTCTCTTCAAGCTCAATTACTCCAACCTCAGCTCTAATCTGTCCCCCTTAGCTTAAAACAACATCCCTCATCCTTCTTCTTCATCTGCAATTGATCTCCATCAGCTCAAAAAATTCAGAAACTGATTTATTCAAAATAGGAATCCATTATCTTCTTTAAAAAATCCTTGATTTCTTCAAAAACAAACCTTCATCAAATTCTTCTAATACAAAGATTAACCTCTATACATTGATCTCTAAAATTATCATCAAGATTTCAAGGAAGAAAAAATCAAAACAAGATTTCAACAATCTAGAAAATAAGAAGAAATTCAACAACAATCTTAAATCAAAGGTAAGCATTCTGATTTTGATTTATTATTTTATTAAATAATTCAATGCATGCAAAACCAAATCCCTTCTTTAAACAATCCAAAAATCACTTTTGTTCAAATTATTTATCAATTAATTGATATTAAAGATAATGTATGAAACAAACAGTATACATAATGTGTTCAAAAATTTGAAAGAGTCATAAAGGGGGGTGAATAAGACTAATGAACAATAATAAGAAATTAAAAAGATTTGAATAAAAATTAAAAAAAATGTTGAGAAGGAAGAATGATGAACATAAGAATTTAAGGAGTTTGGATTTTCAACAATCCTACATCTCCACCTAACTTATCCCTAAGTTAGAATTTTGAATCTCCACAATTTATTTCCCTAGATTGATTTTTACAACTTGAGTTTGAGGCTTAACTCAAACCTTATAACTTGAATTTTTAAGGATCACTCAAAAATCAATACATAAGTGTTTTCAAAGGCTCACATTAAAACTGAATTTCCAGGTGTTTTAATGGCTAAACACTTAAACCAATTCCTTTAGAATAAAATCTCACTTCCTATTTTCTTAACCTAGAAAATAGAAGAATAAGAATTTATATTCTAACACTCACCAACTCTCATAAGAGTATACAATAATAAAATAAATTTTGAAAGAATTTAGAGAACTAAATTTAACACTTGAAAGTATATAATGAATAAACAACTTTTTTAACCTTAAAATAATCTTCAGAGGTTATATTTATACTTGAGCAATTCAATTATGGTTGTTGGAAGCAAAAATTTTGTTCCTAACAAAATCAAAGTCCATTTAAATGTAATTTAGACTTTTGAGCTGTAATTTGTTAAGTTCTGATCAGGATATCATCAGTCTTAGTTGAGATGAGCCTTGAATAGCAGTTATAAGTCATTTTATTTGAATTTTTACATTGGTCCCAGTCAGGATCACCTTGTCCCGGTCGGGACTACATTATCCTGGTCAGGATATTGGATTGGGATCAATTCTGCCAAAAATTTAGTTTTTGCAGAAATTGGTTTGCTTTGGTCCCAGTAAGGAATACCCTGGTCCCGGTTAAGATTATGACAAAATTTGCACTTTTTATGTAATTTAGTCCTTGTGTTGAGTTCGATCGAGATATTGCTTGTGAGTAGGATTGAAGATGATCGAATTAGCCTAAACTTTCTTCATAAAAATTGTAGATAATTGTCTTATCTTTCCATATCACTTTGAATCACCTCAATTGAACCTTTGTAACTCAAGATATTGCTGAAATACTAAAAGCTGCGCAACCTAAAATGAAAGCTACATATGTTGAGTTTGACTCAAGATTTGCATACCCAAATGAGTTTAGATTTTGACAAGTAAGCTCAATTCATAAAGCTTAATATGTCTACTTCAAAAGTGAAGAGGATAATTTTCTAATTATAGAGCTCTAAAGATGTCAAAAAGGCTACTTGAATCTTAGAGATCGAATTAACCCAAAAGCATACTTATTAATCTAGGTCATGAGGTAGCTCATAAGTAGACCACTGTATATCTGAAAATGTATATTTTTGGTATATAATTGTTTCTCAAAGATTGTGGACTTTTATAGATTGAGATACTTCATCGAAATGCATATTTATACTCTTTCAATGAGTATTTCATTGTCTCCAATCATTTAACAATTAAATTTCATGATAGATCAACTTCCTATACATTTAGTTGAAATCCTTAGAATTAAAATTATTTGTCAACGTCGAAAATTAGAAGTTTGATCATGCAAATGGTCAACAATGTCTCCTTTTTTTGGCTTTAACAACAAATTTAAAACGATAATAAATAATGTGTGTATGTGTTAAATAACTTGTATAAGCATGTTAAATTAAAATAGCTCCCCCTTTCAAAATAAATAGATGCAATAAATTGCTCCCACTTAATATATGCATAATATCAATATCATGTACCTAAGCGTGAAATAATTAATAAAGCATATATAAGGATTTAAAGAAATTGAACTTTTAAAAAAAATTAAATAATTATAAAGGAGATGGTTTTAAGAAACGATATTAATTTGACAGATAGTCATAAAAATTTTCTCCTTTATATGAAAATATATTTCTTTATTTCTACCCTTTGTAGACATGATAAGAAATATAAATTTAATTATTTATTCCCCTTTTTTTTGTCAAAAATAAAAACAACATAAAATTTAACATGAGGAATAAAAAGAAACATAACCTAACATAACAAATGTGTTAAAAAACATTAAAAATAATTATGATAACATGATCATTTTGTTAAATTCTCTTTTGGCAAAGACAAAAAGAAAAGAGAAAGATATAAAGAGAAATGAATCTAAAGAAACCAAAAATTATAGTGGGAATAAAAGATCACGAACCAAAATAATGAAAACAAATATACACAAAATCTTTATAAAATCTATGTCATACTTAAACAAAGTAAGCAAAATAAGGACTTTTATCACATATGATATATGACAAAACTAGCCACACTTATAATGTTACTATGCAGGTACAAATAAAATTATGTAAAATAAATTCAAACAATTTCCCCCCTCTATTTCAAATTAAAAATAAGAAAAAAATTGATATTAAGGACATACTATCACATAGTTATGTCATTAACATAAACACATATTTGTAAAAAAAAATTCTCTCCCTTAAAAGAAATTAACTAAATACTCATGCAAACTCAAATATTTCTTCCTCTTTGTCAAAGCAAAGATAGACCAAATCTTAAAAAAATATCTATACCTTATCAAAGATTAAAACAATTTATAAGACTAATTTATATATGAATAAATTAAACATGAATTTTGCATTTATAAAATTCATGCATAAACACAATAAATAAAAAATTAAGCACACTCAAATATTTCTCCCCCTTTGTTAAAATGTAAAAAATCATTAAAAAAATAAAATTGCATTAAGAAGGATAGAGTTACAATTATATTAAGATATCTATTGTAAACAAAACAAAAAAATAACAGCTTATGACTTGTATACAAAAAATAAGCTGAATGTAAATTGACATAGAATAATCATAAAAACAAACTATCAGCTCAAAGCTTAGATACGGAAAATGTACTAAAAATAAGCCAAATAGAAATTGATAAAACACACACAAAAATATAAAGAAAATAAATTAGTCTTGGGGAGGAAAGAGGGAATAATTATGCTAAAATAAAATAAATAATTAATTGAATTTAACTCAATAATTAATTATTAAATAGAAAAAATAAAAAGATTGTTAAGATCAATATCAAAATTAATAATCAAAACAATTAATAAACATGACATGATTTCATATGAAAATAGTTCAACCATCAATCAATATAGTATAAAATCAAGACACACTAGAATCATCAATCATACCAAGCTCATGCTTAATAAAATTCATTTTTTTCTCATGAAGAGGCTTGGTAAAAATGTTAGCTAATTGATGATTAATATCAATAAATTCAAGAAAAATATCACCATTTTGCATATGATCACGTAACAAATGATGTCTATGTAATACCCTACATACATATATATAATTATTTTAATATAAAGGGACATATTTTTCTCGAATAGTACTAGTAATAGTTAATTTGCATTATATTAAAGTATAAATTTTGTTAACATTATATTTTAGGTTAAATATTAATTTAAATGTGCATATCTATTCACATGTGTGTGTGTATATATATATATATATATATATATATATATATATATATAGATATATATATATATAATATAGTATAAGGTATAATTATATACATGTGTATATATATGTATACGTTTTCATGTAGTATATGTTTGCATACATATACATACATATATATATATATATATATATATATATATATATATATATATATATATTTATATTTATATATGATATATATATATTTAGTATATATGTATATAGTCATAATATAGTATAATAAGTATATTATATAAATATATATACGTATATATATGTATACATTAGCTTATAATATAGTATATATATATATTTTGGAGAAAGAAGAAAACAGAACCGAGCTTCCCTCCTCCCCATCCTCGCGACACCTTCGACCACCACCATCACTGCGCCTCCCCCACCTCCGGCCGCCATCTGCTACTCCCTCTTCCTTCTCCCTCGCCTCCGGCCACCTGCAGAGCCGCCGGAAGCTGCTAGAAGAGAGAAGCCGAGAGTTTTGATCTAAACTCACCCAAGCTTCGTCCGACCACCATTTTCCTCCATTCAGGTGCCAATCTCCTCCCTTTGCACCGGTGAGGCCCAATCTAAGCTTTGTTTAAGCTTTGGTCATGAATTGATTGAGTTTTGGTTGATTTTCAGTTTGTGAACTCTAGGGTTTCAAAATTTTTTTTAACTTAATCTAGCTTGATTCATGCAAACTCCCTTTACAAATGTGATTCCTAGTAGCTCAATCTACCTCTAGGAATTTTTGTATAATTTTTGGAATTTATTTTGATTTTTGGTGAATTTTGAATATTTAAATAATATTTTAGGAATTTTCGGGAATTAATTATAAAAATAGCAAATAATAATAACAATTGACATTTTGGTGTTATTATGTGTTGAGATAAATTTTAGGGTAAGGTAGATAATTTTAAGAAGATTATACAATTTTTAGGAATTTTTATACCTTATGTCAAAATTAAATAATTAGGCTAATTTTGAAAATTTTGGTTAAAAAGGTTATGAAATTTGATAAATGAGGTTATTAGTGAATAATATAAACTTTAGGACTCAAACTATAATTTTGAGATTTTTATACTATTTTTATAAATATATTTGAGTTTATGCCAAAAATTTGATTTTTAGTAAATAATACTTTTGGGAAAAATATTGTTGGTTGATTAAATATTTTTTATATAATATTGGGAGGAATTATCTTGAGAAAAAAATTAGTTTTAGATGATTGGATAATTTTAAGGAAAATTTTGTATATATATAGCATTATGTAATTTATATATATACTAAGGGTAAAAATGTAATTTTACACTAAATATGATAAATATATATTTTAATTAGTTTTATTAGTATTTAAAGGGTTTAGATAAATTTTATAAATTAATTGATATAATTTGCTAAGTAGTGTAAAATTTTAAATGTCCAATTTTCTATATATATATATATATATATATATATATATATATTCATATAATATATTACAAAGGTTTTCATTTGGATAATAATTATAATTATACTATTAGTAATGGAAAACAAATTTAATTGTTTAATTTTTAATAATTGAGATTTTACACAATTTTATTTATTTTAGTATGTGTGTAAATGGAGAAATAAATATTATTAATTTTGATACTTTTAAGTTGTGATCTCGGTCGGGGTAAATTGTAGTCTTGGGAGCCCGACTCGAGTGTGAATGGTTGTGTATTTTGGAAGTGCATTTTCTATGCAGGTCTGGCTCTACCTTTGGTAGAGAGATGTCCGTTTTACAGAGGAGACTCTGTCGAAATTTCGGTAGATTTTCTCGTAAAACGTGATATCCGTAAAAAATTCCTTCCGTTAGTTAGGTTAAATTCTGTCTGTCGAGTCTTGTCCGATTTTCATCGAGTCAGTCTGGAATTTTATTATTTTGTTGATTCCTGATTTCGATTCCTTAGTCATGTTTTAAAAAGTCGATTCATTATTTTTCTTTTAGAGCATATCGGAGCAGAAGCTGTGAGACCGAGGCAGACGCGTGGTCATCAGCCTTCACATTCATCCTGTAAGTCGATAAAATGATCTGTGCGTGTGTTTATTTAAAGAAATGCATGCGCTCGTATTTCTATTATATTGATTATATGATTTATTCAATTTAATGCTATCATTTACGATTTAAATGCAATTTATTTATTTAAAATCGATTTGAGAAATTTTGGTAGAACGAGCTACCTGGTAGGCCTCATCAGGACTATGTGCACATGGTAGAGATTGAGAGATGGATCCGATAAATTGTATGATTGATGAACGTTAAACTGGGACGGGTGCCTCGGTAGAAGCCTTTGCTCTCGGGGACCGCCAGTGATTGGAAAGTCAATGATGGACTGGGATGGATGCCTCGGTTAATGCCTTAGCTCTCGGGGACCGCCAGATCCATATATTTGGATTAAGTGAATGACTACGGCTTGGTGCCTCGGTTGATGCCCTTACTCTCGGGGACCGGTAGTCTAGTTGGAATAAGTGGGCCCGGTTGGCCATTTAGATTTTGGGTTTAGGGTTCTACCGAGATTTTTCAAAAGCTATACTTATATATTATAAATTATTTTCACTATAAACATCTATAGTTTTTAAAAAGGTTTTCAAACCGTACAACTCTTTTATTGACTTACTCAGTGAGGTCTGATTCCCCTCAATTTATTTTTTTTAGGAGCTTGGGAGTTCGACCTCAGACTACCTCCACGTCGGGTTTCTTCTTCACCAGCTATTTTATGTAGGTCATTGTAAGCTGTACTGTGTATAAATCTAGGTTGCTGTAGTAGTATATGTATTAAAGATTTGTATGGTTTAAACATAATTATGTAACCTATTTGTGTAAACCACGCTTATGTATGAGATTAAATTTGATTTATAATATGAGATGTTGAAACACATTATTATTTAAGCGGTTGAATTTGTGTATTCTGAGAAAAATCAGTTTGATAATGTGTTCCGTATTCAAGTAAAGTTTAATATATGAATGGTTTTTATTTTCTTTTTCCTTTAGGCTTACTACGGGTTTCGGGGGCCTTATGCTTATCCATTCCCTAGTGCCGGTCACGTGCCCTCGGGTTCGGGTCGTGACAAAGTTGGTATCAGAGCATAAGTTTGATTAATTGTTTATGTCTGTCTTTCTATATAACTATTGCAGCTTTAGGATTGATAATTGTCTTTGAGATGTTCTTGTATCTAATTCCGCGTTGCTTTAAATATTCTTACCCCGTTTTAAATTCAATTTTCCTTGTCTTCCTTTCAGAATGAGGCGTGTGCGTACCGACCCAGATGCTGATCCGACCCTTAGGCTAGATGAGCAGTTTGTGCACGATGAGGCTCCCCTTCTTGTTCCACATCGTAGGGGCAGAGGTAGAGGTAGAGGTCGAGCCAGGGTAGCTACAGCTGAGATTCCTAATCAACAACCAGTCGAGCCTGATGCCCCAGCTGTTGACCCTACAGCCTTTGCAGTTGGACTGGCAGGGATTAATCAGGGTCTAGCAGCATTGAATCAGGCGATGCCCCTTGTACAGCAGATGCTTCAGTAGAGGAACCAAGGGATGTTAGACACTGAAGCAGCCCTTCTTTACTCTCGAATCGGTAGAGTTTCTTTCGACGGTACGGGCGATGCCTTAGACTTCATTAATGCGATTGAGGCACGCACCAGGACTGGACATATGGATTATCAGAGGATTATGATTGTGGAGTTGTCAGTTGAGGCAGTCGCTCATGATTGGTTTATGCAGTCGATTCAGCCATCGATGCATGAGTTGACTTGGCCAGAATTTAAGGACCACTTTTTGAGATTTTTCTATCCTCCAGCCACCAGAGATACCTACAGGTGGCAACTACTCCACATCACTAGAGGCGATAGGTCAGTGGAGGATTATACCAGAGAGTTTAATAGGTTGTCCTTACATACAGAAGATATCATGAGGGACCCTTACAGAGCAGTGGAGTTGTATGTTACTGGATTAGGATCCGCTTTTGTTAGTATGCGTACTGAGGACCGCACCCTAGAGAGTATGATTGAGGAGGCCCGTTTGATTGAGAGGCGACATATTCGCCAGGGCACCATGATGGATCCTTATATGATCGGGGGCAGTGGTCATGGTGTAGCTCCCGAGTACCAGCAGCCAGCATTTCACATCGGTAGTTCGAGTTAGCAGGCTGCGGGTAGTTCTCAGCAGAGTGGTAGGAGGTCCAGGACTCACAGAGTGGGCCGACGTGGATATGCCTCAAACAGGAGAACCGGCAGGAGTCATAGATTCGGTGCAGGAGTTAGTAGTAACAGTAGTGGGCAGAGTTTCGGGCAGAGTAGTTCTGGGTCTGGAGCTAGTGCTTGTGCGAGTTGTGGACGATTTCATCAGGGCCCGTGTCATATGTTGACGGGCGCTTGCTTTAGGTGTGGGCAGGTTGGACACCTTGCCAGAGCTTGTCCCCACTCCGGACACCAGCCACAGTACGTTCAGGGTTCATTTTCCTTAATGGCTCAGCCCTACTATCCGATGCCTCAGCAGTATCGAGCACCCATACAGCCACAGCAAAGACCGCCTTAGCCTATGAGTCAGCAGGGTCGAGGTTCAGTTGGTAGGCCTAGCGGACGTGGTTTTGCGCAGCCTTCAACTTCTTAGCAGGCAGGTCATGGTCAGGCTCGAGTGTTCACTTTGACACCACAGGATGCTCAGACTTCGAATGCAGTGGTAGCGAGTGTTCTCTCGGTCTGTGCATGCGATGCTAGAGTGTTGTTTGATCCCGATGCTTCACATTCCTTCATTTCTCTTGTGTTCGCTTCGAGAATCGAGTGGTAGCCTTCTAGGTTGTCCTTTCCTCTATCTGTTTTGACTCCTCTTAGTGACGAGTTGGAGACAGATGTTTTCTTTCCTTCATGTCTGGTGACAGTTGATGGTAGAGAACTATTGGCGAACTTAGTATTGCTCGACGTACTAGAATTCGATGTCATTCTGGGCATGGATTGGTTGTCGAGGTATTATGCCTTTGTGAATTGTAGAGAGAAAGAAGTGGTGTTCAGAATTCCAGGTGAAGAAGAATTTTATTTCAAAGGTGAAAGGAGCTCCATGGCTCATAATCTTATTTCTATCATTACAACTCGGAAGATGCTTAGAAGGGGTTGTCAGGGATACTTAGCAGTGGTAAGAGATGTTGAGAAGGAGAATGTGGCAATTGAACAGGTGCCAGTGGTGTGTGAATTTCTGGATGTCTTTCCTGAAGAATTACTAGGATTACCACCAGACAGAGAGATAGAGTTCTGTATCGATGTCATACATGGTACGGATCCTATTGCTATGCCACCTTACAGAATGGCACTAGCTGAATTGCAGGAGCTAAAAGAACAGTTGCAAGAGTTAGTTGATAAGGGTTTCATTAGACCCAATACATCGTCTTGGGGTGCTCCGGTGTTGTTCGTGAAGAAGAAAGATGGTAGCCTTCGACTTTGTATCGACTACAGGTAGTTGAATAAAGTCACCATCAAGAACAAGTACCCACTTCCGAGGATCGATGATCTGTTTGATCAACTTCAAGGTGCTACATGCTTCTCTAAAACAGATTTGAGATCTGGGTATCATCAGTTGAGAATCAGAAGAGGTGATGAGTCCAAGACAGCTTTTCGAACAAGATATGGCCATTATGAGTTTTTAGTAATGTCCTTTGGGTTGACTAATGCTCCAGCAGCCTTTATGGACTTGATGAATCGGGTATTCAGTCCATACTTGGATCGATTTGTGATAGTTTTCATTGATGATATCTTGGTTTATTCCAAGAGTGAAGCTGAACATGTGATGCATCTGAGAAGAGTACTTCAGACTTTAAGGGAGCACAGGTTGTATGCCAAATTCTCAAAGTGCGAGTTCTGGTTGTACCAAGTGGCATTTCTAGGCCACGTGGTTTCTCGAGATGGCATATAGGTGGACCCTAAGAAGATAGAGGCTATTACAGAGTGGTCAAGGCCGACTACAGTTAAGGAAGTATGGAGTTTGCTGGGTCTAGCAGGCTATTACAGAAGATTTGTGAAGGACTTCTCTAGAATTGCTGCACCTTTGACAAGGTTGACCCAGAAGAATGTTAAGTTTGTATGGACGGACAAATGCGAAGAGCATTTTCAATTATTGAAGAATTTGTTGACGTCGGCACCAATTCTAACTTTACCCTCTAGGAATGAAGGTTATACAGTGTATTGTGATGCTTCCAGAGTAGGATTGGGCTACGTGTTGATGCAACATGGCCAAGTGATTGCTTATGCTTTGAGGCAGTTGAAGAAGCACGAGCAGAACTATCCTACTCACGACTTAGAGATGGCAGCCGTGGTGTTTTCTTTGAAAATATGGAGGCATTACTTGTACGGAGTGACGTGTGAGATATACACATATCATAAGAGCTTGAAATATATTTTCCAGCAGAGGGACTTGAATTTGAGGCAGAGGAGATGGATGGAACTCCTTAAGGATTATGATTGCTCTATTTTATACCATCCAGGCAAGGCGAATGTTGTTACGGATGCCTTGAGTAGAAAATCTGCAGGCAGCCTTGCCCATATTAGCACAGAGAGAAAGCCCATTATTAAAGAGTTACATGGATTGATTGACCAGGGGTTGCAGATGGAAGTTACCCGAAAGTGCCTTTTAGCTCAATTCAGTGTAAGATCAGTATACTTGGATGGGGTTAAGGCAGCTCAGAGCAGAGACCCCCAGTTGCAGAGAATCATGTATGAAGTGCAACAAGGGTAGTCACGGGACTTTGTGATTGACAGGGAAGGTATATTGCGGTTGGGCACTAGGGTTTGTGTGCCAGATGTTGATGACTTGAGGAAGGAGATTATGGAAGAAGCACATTTTTCTGCATATAGCGTTCATCCGGGTTCTACCAAGATGTATCATAACTTGAAGGATACATACTGGTGGAATGGAATGAAGAAGGATATTGCAGATTTTGTATCCAGGTGCTTGACTTGTCAGCAAGTAAAGCTTGAACATCAAAGACCCTCGGGACTGTTGCAACCTATGCCAATTCCTGAATGGAAATGGGATATGATAGCCATGGATTTCGTGATTGGACTAACTCGAACTACTGGAGGTTATGACGCTATTTGGGTGATTGTTGACAGGTTGACTAAGTCAGCACACTTTCTACCTATAAAGAAGACGTACTCTACTGATAGACTGGCAAGACTTTATGTCAATAGGATTGTTTGTCTACATGGAGTACCTGTGAGCATAGTATCAGATAGAGGAGCCACCTTTACCTCAGTCTTTTGGCAAGAATTACACAAGGCCTTGGGTACCAGATTGGATTTCAATACGGCCTTCCATCCTCAGACAGATGGTCAGTCAGAGAGGACCATCCAGACGTTAGAAGATATGCTGAGGATGTGTGTAATGGATTTTGGAGGGCAATGGGATTTCCACTTGCCACTGATTGAGTTTGCTTATAATAACAACTATCATGCTAGCATTGAGATGGCTCCGTACGAGGCACTATATGGTAGGAAGTGTAGATCACCTTTATGTTGGGAGATTGGTGAGAGGCAGTTAACAGGACCAGAGTTAGTGCAGATCACTTCAGAGAAAGTCCCCATTATACAGCAGCGTTTGAAGATAGCCTTTAGTAGACAGAAGAGCTACGCTGACCCTAGGAGAAAGGATGTATCCTTCATGGTTGGAGACATGGTGTTCCTGAAGGTGTCTCCAATGAAAGGAGTTATGAGATTTGGCAAGAAGGGTAAGCTAGCTCCCAGATACATTGGACCGTTTGAGATTCGGTCTAGAGTGGGTGAAGTGGCATATAGGCTAGTGTTACCACCAGAGCTATCGAGAATCCATCCTGTGTTTCATGTGTCCATGTTGAGGAAATAAGTCCCTGATCCGTCTCACGTGTTGCGACCTTAAGCCGTAGAGCTTAGCGATGATTTAACTTATGAGGAGTACCCAGTGGCGATTGTGGATCGCCAAATTCGACAACTGCGGACTAAGGAGATACCGATGGTGAAGGTGTTATGGAGTAACCATTCTGCAGAGGATTGTACCTGGGAAACTGAAGCTGAGATGCGAGTTTCATTCCCGTATCTCTTTTCTTCTTAGCTTTGTAATTCCTCTTTTCTTTCTTTTCTTGAATTCGAGGACGAATTCATATAAGGAGGAGAGACTGTAATACCCTACATACATATATATAATTATTTTAATATAAAGGGACATATTTTTCTCGAATAGTACTAGTAATAGTTAATTTGCATTATATTAAAGTATAAATTTTGTTAATATTATATTTTAGGTTAAATATTAATTTAAATGTGCATATCTATTCACATGTGTGTATATATATATATAGATATATGTATATAATATAGTATAAGGTATAATTATATACATGTGTATATATATGTATACGTTTTCATGTAGTATATGTTTGCATACATACATACATACATATATATATATATATATATATATATATATATATATATATATATATATATATATATATATAGTATATATGTATATAGTCATAATATAGTATAATAAGTATATTATATAAATATATATACGTATATATGTGTATACATTAGCTTATAATATAGTATGTATATATATATATATATGTATATTTTGGAGAAAGAAGAAAACAGAACCGAGCTTCCCTCCTCCCCATCCTCGCGACACCTTCGACCACCACCATCACTGTGCCTCCCCCACCTCTGGCCACCATCTGCTACTCCCTCTTCCTTCTCCCTCGCCTCCGGCCACCTGCAGAGCCGCCGGAAGCTGCTGGAAGAGAGAAGCCGAGAGTTTTGCTCTAAACTCACCCAAGCTTCGTCCGGCCACCATTTTCCTCCATTCAGGTGCCAATCTCCTCCCTTTGCACCGGTGAGGCCCAATCTAAGCTTTGTTTAAGCTTTGGTCATGAATTGATTGAGTTTTGGTTGATTTTCAGTTTGTGAACTCTAGGGTTTCAAAATTTTTTTTAACTTAATCTAGCTTGATTCATGCAAACTCCCTTTACAAATGTGATTCCTAGTAGCTTAATCTACCTCTAGGAATTTTTGTATAATTTTTGGAATTTATTTTGATTTTTGGTGAATTTTGAATATTTAAATAATATTTTAGGAATTTTCGGGAATTAATTATAAAAATAGCAAATAATAATAATAATTGAAATTTTGGTGTTATTATGTGTTGAGATAAATTTTAGGGTAAGGTAGATAATTTTAAGAAGATTATACAATTTTTAGGAATTTTTATACCTTATGTCAAAATTAAATAATTAGGCTAATTTTGAAAATTTTGGTTAAAAAGGTTATGAAATTTGATAAATGAGGTTATTAGTGAATAATATAAATTTTAGGACTCAAACTATAATTTTGAGATTTTTATACTATTTTTATAAATATATTTGAGTTTATGCCAAAAATTTGATTTTTAGTAAATAATACTTTTGGGAAAAATATTGTTGGTTGATTAAATATTTTTTATATAATATTGGGAGGAATTATCTTGAGAAAAAAATTAGTTTTAGATGATTGGATAATTTTAAGGAAAATTTTGTATATATATAGCATTATGTAATTTATATATATACTAGGGGTAAAAATGTAATTTTACACTAAATATGATAAATATATATTTTAATTAGTTTTATTAGTATTTAAAGGGTTTAGATAAATTTTATAAATTAATTGATATAATTTCCTAAGTAGTGTAAAATTTTAAATGTCCAATTTTCAATATATATATATATATATATATATATATATATATATATATATATATATATATATATATATTCATATAATATATTACAAAGGTTTTCATTTGGATAATAATTATAATTATACTATTAGTAATGGAAAACAAATTTAATTGTTTAATTTTTAATAATTGAGATTTTACACAATTTTATTTATTTTAGTATGTGTGTAAATGGAGAAATAAATATTATTAATTTTGATACTTTTGAGTTGTGATCTCGGTCGGGGCAAATTGTAGTCTTGGGAGCCCGACTCGAGTGTGAATAGTTATGTATTTTGGAAGTGCATTTTCTATGCAGGTCTGGCTCTACCTTTGGTAGAGAGATGTCCATTTTACAGAGGAGACTCTGTCAAAATTTTGGTAGATTTTGTCGTAAAACGTGATATCCATAAAAAATTCCTTCCGTTAGTTAGGTTAAATTCTATCTGTCGAGTCTCGTCCGGTTTTCATCGAGTCAGTCTGGAATTTTATTATTTTGTTGATTCCTGATTTCGATTCCTTAGTCATGTTTTAAAAAGTCGATTCATTATTTTTCTTTTAGAGCATATCGGAGCAGAAGCTGTGAGACCGAGGCAGACGCGTGGTCGTCAGCCTTCACATTCATCCTGTAAGTCGATAAAATGATCTGTGCGTGTGTTTATTTAAAGAAATGCATGTGCTCGTTTTTCTATTATATTGATTATATGATTTATTCAATTTAATGCTATCATTTACGATTTAAATGCAATTTATTTATTTAAAATCGATTTGAGAAATTTTGGTAGAACGAGCTACCTGGTGGGCCTCACCAGGACTATGTGCACATGGTAGAGATTGAGAGATGGATCCGATAAATTGTATGATTGATGAACGTTAAACTGGGACGGGTGCCTCGGTAGAAGCCTTTGCTCTCGGGGATTGGCAGTGATTGGAAAGTCAATGATGGACTGGGATGGGTGCCTCAGTTGATGCCTTAGCTTTCAGGGACCACCAGATCCATATATTTGGATTAATTGAATGACTACGGCTTGGTGCCTCGGTTGATGCCCTTGCTCTCGGGGACCGGTAGTCTAGTTGGAATAAGTAGGCCCGGTTGGCCATTTAGATTTTGGGTTTAGGGTTCTACCGAGATTTTTCAAAAGCTATACTTATATATTATAAATTATTTTCACTATAAACATCTATAGTTTTCAAAAAGGTTTTCAAACCGTACAGCTCTTTTATTGACTTACTGAGTGAGGTCTGATTCCTCTCAATTTATTTTTTTCAGGAGCTTGGGAGTTCGACCTCAGACTACCTCCATGCCGGATTTCTTCTTCACCGACTATTTTATGTAGGTCATTGTAAGCTGTACTATGTATAAATCTAGGTTGCTGCAGTAGTATATGTATTAAAGATTTGTACGGTTTAAACATAATTATGTAACCTATTTGTGTAAACCACGCTTATGTATGAGATTAAATTTGATTTATAATATGAGATGTTGAAACACATTATTATTTAAGCGGTTGAATTTGTGTATTCTAAGAAAAATCAGTTTGATAATGTGTTCCGTATTCAAGTAAAGTTTAATATATGAATGGTTTCTATTTTCTTTTTCCTTTAGGCTTACTACGGGTTTCGAGGGCCTTATGCTTACCCATTCCCTAGTGTCGGTCACGTGCCCTCGGGTTTGGGTCGTGACAGTCTAACATCTATACTTTTAGTTCTAGAGTGCTGAATGAGATTCTTGCTAAAGTTTATAGCACTTGTACTATTACATTTAATAGGAATGTGATTAATATCAATGCCATAGTCTAAAAGTTATCGTTTTTATCATAAAAATTTTATGCAACAACAACTAGCCGCCATATATTCTACTTCAGCGATGGACAGGGCAACCGAAACTTATTTTTTGCTAAACTAAGAAACTAAGTAATTACTTGAAATTTGACAAGTTCCGGAAGTGCTTTTTCTATCTAATAAACTACCGATAAAGTCCACATCGGAATAACTAATCAAATTAAAGGAAGAACTCCTAAGATACCAAAGTCCTAAATGCTTTGTACCACAAAGATATTTAAAAATTCTTTTGCTCGTATTCAAATGAGACTCTTTAGGACTAGATTGAAACCTGGCACACAAGCAAGTAAAAAACATAATATTGGGTCCACTAGCAATTAAATAAAGAAGGGATCTGACCATACCTCTAAATCATTTTTCATTAATAGGTTTTCCATTCTCATCCTTGCTAAGCTTGGTTGTGGTGCTCATTGGAGTTTTGCTTATTTTAGCTCCATCCGTGCCAAACTTCTTGAGACTATCTCTTGCATATTTAGTTTGATTGATGAAAATCCCATCTTTACATTGCTTAATTTAAAGTCCAAGAAAGAACTTGAGTTCTCCTATCATACTCATCTCAAATTCTCCTTGCATTAATTTAGAGAATTCCTTATAGAAGCAATGGTTAGTAGGACCGAAAATAATATCACCAACATGTATTTGAACAATTAATAAATCATGCTTAGATTTCTTTATAAAAAGAGTTGTGTCAATTTTTCCTTTAGAGAAAC
This sequence comes from Mallotus nudiflorus, assembly GCA_947683625.1. Classification (NCBI taxonomy): domain Eukaryota; kingdom Viridiplantae; phylum Streptophyta; class Magnoliopsida; order Malpighiales; family Euphorbiaceae; genus Mallotus; species Mallotus nudiflorus. The sequence continues at coordinate 2,485,304 of CANTUR010000113.1, read as the reverse complement.
CTTTTTCTAATACGAAATTACACAATCTTTCATACCAAGCTTCAGAGCTTTATACAATGCTTTTAACAATTTAAAAACATGATTTGAAGAATAAAAATTTTCAAAACCTAGAGATTGCTCAACATATACCTCCTTTTCAATAAAACCATTTAAAAATACACTTTTAACATCCATTTGATAAAGTTTAAAATCCATATATAATGCAAATGCAAGTAGCATTCTAATAGCTTCTAACCTTGCAATGGGGGCAAAGGTTTCATCATAATCAATGTCTTTCTCTTGATTATAACTTTTAGCTACTAATGTAGCTTTGTTCCTAGTTATAACACTTTGTTCATTCATCTTATTTCTAAACACCCATTTGGTGTCTATAATAGGATTATGTTTTGGTCTAGGAACTAAGGTCCAAACCTAATTTCTTTCAAATTGATTTAACTCTTCTTGCATAGTAAGGACCTAAAATTAATCACACAAAGCATCATCAATATTTGGGTTCAATTTATGAAATGAAGGCTAAATTAACAATAGACTTTAATTGAGATATAGTAGTTACCCCTTTTATAGTGTCACCTATAATGAAATCTTGAGGATGAGCTTTCTTGATTTGCCAATCTTTTGGAAGTTCATCCTTCAAGATAGGTTGAGATGTTTCCTTATTATCCTCCTTGCTTGGACCTTCAAGTTCCAAAGGCTTACTAGAATTTTTTTCTTTAGTTTCTATAATCTCATTGTAACCTATAAGATCATCAACAATACAAACGTCCTTTCTAGGATCAAGTGAGTTTGATTCATTAAATACAATATGCATTGACTCTTCAACTACTAAAGTCTTCTTATTAAAAACTCTATATGCTTTACTAGAAATATAACAGCCTAGGAAAATTTCTTCATCGATTTTGGAATCAAATTTCTCAAGACTATCCTCGATGTTCAATATAAAGAACTTGCATCCAAATACTCTTAGATATGAGATTTTGGGTTTTCTATTGTACCACAACTTATAAGAAGTTTTATTTAAAATTAGTCTTTTAAAAACTCTATTTAAAATATAACAAGACATGTTAATGGCTGTCGCCCAAAAGTATAGAGGCAAATTATACTCATGAAACATTGTTTTAGCCATTTCCATAAAAGTTCTATTTTTCCTTTCAACTACCCCATTAGGTTTTGAAAAATTCATTTTCAAATTTAGTTCCATGATTACTTCTAATAAAAGAAATACAAAAACTTTTTTCTTTTTGAACTCTTTTTGCAAAATTTTCAAAAGCTTTAAATGCATCATTCTTATGAGTAAGAAAACATACCTAAGTAAATTTTGAGTAATTATCAACCAATACATATGCATAGTGCATTCCATTGAGACTAGCAGCTCTAGTTGGTCTAAACAAATCAATATGTATAAGTTCAAGTGGTCTAGAGGTGGACACTACATTTTTTAGCTTATGAAGACTTGGATTGTTGTCCCTTTTAATAAGCATCACAAGGTTTATGCTTGGTGAATTCAAGCTTAGTAAACCAATCACAAGTTCATGTTTACAAAGATCATTCAAAAGTTCAAAATTTGCATGTCCTAACCTTTTGTATCATGTCCATGTGTTATAGGAAATAGACAATAAGCATTTAATGTCTTTATTGTCAATCTTATTCAAATAAATAACATAAACATTATCTACTCTTTCACCACTAAAAATTATTTTATTTTCATCAAGACTACTAACAAAACAATTTCTAGGATAGAAGTCACCTTATTTCCAATGTCACATAGTTGACTTATACTTAACAAATTATGTTTAAAACCATCAATATAAGGATTGAGGATTACCAATTTCTTTAATGCCAATAATTTTTTCTTTTGCCTTCTCCTTGGCGTCAAACTTTTAAATTACTCATTGTCTCCCGTTATGTGCCTTTAACATCCACTATCAAGATACGACTTGCTTTTTATTCTTGTGGATTTCAAGCACACCTACACAAAATAATTTAAATGTTCTTTTGAACCTAAACCTTTCTTGGTGGTTAGTTTTAAGATAATCCAAAGGAAAAAAATTCATGTGTAGTCTTCAATAGAAGCATACATCGTTGGTATGTCCTTTGATCATACAATATGAACATATGACATTTTCAAATTTATTTCTCCTAGGATGATATGCTTTTCTAGTATGAGAAGCATATCTTTCATGTTATGTTGGTGTGTGCTTCCTATAACTCTTTTGAGTGTGAGATATATATTGGCAATGACAATATATATTTTGATAGGTTTGTGTAATATATTTAGGTGCATTGTATTATGCAACATGCTTATGAGTGTTGTGTCTAGTGTACATGTAAGCATGTTTGGGTTGAGACTTACCTTTTAATGTTTTATAGGAATGAGTCCTATGAGACTTTCCTTTAATATTTGACATATGAGACTTATTAGCTTTGAAAGCATAAGTCTTAATTGGTTCAGAGGTAGTATTAATGGAATTGCATGATGCTTTAACAAAATTAATATATGACGATAATGAAAATGAGGCCATTTTATTAGTGTATCCAATTCCATTAGTATTTCCATGAAATTTTTTAGAGTCAAGTAAACTATCTAAACTCTCTTTTCCTCTTTGGAATTTTGATATGGAATTTTTAGCTCAACTACCTCATTAGAAAGCTTATAATTTTCATCATTTGCTTTCTTGAGTTGCTCTTTCAAAGAATTAAAAGATTTCAAATTACTAACATGTTTATTATTTGATTTAAAAAAATTAGAAAATTAATTGTTAATTTGTCAAATTCCTTAGTTAAGCTATTTAACTCATGCTTATAATGCTTCTTTTTAGAAAGTAAGCTTTTGCTCTTAAGTAAGAGTTTGTTCATAATAGAGCTCTTAATATTATCATCATCATATTCATTATAAGCACAATATTCATTATAAGAAGAGTTAAAAGTAGATGGTATCTCTTTTTCATCTTCAAGAGTTATGAAGCAAAGATTGGCCACTTTTTATTATTCCTTTTTCTCTTCATATTTGGAGGAGTCATCCTAAGTAGCTTTGAAGGCCTTCTTCTTATCCTTTGCTCCCTTATTCTTGAATTTGAGTTTGGGACACTCACTTCATATGTGTCCCAGTTTCTTGCATTCATAGCAAGTAATTTCTTTGATTCTCTTTTTGCTATCTCTTTCGAACTTCTTATTGATGTCCTTTATTCTTGAGAAATTTTTCTTTTTTAAAAACTTCTTGAAGTTCCTAGTGAGCATGGCAATATCACCATCTTCATCACTAGAATCTTTAATATTTTTATCTTCACTTTCTTCTTATGAGACCTTCAATGCTATGCTTTTTTCTTTTCTTCCTTTTCTTCTTACTCTTCACCTCTTTACTTAATTATGAGCTCATGTGTCAAGAGATTATCAATAAGCACATCGGTTGAGAAGGTAGAGAGGTCTTGAGCTTCCTCAATTGAAGTGACTCAAGATTCCCAATCTTTCTTAGGTAGGATTCTTAGAATCTTATTGTTCACCTCTTCTTTGGAGAAATATTTTTCAAGTTTATTAAGGTTGTGAGGAGAGAATTAAGATGGTTTGTAATCTTTATGATTGATTCTTAAGGCTTCATTTTTAAGAGTTCATATTAACACATATGAAGTTGAACCTTTTTGCTTCTTTCTTGTACATTACCTTCATATTAGTTTTTTAAGGTCTCCCACATTTCCTCAGCTAAAATGCAATATTGAAGCTTTCCTTTTTCTTCTCTTATCATGGAAGAGAGTAGAGTCATCATAGCTTTCTTATTTTTATAGTTTTCTTCCTTTTGATCATTACTCCAAGCACTTCTTAAAAGAGTAGTTTGTACACCATCAATAATAGTTTTTAATGGTTGCGAACCTTTGAGAACAACTTCCCAAAGTCTAATGGAATCACAATCTAGATATAGTTCCATTTTGAACTTCTAGTGAGGATAATCACTACCATCAAAGAATGGTCTAAGTGAAGACATATTTTGAGATTCACTCCTTATAATCTTGTATTCTAGTAATTAAGTTCCTAGAATCCAAGCTTTGATACCAATTGAAAGAGTCCTAGAGGGGGGGGGGGGTGAATAGGACTATTAAACAAAAATAAGAAATTGAAAAGATTTGAACAAAAATTAAAAGGAATGTTAAGAATGAAGAATGATGAACACAAGAATTTAAAAGAATTCGGATTATCAAAAATCCTACATCTCCACCTAACTAATTCCCAAGTTAGGATTTTGAATCACCACAATTTATTTCCCTAGATTTATTTTTATAAAATGAGTTTTAGGGTCAATTCAAACCTTATAACTTGAGTTTTTAAGGATAACTCAAAAACTGATACATAAGTATTTTCAAAGGCTCACACTAAAATCAAACTCTTAGGTGTTTTAATGGCTAAACACTTAAATCAATTCCTATAGAATAGAATCTCACTTCCCATTTTCTTAACCTCAATATAATCTTTATAGGTTATATTTATACTTAAGCAATTTAATTATAGCTGTTGGAAGCAATAATTTTATTCCCAACAAAATCAAAGTCCATTTAAATGTAATTTGGACTTTTGAGCTACAGCTGTCAAGTTCTAGTTGGGATGAGCATTGAATAGCCGTTACGAGCCATTATATTTGAATTTTTGCATTGGTCTCGGTCAGGATCACCTTGTCCCAATCAGGACTACTGTGTCTTAGGCATTGTCCTGGTCAAGACATTGAATCGAGATTAGTTCTACCAAAAATTAAGTTTTTTTATAAAAATTGGTTTGCCTTGGCCTTAGTTGGGACTACCTTGGTCCTAGTCAGGACCATGACAGGATTTGTACTTTTTATGTAACTTAGTCCCTATGTTGAGTCCGATCGAGCTAGTACTTATGAGCGGGACTGCAAATGATCGAATCAACTTAAACTTTCTTTAAAAACATTATAGATAATTGTCTTACCTTTCCATATCACTTTGAATCACTTTAATTGAACCTCTGTAGCTCAAGATATTACTGAAATATTAAAAGCTATACAACCTAAAATGAAAGCTGCATATGCTAACTTCGACTCAAGATTTGCATATCCAAATGATTTTTAACTTTGATAAGTAAGCTTAATTCAAAAAGCTTAAGATGTGTAATTCAAAAGTCAAGAGGATCATTTTCTCATTATAGAGCTCTAAAGATGTCAAAAAGCCTCCGTAAATCTTAAAGATCGAATTAGTCCAAAAGCACACTTATCAATCCAGGTCATTAGTCAGCTCATGAGCAGACCACTGTATATCCAAAAATTTATATTTTTGATATATAATTATTTCTTAAAGATTGTGGACTTGCATAGATTGAGATACTTTATCGAAATGCATATTTATACTCATTTAAGGAGCATTTCATTATCTCCAATCATTTAACAATTAAACTTCATGATAGATCAACTTCCTACACAATTAGTTGAAATCATTATAATCAAAATTATTTTTCAAAGTCCAAAATTAAGAGTTTGATCATGCAAATGGTCAATAACATTTTATTAAAAAAAAAGAGATATATTTCTAAAGTAAAAATTTTTATAAATCCTAGTTTTATTTTAGAACACTTTTAGTTTATGTTTGGTTTCTCTAGGGATAACAGGCTGATCTTCTTAAAGAGCTCACATCAATAGGAAGGTTTGGCACTTCAATGTTGGCTCTTCGCCAACTAGGGATGTAGTATGTTCCAAAAGTTAGGTTGTTCGCCCATTAAAGCAATAAGTGAGCTGGGTTCAGAACAGGTGAAACAATTCAATGACATCTACTTCAAGTTATTTGGAAAATTAAAAAAAATAATGTATATGCTTGTTTGAATGTTGAATACTTTCAATTCACATTTGGTTTGTGAAATAATTCAATGACATCTATTTCAAGTTATTTGGAAAATCAAAAAATTATATATATATGCTTGATTGAATTTTGAATACTTTCAGTTTATATTTGGTTTCTGAAACAATTCGATGACATTTGTCTTAAGTTATTTGGAAAATAAAAAAAATAATGTATAGGCTTGTTTGAATTTTGAAAACTTTTAGTTTACATTTGCTTTCTAGAACAATTCAATGACTTATGTTTCAACTCCATTATAGAGTACGTTTGGTTTTTAATGACATCAAAATAAACTTTAAGAAAAGCATAGTGTATATTAAAAAACCATTTTTACAAGCTATAAAAAATTACAAACTAGAAGAATTTGAGAGGTATACGCTTGACATAAAAAAAAGATAGATGCAAGAGTATACAAGTACCTGAATAATATTGGACATGAAAAGTGGACGAAGATGCACTCAGAAAATAATAGAGTTAATACCATAACATTAATATTGTTGAATTCCTCAACTTAATAATTAAAAAGGCAGGGGAACTACCGATCACAATCCCATTAGTATACCTGGAAGATTGATTCAAGAATAGGTTATTTCGACATAATAAGAAGACATGCAGAAATCCACCAAACATGCAATAGTTTTTGTATTCTTTCGGTTTCTTTTCTATTTTTGAAAATCATTTTTACATATATATAGACATTTATCAAGAATAATAAATATTTTCTTATTTTTTTGTTAAAATTTCCAAATGCAATAATATTCATCCTCAAATAAATGATATGTAATATAATTTTTATTAGGGACATTCAACTTGCCACATAAAATAAATATACTTCCATTAAATTTCATTGTAAAATATAGTATACTTTCATTTTTTGAAATGCATTGTCACACATATATTAACAATTGACAAGAATAAAAAAAATTTATTTATTTATTTTTAATTTTTCAAACTACAGTTAAATTGGCTAAAAAATGAATGATATATAATATAATTTTTAAAAGTACATTCACCTAGTCCATTACGTGAAATAATCTACATTTCATTAAATTTCACATACACTTTGAATACTTTTGGTTTACATTGGGTTTTTGATACAACTATAATAAACATGACATAATAATAAACACTTGCTTATACAAAATGTTTTTAAAAAATAATAATAATAAAGCAACAGTGAATTTAAAAAAACATATTTTATAAAACCAAATATCTAACATCAACAAATATAAAATTTAAATTCATTAACCCAAATATTCTTCTTCACAACCAAATAAGAACAACTTATAATCAAATAACATACCAAATCCTTAAAAAACAACTAAATAGTTCACAAAAACTTCTAAAATAATCTAATCACTAATCACTCCACCTATCCTAAAAAAAAACCCTTTTCTTCCTTTTTTCTTTTGGTTTCAACCTTGTTTTGATTTTTTTCCCTTTTCCCCACATCAACAGCCTCAACACTCATTTTCTTGCTCCCACCTCAAGAAACATCCTTCTTTGATTATCAATTTTTCTCACTCTTACACACTGCTTCCATCATCATTTTTACTTCCAATTTTTTTTCCTCCTTTGCACTATATTGTCTTTGTTATCAAAGTTCACCTTTTAAAATATTTTCTTAACCATAAGATTGTTAAAAAAATAATCATAAAAAATAAAATGATAGTAATTTCATACACTACTATGAAAAGTCACCACAATAAAAGAAAAAAAAAATGAAAACTTGAAGAAACCAAAATAAAGAAAAAAATGAAAAAAAAAGTCAAACTTGAAGAAACCAAGAGAAAGAAGAAAATAAAGAGGAAGATAATAAAACAGAGAAGAAACACAAAAGAAAAAGACAAATGCATTTTTGAAAATGAAAAGGGCACACTTGTAATAAAGAGTGAGTAGAATTGTAATAGATGAAAACTTGTGGTATTTTTGTTCACAACATTTAAAAATGGGGTAGTTTTGTAAATTTCTCTTATTTATTTTAGAGACTTTTTCAAGAATAACTAAAAAGGGAATGATTTCAAAAACAAAAAAAAAACTAAAAAGGGTAAATATTTTCAAAAAAAAAAAAAAAGGCCTTGCTTCTTATTCTTCTTATCTCTTTTCTTTTCTTTTATTTATTTGTAAATCTTTCATTTTTTTCTTCTTCTCCACTCTTTTCCTTTTTTCTTTAGTTGCAAATCTTTTGTTTTCTTGGTTTTTTTTTTTAATCATATTGTCATGATAAATCTACTTCTTCAAACTTATAAGTATAGTAAAGTGAAGCATGCACACGTCTATATATTATTATATTTTCTTGACTATTAACTAGGAGTTACAAGAATTATTGTTTCTTTTAATTGCTTGCTTTCTTTCTCTTTTTTCTCTCTAAAAGAAAAAGGGTTTTTGTGGGGAGTAAGTTGGAGACATTTGGACATTTTTATACTTCAACCAAATTTTTCAAACAAAACAACTAAAAACAACCTCAAAACAACTAAAAATAAAACCAACTACCAAAACAACCCAAAAACAACCGAAAAATAACAAAAAACAACTAGCAAAACAAACCCCATAAAATTGAAAATAAACCAACCAAAACAACAAAAAATAACCAGAAAATAAAGAAAAAAAACTTCACAAAACTGAAAATGAACCAATTAAAACAACAAAAAAACAATTGCCAAAAGAACAAGAAAAACCAAAACAACCTCATAAAATTGAAAATGAACCAACCAAAGCAACAAAAAAATATGTAAAAATAATATTATTTTTACCCTCTTAATTTGCATCCTGATTTTATGAAAGTATAATAATATAAAAAATAATTTTTTTATGGAAAAAGAATATCAAAACAACCAAAACATAACCTCATAAAATGGAAAATGATCCAACCAAAAACATATAAAAATAATATTATTTTTACCCTCTTAATTTTGTACCCTGACTTTTATGAAAGCAGGATAATATCAAAAATAAAATAGTTATGGAATTGAAATAATAATAATAATAATAACAAGAACAAGAAAAAGACGTAAAAATGAAAACAAAAAAAATAAACATGAAAGACGAAGGGTTAAGCGTGAAAAAAAAAAAGAAAGTGGAAAATATAAATGAAAAAATACTATCAAATATAAATGCTAGGTGTAATTTTCCCTTGTTTTTATTTATTTGATAAATGGGTACTAATCTTTTCTCCTTCCTTAGATTTTTCTAGCTAATATTCATTTATTTCATAGTTGTAATATTTTTTCCTTCACATTTTTTATTTGGATGTTTATATTTTATGTATATTAAATGATTTATTATATAATACATCATAAATACATACAAGAAGGAGATAATTAGTAAAGATAAAATTGTAATAAGAAAAATTTAAATGGTAGTCAACTGAAAAGTAGGGAGCGCACCTGTAACGACCTATATTTTTAAATTATTTTATTTTAAAATGGGATATGCATTGTTAATAAAATTTAAAGTTAAATTTGATTATTTTATTCTTATTTTACTGTTTTATAATTAATTATTATTATTCTATGTTTAAATAAATTTTCTATGTAAAAATAGTATTTTTGGTCATTTGACTTGCATGATTATTTAAATATTTTTATTCTATTATTGTTTTATTAATTGTATTATTATTTTATGTGTTATATTTACATATAATAATTAGGGGTTATATTATTTATATGTGTATATATATATAATGTTAGGTATGTGTATATTACATGGATATAGTGTGTATATATACATATATGTTGACTATACCTAAGTTTGACTATATCATTTTAATAATATTACTTTATATTATAATATAATACTAAAATATATATACATATATAAACACAGAAACAAGCTCCCTCTTCCTGCATGTCCGATCTCTTCATCGTCGGTGTGCCTCTTATCGTTCTGACGTCGGACAGCCAACCTTCTCCCTTCAGCCTTCATCGCCGTCGCTTCCTTTACCCTCTTTGGTCACCGGTTTTGTAAAAATGGTAGCAGCGGTGATGGAAAGCTTCCTCACTGTCGATCGTTTTTCAGCCATCATGTGATTCCAGTGCCATTTGACTCCTAAAGCTCCAAGGAGGTTGAATCCTAGCTTGGTTCAAGTTCAATCTTCCTCATTTGTGAGTTTGTTGATTTTTAGTTTTTGAACATTAGGGTTTTCCAAATTTTTTTAGGTTGATTTCGTTTGATTCAGTCAATTCTCCTTAACAAATGTTGTTCCTGGAAGCTCAATCTACATCTATGTATTTTTTTTTATTTTTAGAATTTATTTTGATTTTTGTGAATTTTTGAATATTTTATTATTATTTTATTATTTTGCATAAATTAATTATATAAATTATGAAATTGTGATTTTTGGTGTTATTATTAATTATTATTAATTTTAAATTTGAGTTTATAATTTTTGTGATTTTTATGTAATTTTTATAATTATTTTAAGTTTATGTTAATTTTGAAAACTTAGGTTAAGAATATATTTTTGTAGAAGTTTTTGGTTAACTATATGATTTTGTTGATAATAATGAGATATATGTTAAGAAAATAATTTTTTTGTATTTATATAATTTTTGTTGAATTTTTGAGCAATATTAGTATATTATGTGTAATTTTTGAATATTAGGGTTAATTGTGTAATTTGGTGATAATTTTAGTTAAATATTATATTTAATTGGTTTTAATATTATTTGAGGTATAAAAATGATTTTTTACAAATTATTTACTATTTTTAATTAATTAATACTAATTTTTGAAAATTATTTTCAAATAATATATTATATACTATTTTTGTAATAAAATGGATTTTTAGTAATTTTTAAAATGTATTTGGACTAATTAAGCTATTTGGATTAGTAAAGTGAGTTTTTATTAAATTATATTGAATTATCGAGAAAATTTGATTTTTAATAATATTATATTATTATTTAGGATTTTTAAGTAATTATTGAGAAAATAATTATTTTGGTGTTTTAATGTTAAATATACTATATTTTGATATTTTGAGGGTATTTATGGTAATTATTAATTTTTAATATATTTTATTATATTATTTGAATTATGGGCCTCGGTTGGGAAATTTTGTAGTTCGGAATCTCAACCAAGGGTTGTGTGAATTTCTATATTCGAAGTGTATTTTTCTTACAGGATCGACTCTACTTTTTAATAGAGAGATGTCCGTTTTATAGAGTAGGTTCTGCCAAATTTTTGATAGAATTCTCGTAAAATGTGAAATCAGGTCTAATTCCAATTCTGTGTCTGTCTGTATTTTGTAATCCTAGATTGAGTCTTTAGAAGTCTAAGTTAGATTTATTCTGATTTTTGTGATTATTTTTATTGTTTAGTTGCCCCGAGACTAAGGCTTAGTGGACTAGGCCCGTTGGACCAGTCTCGAGGAGCGTATCCCTGTGAATTGTTATTCTATATATACATTGCACTTAGGTTGCATGTTGTAGAAATACGTGTTTTAAATGTATAATTTTGCATAATTGTTTTATTAAATGCTTGAGTATATTTTAAGTATATTTTAGTATATTCTTGGTATATTTTGAAATAAATGCATGTTTTACTTTTGATTTATATTTAAATTATTTTAAAGTTTACTAATGGTTTATTTTGAGTATATTGCATGATTTATTTGAATTCATTTTATATATATATACTTAAAATATACTTAGTTTATTTTGGGTATATATATGGTTTATTTGATTATTACGAATGACTTTATGCATTATTTGTTTACTTGAATGTATGTTTATTTTAAATGAAGGATATCGACAGAACGTGCTTCCTAATGGGCAGCACTAGGACCGAGTATGTACCGGTGCGATAGATCGTAAGGTTAAATTACTAACTTTTTGAGGAAATATGACATGATTAATATGATTAAGATTGATGTGATTGAGAGTGTGATTGCTGGAGCTCTGTTGACCAAGTGTCTTAGGGCCGATCACACTGACAATCAGACTGCTGGAGCTCGGTTGACTTAGTGTCTCGGGGCTAGTCTATTTTCCAATTAGATTAAATGAATTTATTTGGAATTAAGTGAGTCAATATGGCTAGAGTGTTTTCTACTGTTAATTGAGGTTGCGATCATTAGGGTTCTATTTGATCCTTCAAAACTTATATTTTTCAGTATTATGAAATAAAGTGATTTTCAGCATCTGTATGTACATGCTTGTATATATATCATATACATATGATTGTCTGCATTTGACATATAGTAATGCGTGTATATATATTATAACAATTCACTCAGTGAGGTCTAACTCCCCTCAGTTGATATTTTTACAGGAGAGTCTTCTTCTTTAGACTTCAGCAGTAGGCCTATTCGCCAGATTTATTCGGCCCCGGCCCTTTTATGTAATTTATCTACTTAATTATTTAATATTGTACTTTAGTAAACTGCAGTAGTTATAATTTGTATCAGTAGTGAGTTTTATTTTATTTTTGCTGTATGAGATTTTAATTTAGATGTTTAATTTAAATATTGTATTAAATCATTTCATGATATGAAGAAGCTTTATTTTATCATATTAAATTGAAATTTTAATTTTGCATATTTATTTTATTATATTTATTGTACTTTTTTTTATTCTTTTAAGGTTTGCTAAGGGTTTCGGATTTGAAAGAATTCCCGTTTCCTAATACCGGTAATGGCTCTCGGTTTGGGTTGTGATAGCGCCAAGCCTATAACTAGTTTCCAAATTCAATGTTCAAGGTGTGGTTAGTGGGTTTTCATGTGATCCATTTGCCACATAAAAAGTATTTTCCTAATTATTATTCGGATGGTACTCTTATCTTTAATGCTAATTTTTATGGCTAATTATTGTGTCTTTCAAGTAGATTGAGGTTATTCACACTCACAGTCCCTAATTTATTACCATTTTCTTATCATCGTCCTACAAAATTAATTAGGCACACAAAAATTCTTAACTTTTAATTTCAGTAACGGTGATTCCCCATGTGTTGATTTTCGATGAAATCAACACTAGAATGCTTAGATGGGTAAATAAGGAGATGATATTATGGCAAAATTATTTTCAATAATGAAACAGAGATCACGTGAGCCCCTACCAAACTTTGTTATGTAAAGAAAAAAACCCCATGTGGCATGACCTCTGATTCATTATTGAAAATAATTTTGCCACATTATCATTCCTTTATTTGTCCATGTCAACATTTCGGTGTTGATTCTATTGAAAATCAACAAATGGGGGATCACCATTATTAAAATTAAAAGTGAAAGATTTTCGTGTGTCCAATTAATTTTTTAGGATGATGGTGAGAAATAGATATTAAATTAGCGATTATGAGTGTAAATAACCCAATAGATTGCAATACCTATACAATATCATAGCATCGAATACTTGGACATATATTAAATCTGGCTGATTATACTCTTCAAATTTGAAACTTACTAATTTTGAGGTAAAATTGAAAATTCAGAAATCGATGAATGTCAAGGCAAAGTTCGATCATCACAAACTTTAATTTGAGAGTGATTCAAATTGATTTATAATAAACAAACTATAGGAAATCTAAAAGGTTAAAAAAAAAAAAGTCATCACAACGTCATGTATATATATATATATATATAACTTATTTAAATAAAGTATGAGCAAAAGAAGAAAATTGGAAGTGACTTCGGCCGAAACGGCCAAAACCACTAACAAATAAAAGGAGGTTTTATAAGGAAAGAAAGAGAAAAGTAGACGAAAGAGAAAATGTTTGTTTTATTAGGTGGCTTATACCATGAACCGGGTTGAGTTTAAATTAAAATCTATCCATAAATATAAAATTATCTTCTAAGATTTTTTTTTTTTTTATAAATGTCTGTTTTGTCAAATCAATTTCTAACATATTATTAAATTCATTTAAAACTTAAGTATTATATGTTTAATTTAAATAAAATATTTATAAATTTTGGTTATTATTTTGACTTATTGAATTCTAAAATTATTGGTAATTAAATTTAACAAAAATATTAAATTCAATAAAATTATTATTTAGAGAAAAGCACAGTTTTAGTTCTTGCAATTTCAACTTATAACAAAAGTCAATCTATATTTTTTTTTGTGACATTTCAATATTTTTTTATTTTTTACACTTTAATATTTTAGCAACTAATGTCATAATTATTTTATGATAAAATATCAATAAAATATTAAATTTTAATGTTAAAATTATTGTATATATCATTTAATTATTTGAATTGTCACGACCGAAACCCCAAAGATACGTAACCAACACTAGAGAGTGGAAAAATAAAAAATTTTTAAAACTCGTAGTAAACATAAGAAATTTATTACAGATCCTTTGTACCGAGACAAAACCAAACTTATAAAAATACAAATACATTCCCAAATATATATATATATATAATCTTATTAACTCCCTAAGATTCTAGAAAAATTACTAATACGAAGGAATTATTGAAATTGACTTGCAAATGCTCTATATAATTAATTTAGAGGCTTAAGGGATATTTCCGACGAATGAAACATATTTAAGCGAAAATAAGTAATTTCTACCACAACCATTTCATAAATTATTTCTCAAAACCTGTAAGGAATTAGACCAAACTCCAATTATATAAATTGATCATCACAATTTATACTATTTATTAAAAATAGTTTCATAATTATTTAGGTTGCTACTACTTTCTCATAAAAATTCAAATGAGACCCATCATATTGCTTATCGGAAAAGTATTATCTAAAAAAACCGAATATACTAATGTATTTATAATAATTAATAGAACACATCTAAAACCTCAAAATGCATCAAAATATGTATAGAATTTACAAATCGAAAAATTAAAGAGAAATTATCAACAAATTCATAAAAAATTCAAACGGATGAGATTAGATACGAGGTTGGTGGCTATGGACTCCTGAGCTAATGGGGAACAAGCAGTCGGTAATGGTTTTGGTTGAAAGGCGATAACGGAAGTGTTCCGACAACAACAAAATAGACATAAATTTTAAGGGCAAATCTTAATTTTTTTGCACTTTTACTACTAAAACGTACACCACCGATGTATAGAGGATGTCAAGAAATAGCTATAAAATTTCGTGTCAATTGGAGTGGTTTGCATGGTCAACAAAAAAGAAGAAAAAATAAAGGGACTAAAGTGGAAATTTTGCACCCAAAACCGACTTTCGCCTCTTCAGCGGCCACCTCCTTGTGCACACATCTTTTTGTCTTCTTCATTAACTTGTCTTTATCTCTCTTTTGTCTTCTTCTTCCAATAATAATAATAAAAGAAGAAGAATTCAGATTAATTGCATGAATAATTTTTAAAATATTTTAAAAATAATTTCTCTTTAGTTAATAAATTTAAATTTTATCATTATGAAGTTATTGCAGTTAGTTAATTTCTATATTACTTGTTAGATTAATTTCTTTATTATGAATTTATTGTTGTTAGTTAATTTCTATATTACTTGTTAAATAATTTTAATATAAAAAGTTTATATTATATAAATGTTAAATTATAAATTTATAAAGGGAAAAGGTGCATTTGGGTCCCTGATATTTGAGCCACGGACCACTTGGACCTTCAAAATTGTTTTTGAACCAAATGACCTTCTGACATTTCATTGGTAGGTCCAAACATACATTGTCAAACAGATTCTTTTTATATCTCATATTAAATTATATTTATTAATAAAAAAAATATCAATTAAAATCCCTAAATTATTTTTTCTTTCATCCTTACCATCCTTTTCACTTATATACATACTATCATCAACTCCGAAAACACCTATTCCATCTCGGCACAACTTGGTAAAATTGGTAAAATTGCACCAGCAGCAACATCATCGTATAATTTAGTAGGATATTAAAGTGCAAAAGGTATGAGCGAAAGAGATGGTAAAAAGGATACAAAAAAAAAAGTTTTGGGGATTTTAATTAATATTTTTCTATTAACAAATACAATTTAATATGAGATATAAATAGAATCTATTTGATAATGTGTGTTTGGGTGACTAATGTAAAGTTAGAAGGTTATTTGGTTCAAATTTTGGGAGTTCAAGGAATCTATGGCTCAAATATTAAGGCTTAAATGCATCTTCTCCCATTTATAAAGATATAGTTTAGTAGGATTTTAAAGTGCAAAAGGTATATAAAATATAGGATATCTAAGTTAAGGATGATAATTATACTTTTTCTATTATTTGTATACCAAATATAAAAATTTATTTATAAAAAAATTTAATCAATTGGAAATAAAATGAATCCTTCCATGCAATTTAACCAAACAAATCCGTACTTTCCCTTTGATATTTAATAATCTTCAGACTTTTCAACCTTTCTTTTGTCCTCCCATTTCAGAACTTTTTTTATTCCATGGCCAGGCATGCAGGGGCCCATTTCAGATTTTTTAGTCCACATAATTTTTTGAATGAATTTCTTAATTTTCTTATAACAGGCAGCTAACAACTACTACTGCATCCAATTTTCCATTAATTCAAAGCCAAAAGAAACAAATGTAAACACATATTTTCTTTATTTTTTTTATTGTATCTCGGCATATAAAAAATTAAAAGAAAATAATTTAACAGGCCTATTATTATTATTATTATTATTATTATTATTATTATTTTCAAAAATAGTATACAATACTTAGCCTCCTGGTCAAAATTTTTATGAACATTTTTATAAATGGCTAATATATATATATATATATATATATATATATATATATATATATATTGAGAAATGTTTCAGAACATCAAAAGTAGATTACCCCACTAATAAAATTTTCTAAATTGGTACCTATGGGATGATTGTTTTACAATTAAATTTTTCTATATTTTACAAAATTTTCTATCTTTGCAGCTTAAAAACTCTGCATTTTAGTTTTAGAAAATAAAATTATAGGACCAAATAATATAAAAGGAAGATACAGATTGCTGCCAAATTATTAACATCTAATTGTCAACAAGCAATCAGTTTCAAGTGGAAAATTACTTGCGAACTAATCGTCAATATTTCTTTTCCCAAAAATGTCACCTAAAAACCTTTACATACATACATAACAAGAAACCAAATAGGACTTGAATAATTTAGCATCAAAACAGAGAAATGGGGGGAGAAACTGAGGCACCATTATTACTCTCACAGTCTGAAGATAATGCTATCAAGAGAACTGGTTTGTCTCCTCTCCAAAACTTCTTTTTCTTCTGGGTCTTCTTCTTCTTCATTTTCTGTGATCTCTCTTCTACTTAATCTGTCAACTTGTCAAAAATATAATATATTCATTTAAAGAACAAGAACCAACCATAATTAAGCTTATGATTGATGATTCTCAAATACACCTTATTCTTCTTTTTCTTGGAATAGGCCTCTTTCCTAGTTATGCATCTTGACGAACTCACCTTCTGTATATATTTCCACTGATCATATTAATCAGCGGATCATGTATAATTGAAATTGAACACAGACGTCTCTAAAGAAGAAATGGTTGCATGCAGGGACTGTATGGACAGCAGCAGCACATATAATAACAGGGGTGATAGGATCAGGGGTGCTATCACTAGCATGGAGCATGGCACAGCTAGGGTGGATTGCAGGTCCAATTACCATGATATGTTTTTGTCTGGCTACCCTTCTTTCTACTCACCTTCTTTGCGATTGTTACCGCTTTCCTGATCCTGAGTTTGGTCCCTCACGGAATCCCTCTTACCTTGAAGCTGTTGATGTGAGCTTAGGTAATTTCATCAATCTTTTTTACTCAATATTTTCTTCTTTGTCTAATTATATCTTTCAATTTTTTATTTTTTTTTAACAAGAAATTATTCATGGCAATGTAATTGTTAGCACTCTTATAGAAACTACGACTCCGACTGTTAATTATTAATGGAAAAATTATTATTATAATATTTTAAATTGTAGATGAAACTTCTACACTTACTTTTTAATGAAATTGAGTAATACAGGGTTTAGTGGTTAATAAATATATATTTTTAAACTACTCCTGAATTTTTGTATATATTTTTAGTGAGATTTATAGAATATTAGGACTATATTTAAGAAAATAAAATAAATTTCAAACTAAAAATTTATCTTTTATGCCATCAGTGATTCAAAGTGGTTTTTTGTTAAAATAATTTATTTTTTTAAGCATTAAAAACCTCTTTTGTTGTTAAAATAATAGTTATCTACTAATAAAAACACTATATAAATTCTTTATATGTATATATGCATGTTTGTCAACTAGTAGCCAAAGAATATAAGATTACACCACTCTGCAAGTAATTATATACAAAAGTATATATATATATATATATTAGAAGATCATATGAACTTAACATCAATAGATTCCATTTTAAATCAACGATGATAGAATTTAAATCGTACAATTCATGATATTCCTAGAAATGAATTATCACTTAATTATTTTCTACTCACAAATAAAAGATAATATTCAAACACCAAACTTTGCAACTATATATAAATGGAAACCAAAAGTTTGAATGGTTGTTCAAAGAGAATGGTAGATGCACCTCAAATATCCATTTTAGCTAACACCATAACTCCTCCAAAAGAAAATCTGAAATTATAGCACTACTTCAGTAACTGAATAATTTATTAAGTCATTCCAATAAAATTAGTAGGTGAAAATAATAAATTAATAATACTTAAGTATATGTCTTATAATGTAGTAAATTATTTTGTAATTTAATATATATATTAAGCGTAAAAAATTTATATTTTGCACCTTCAATGGAGATAGAATATCCTGTGAGTGTGACGGGTGAAAATATATTGAAGGGGCAATTATAATTATTATTAAACTAAAAATTAGCAATTTTATTCTTGATATCTTAAGAATTTTTAAAAAAGTTAGTATTGACATTTGTTAGAGAACATTCCGAACTTTAGGTTGCAGGTTTAATTTGTGTTATCGGGTGGAACTCACATTTGTGGGTCTCACAGCATTAATTAGAATTTAATTCTCTCTTTCCATTAATATTAATAACTAATCATTATTTTATGAGATATTAAGAAGCAACACTGTTAAAAAAAAAAATTTCTGAACTTTACTCCTTGATGGAGAAAATTTCCATTATGGTACTTGACATTTATTATGTGATTACATTTTTGTCCCTATTCTAAAGTGTCAAATAAATCAAAAAATACAACCGTGTCATAGTGGAAGTTTTAGAAATTTTCTAAAAAATTGAAATTTTAAATTTTATTGTTGCAATAAAATCTCAAGAATCTCCATGTATCTCTGTTAATTAATGCTAATTATTGCTAATCATAATCTTATTTCAAATAAAATTAAAAATAAATTTGTTTTTTTCTTTTTCTGAAATCATATATATGAAAGTAATCGTTATCATGATTAATTTATTAATATATATTAAGGATCTAATAGTAGATTTCCAGATTCAATAGATATTTGAATATATTGTGAATGTGACAGATGAAAAAATATATTCTCAAAATAGCAGGGAAGAAAGTGCATAATGAGGCGAACTCCTGAGAGTTATTTATAAATATTTCTAAATTTAGAATTAGTAATTTTGTGGTGTATAGATGTGCATCACCGCTAAATTAATCCTTATTTAATAATAATAATTAATTTATAATATATCAATAATTATAATTAAAATAATTAATGGTGTATAATCTATAATATAGCAAGAATTATAATGAAATAAAGTTTAATTTAATAATTTTTAATCATATTTGTCACACACATATATACTGAAATACAACTAAAAAGTACCTACCTGCCTAGAAATGGAATAGTTAATGGATCTCCCATTCATGGAGCAGGTACCATAGGGGGGGTTCATGGAATCCCTCCTTCCCTCACAATATATATATATATATATATATATATATATATATATATATATATATATATATATATATATATATATATATATATAGCTAAAAAGTTAATATTGACATATGTTAGAAAACGTTCTAAGCTTTACTCGAAGAAAAAAAAAGAAAGAATTTTGTTATTCTATTAAATAAATGTATAATCGTCAGCTTTAGTGTCATTTTTATAATAAAGTCAGCTTTAATGTCCATATATTCATTATTCTATTATTTTTATAATAATGCAGTCCAATTATAAGATTCATAATACAATGCCATCCCCATTAAAATAAATTAAATGATTAAACATTATAAAAGTTAAATAAAGAAAAAATAGGTACTCTAATTGTCTTTTGAATTCTTGAAAGTGGAAAGATCCATCGAATGATTCTTTGGCCCATCCCATTTTGAGCTACTGCAAATGCATGCTTAAATTTTATAAATGAGAAATTTTTGTCAATATTCACAATGCAATGGTAAATATATTTTAATTTTATATTAAATATAATATAACAAAATATATAATTTATTTTAAAAATCATAAAACTATATAAACTAGATATATGAAATTAATAAAATAATTTTTTTAATAGAAGTAAACCGAATTCAATGCAATGGTAAGCTTTTCTATATTTTTATGTAACTACATTTCAATGGATATTGAACCGTTGTTTGTATCTTCTTTTAAATTCTTATATATATTTTTAGGGCCAGCTTCTTTTAAATTCTTATATGAAACGTACACAAAATGAGATGTCCATATTTCAATATACTGAAAATTGTTTCCATATTTCTATCATATTAGAATATGATTCTTATATTAAGAATCATATTTCAAATCAAATTAAGATTCAAACAGATGCTTGCTTGCAAGTCGGTGCTAAAACACATCCATCATCACAACCATTGGAGATTTTAGGAATTTGTCATTAATATTAATTGATAATTTGTTTCTGAAAATTTTGAGTCTAAATTCTGCAAAAAAAATCAATAAAAAGAGCAAAGTGAGAAATGAGGAGAATCTCCACAAATTTTCCGATGCCTGAGTAAGAGAATATAAAAGGAGAGTTTAGAGAGATAAGGAGAGCAATGAATACAAGAGAATATAATGAATGAGAATGAAGGAAATGAGATCCTATTTATAGGGATAGTGATGCTCAAATCTGAGAGGAATAAAATTCCTTTTTTATGTAGGTCTTTTACCTATTTGAAGAGTATTTTTTCCTGTCCAAGAGTCTCTTTAATTAGGAATCCTTCTCTTATCTGATTTGGACATTTTTCATCTGTAAGTAACCCCTGCATAGGAAAATAAACTCTTAGTAAAATAGAAATATGTATATACAGTATCAAGAGTCTTCCCCAAAAGTATGTTAGAATATTTATGTCCAATTAAACTGATATGATAAATGCATGGTGATGAATAATTTGGAATATTGATTCTTCTGCCAGGAGAGAAACTGCGAGCATAATTGCATTTGATGCAAAAGGGTGATCTGAGGTGGCCAACCTCAGTCTTAGAAAAGGGATGATGCTTAGTATTGAGTCTTAAGATTGTAGTGTTTGAACATTAAAGCATGAAGATGCCAACTGGACTTATAAATGCTTGGTGTTTATGAAACGTCTCGAGGGATTAACTCATTAGAATTATAGAAACGACCTGATGGAACCAACCATTGTTAGAGTTTTATGCTTGGTCCATTAAAAGCACAACCCGAGTGCTAAACCTTAGTACTATTGAAGTGACTTAAGGGTGCCATCTTCAATCACTGGACATAGATGCTCGGTGCATTAGAAGCATGACCCAAGTGTCGAACCTCAATACTATTAAAGCAACCTGAGGGTGCCAGCTTCATTCACTGGACTTAGATACTCGGTGCATTAGAAGCGTGGCCCAAGTGTCGAACCTCGGTACTATCGAAGCGACCTAAGGGTGTCACCTTTAGTCATTGAACTTAGATGGTCGGTGCATTATAAGGGCAGCCCGAGTGCCGAACCTCAGTACTATCAAAGCGACTTGAGGGTGCCAACTTTAGTCACTGGACTTAGATGATCGGTGCATTAAAAGCATGGCTCGAGTGCCAATAAAAAAATAAGGACAACTGGTAGCGGGATAAATGGGATTGTTAATCACCATGCCTTTTGATATTCTTTTTTGAATTTTGAATTATGTAACTATCACATCTGCTCGTGCATTAGAAGATTGGACATTTTAGCTGTCATAATGATAACTGCTTGGTTAATGGGCTTTTATATGCCCAAAAATACCTTTGATGCTATGTGAGGGAGATGTAAGTAACTATGAGGGTATTATCGGTCATTCCAGAACCTTTATATCCCTTTAAATAATGTATCTTTTTACTTATTTCACACTTTATCTTTTATTGTGTTCTTCATCTTTGTTATTTTTTATTTACTCTTTTGCCTGCTAGTGCCTTTCTATTGCTACAATCTTAACACTTCTTCGGAAAAGATCCTGATTTGCCTAGGTAAAGATTTTTCCTCTTTAGTTGTTTTTATTTCTTCTCTATAGGCTTTTAAGGCTCCATAAGAGCAAGTTAATTTAGATCTTTTTACATTTAGAATTGATGATAATGTGCTCATATGGTATAGAAGACGCTTTAGTATTCCTCAAGAATACACTTTACACATTGTAGACAAGAATTTCAAGGCTTATACCCCTCTTTTAGATTGACAGCAATTGGTCATTTACTTCAATTAGTTAGAAGGGGGGGGGGTTAAAATTTTCTTTAGATCCTTTCGTTAGGAACTTATTGAATAGATACAACATAGCCCCTGGCCAACTTTACCCTAATAGTTATTGGATCTTAATCAGGCATATAGAGTTGATGCATAGGGAGGGTAGAGAGCTAGATTTGGACATGCTTAGGTATATGTATAGTCTGGATAAGAAAAAGAGGGAGCTGATGTTTTCTTTATTAGTTGTTTTGAACCATAGCATTTTTTGTTAAGCTTTCGGACCTTCATAAGAAATGGAGGTATAAATTTTTCATAGTTGAGCATCCATCAGATTTTATTAATATCTGGCAGATGTCGACAATTGCTAGAAGGTGAAGCATCCCACGAGGTTACCTAAAAAAGATACTGAATTGGTGCTAAGACTATATATTCAGAGTGTAGTTAATGACACATCTGCTGAGAATATATCTGAGTCTGCCCTAGGCGTATATACGTTAGTGGTAAGTTCTAAGACTCTGAAGGTATATTCTGACTTTTATTCTTTTTTATTTATAGATGGTTAACTTTTTGACCTTTATGGATGGGATACCACTTTTAGATAATGAGTTAGAGACCAAAGAGATGTGTAGATTACTTCACCTGCTCATGAGCTAAGTGTTTCAGAGGTCCCAACTGATATTAGACATAGTGACAAAGGAAAAGCTATATTCAATCCTTCTCAGAAGGAAATATCAAAGACTCGTAAGAATCAATCTCAGAATGAGGACTCGAATGTTGAGGAGGAGGAGCTAAGTGGTGAGGTGTTTGTCAAACGCCTAAAATTTTTTGGATACTTGGATATGAGAAAATGGATGTTAAAGAAAATGAAGCCTTCGAGTATCTTGAATTCTTAAGTTAGGGATCAATATGTTGAGTCTCTGTGGCTCCCTAAAGACATCCAGTAGTGGATGGATGTGGATAAGGAGGATTTGTTCAACTCTATGATTGGACATACTCTAGAAGTAATTATCTTCTACTTCATTTGCTTGTGCTTATGTAAACCAATATTCTTGGTTATGATGTTTTTTCTTTCTTTCAGATGACTCAAGCTTTGCTGTTAGCTAAGGACAACAACAACTTCCTCAAGAGCCAATACAACTTGAAGGAGACAAAGGTTGGTACTATAGCCATTGATTATGAAAAGAAGTTGGAGACAATGAAAAAGGCACTAGAACTTTGCCAAACAAAGCATGTTGAGGCCAGATATAAGGTTGAGGTGAGTTAGAAGAGGGTTAAAGAGCTAAAGCATTATCAAACCCAACTTACTTCAAAGATCAAGGGGCAGGACTCATAGTTTGCAGCTTTGGAGAAAAACTTACTGAAGTAGAGAAATCTCGCAAAGGTGACAAGAAAATATATTAAAAAATGGTTGCGAGATTTCTTATGGCTTACAAGTCTGAGTGTCGGAGGATCCTGTTTGCTCAACATCTTGATATGGACTTCTCTGACCTTAAAAAGATTACATCCATTGAATTGGCCAAAATAGCTACTAAAGAATATACTCAAAGTAAGTCTTCTTCTAAGCAATTAAAGAATCTGAAGGTTGCTACAAGGAAGTCCACTATTGAGAAATCATCTTCTAAGCACTTGAAGGATCTGAGGTTTGATGGGGAGAAATCTTTTTTTATTGTTAAAGTCTTAAAATTATGAGGATGTGAATCTTGCTCATGCTAAAGAAATTGAGCCTCTAAATATTGAGGCAAATTTGTAAATGACTGAGCCAAAAGTTCTCTTTTTTTTTCTTATAATATGACATTTTTAATGATAAATGAAGTATTTATTTTCTTAAACTTTAAGTACATTTATTAATAGTATTTTTGAAGATTGTTTGAGTTCCAATATCGAGGTAGCTCTTTTCCTTGTTCATCCTTGATCTTATATGCCCCTTTAGTCATTTTTTCAATGACTTGGTAAAGGCCTTCCCAATTAGGTCCGAGCTTACCTATTTCGGAGTTGCCTTACCAATATCAGCCCTTCTGAGCACCTAATCTCTAACTTTAAACTGCCTTGGTTGAACATGTTTATTATAATACTCTGTGATCTTTTGCTTCTGAGCATCTGCTATATTGGATGCTCATTCTCTCCTTTCTTCAAGTAGATATAGGCATATCTAAGCATTGATGTTGTTAACCTCCTAATCTAGATTTCTAGTTACCTGATAGCTTAATGACCCAATTTCCACTAGGATTACATCATACATCTCATAAGTCAATCTGAAAGGCATTTCTTGTGGAGGTCCTGGGTGTTTTTCTATATGCCCAAATGACATTGTTGAGCTTTTTAACCCAATTTGTCTTCTTTTCATCCAATCTCTATTTTAAACCTTGCATGATGATCATATTGGTGACTTCTGTCTGGCCATTTATTAATGGATGAGCTATTGAAGTAAATTGGAGCTTTATATTAAGATCATAATAGAACCTTATGAATTTCTCATTGTCAAATTGCTTCCCATTGTATGCTATCAAGGTGTGTGGTATGCCAAATCTACAGATGATTTCCTTCAAAAAAAAGTGTTGAATATGGGCTTCAGTAAGGGACAACTTCAACCTCTATCCACTTAATGAAGTGATCTATAGCCATGATCAATAACTTCTTTTGAGAGGTTAAAAAAGGAAATGGACCTAAGACATCCATTTCCTATATTGCGAAAGGCAATGGGCTCCTAATTGGATGGTAAATATTGGAAGGCTTGTGGTTAAGGCGAGCAAACTGTTGACACTTGTGGCATTCTTGAACCAATTTTTGAGCATCTCAGGATATGGTAGGCCAATATTAACCCTAGAGCAATGCTATTTTTATTAGTGAATGATGAGATTCATGAGCTCCATAAATCCTTTCATGAATTTCCCTAAGCACGTAATTTCCTTCCTTTGGTGATACACACTTAGACTATGGATATGATAGGGACCTTCTGAAGAGTTCCCCATTATGCATGGAGTAATGCACAACTTTTATCTTTAACTTTTGAGCCTTCAACTTATCTTATAAGAGTACCTCATGTTTGAGATACTGAATGATTAACTTCATCCATTCTCTTACTTATTGGATATTTATGACATTTGACTCCTCGATGCTTGGCTTTTTCAAGTCCTCAGTTAGCTCAAGCTCTTTGAATGTTGGATAGTAAGTCTACCTCTAATTTTTCTCTTCTGAAAATTTGAATAATTTACCATTGTCCCCCATCTTGCTCGAACTTCTTTAGGAGCTGCCTGACTTTCTCTATGTATTTGACGATGCTTGGCTCCTTGATTTGGTACGTTCCTTTAGTTTTATTCACCAATGGTTGTGAATCAGAGTAAATTTTGAGATGCTAAGTTCTAACTTCCGTAGCTAACTTCAGTTCTATGATGAGTACCTTATACTTGGCTACATTATTAGTGACTTTGTACTTTATTTGCACTGCATATTTGATTGTAACTTTGTTTGGCCCTTTGAGAATGATTCCCGCCCTAGATCCTCAAATGGACGAGGCTCCATCTATATATAACTTCCACTTCGAGCATTCAAAAAGGGAAAATTCTTCTACTATCATCTCTTGCATAAAGTCTACCAAGGTTTTGGCTTTGATTTGCTATTGAGGTTCATAACTAATGTCAAATTCTTTGAGCAATATAGACCATTGGACCAATTTTTTAGATGTTTCAGGTTCTTTATAAGATTTTTCTTAATAGGAAGCTAGATGTCATAGTGATTGAGTGAGCCTGAAAATAATAACTAAGCTTCCAGGATGTGTGTACAATGACTATAGCTAACTTATCCAGTTTGGGATACCAAACTTCTAAACCTCTAAGTATTTTGCTGATGTAGTACATCAAATTATGTTGGCTTCCTTCCTTTATAACTAGTACCAATGCAATTGATTTATAACCAACAGAGAGATAAAGGTATAAAAAATCTCTGAGGATTACCCTGTTGAGCAGAGGTGGTGAAGATAAGAACTTCTTGATGTCTTCAAAGGCAGCCTAGCATTCTTCATTCCATACAAACTTCTTAGAGTTTTTTAAGGCTCAGAATATAGTAAACACCATTTGGCTGAGCAGGAGATGAAATGACCCAAAGCTATTATTCTACCATTTAACTTTTGGAGCTTATTTAATGATGTTGGGGCTTTCATTTTAAGTATGGCCTCCATCTTTTCTAGATTAGCTTCAATCCCTATATGGGGTATCATATATCCTAAGAATTTATCTACCTTTACCCTAAAGTAACACTTCTCTGGATTAAGATTGATATGGTATTGATATAGCATTTAGAGGATATGATCAAGATCCTCAGAGTGTTGCTCTACATGCTGTCTCTTGACAATGATGTCACCTGCATATACTTTTACATTTTCCTAGTTTGATCTTAGAACATGTGGTTCATCAGCCTTTGGTGATGTGAACCCATTAGACGACCTGCTCTAGGAACCCATTCAACATGAACCCATACCCATGCTCTCAAGGAAAGTTCAAATCAAGTTCTAATTCAAACATATAAAACCTTTACCTCATGTTTAGTTAGTCAAAAAAACCTAAGGTATATTAAAACTTTGACCTTTTAAATAATAACAAACAAGCAACAAAGGCTATTAAGAAGATGCCATAATCTATTGTCTGAAAGATAGATTGATAAGTCATAATGGTTGTCACATGTTTAACCACCAAGTAACCAAAAAGAATTCTCTCTAAATTTTACTAATCATCTATGATTGCATACCCTTTAGGTTATATAAAATAAGACCTTTATATAGGCTTGAAGAAACCCTAAATAAAACCTAATTAATATCTTAATTAAATAAGAAAAAAATCCTTCTAAAATAAGAAAATATAATTCTACTTAAATAAGAAAATATAATCCTAGTTAAATTCAGATTTACTTATACATCATGTCATAGCACACTTGTCAATATGATGTTGGGTGAACTGACTCAAGATGAAAGCATGAAAGTTTTATACCTTATTGTTATCTTTCAGCATCATCTTGAATCGCTTCATTTGGATTTATATTGAGTGAAATACAACCCATTTACTAATATATGTTCTCTCTACCTAGTTTTATACATAACCTGATAATCATTCAGAACTTTAGCCCATGAAGATGATCAAATTAACCTAAAATTTCTTCATAATAATTCTATCACTCTATCTTAGCTTTCCATAACATTTTAAATCACCTTAATTTGACTTCTATATCAAAAGTTATGGCTAATATACTAAAGCATGCTACACAAAATATGAATTTATACGAATTGCTCTTATCTTGAATGAAAGTTGACTTATTAGCACAAACAAAACTTGAAATCTTCCTCTTTGGAACTAGGATCACATCATTTTCCCTTTCTTTAAAATATTTTTTCTCAAATCTTTGACTTCCATACAATTGAAATTTTTTTTATTTTTAAGAAAACTTAAGAACACAACACAAGAAAAAAAGGAAACTTAAATGAGACTCAAAATAAAATTCAAGACATATATTTTTATAACTCATAAATAGAAAATAAATTCAAAATCCTAACAATTGAAAAAAAAAAGAAGGTAGAAGATTAGTAACCTTAAACCCTTTTTGTATCAACTAACTAAAACCTTAGGTATATGAAACCTAAGGCCCTTTATTACAAATTGATTAAATCAAACTTAAGGTATAAAAACTAATTAAGATGACCAACTCAAACCTTAGGTATATTAAACCTAAGACCCTTTGTTACAAATCATTCAATTAAATCAATCTAATACCAAAAAAATAAAAAATCATCAAAAAACATATTTATTATTTATTTTGGCACAAATAGAAAACTTTAAAAACCATAATAGTTAAAAATTAAATTAAGGATATGTAGAATTAAATTGAACAAAACATGATTTGAGCCAAGTTTTGATATCAAGTGATGCAAACCCACTAAACGACCTGCTTTAGGAACTTGTTCAACATGAACCCATACCCATGCTCTCAAGGGAAGTTCAAATCAAGTTTCAATTCATACATATAAAACCTTCATATTTAGTTAGTCCAAATAAGTCCAAATAACTAAAGCTATATAAAAACTTTAACCTTTTGAACAATAACAAACAAGCAATAAAGGCTATTAAGAGGATGCTACAATCTACTGTCTAAAAGATAGATTGATAAATCATAATGGTTGTCACATGGTTAATCACAAGTAATAAAAAAGAATCCTCTCTAAATTTTATTAATCATCCATGATTGCATACCTTCTAGGTTATATAAAATAAGACCTTTATATAGGCTTACAAAAACCCTAAATAAAACCTAATTAATATCCTAACTAAAAAAGAAAAAAATCCTTCTGAAATAAGAAACTATAATTATACTTAAATAAGAAAAAATAATAATAGTTAAATTCTGATTTACTTATACAACATGTCGTAGCACACTTTATAATATGATGTTGGCCTAATTGACTCAAGATGAAAAAAAAAATTTTATCCCTTGTTGTTATCTTTCAGTAGCATCTTGAATCACTTTATTTGAATTTATATTGAGTGAGGTACAACCCATTTACTACTATATGTTCTCTCTGCCCAATTTTATATATAACATGATAATCAGTTATAACTTTAGCCTGTAAAGATGATCAAATTAACCCTAACTTTCTTAAAAAAAATTTGGCACTCCATCTTAGCTTTTCATAGCATTTTGAATCACCTCAATCCAACTTCTATCAAAAGTTATGGCCAATATACTAAAGCATGCTACATAAAATATGAATTTCTCTTTTCTTGATTGAAAGTTGACTTATTAGCATGAAAAAATCTTGAAATCTTCCTCTTTGGAACTAAAATTACATCATTTGGTATGTTGCTTCAGAATTCTTTAGTCCAAATGGCATAACATTGTAGTAATAAAGGCCTTCGTGATTGATACACAATGTTTTCTCCTTATTTTCCTTCTTTATTGGGATCTGATGGTACCCTTGAGCAGCATCCATAAAGCTATACAAGCTATGAAAAGTAATAAAGTCTGCTAGCTGATCTATTATTGGTAATGGATAGTTATCTTTTGGGCATGTTTATTGAGATTAGTATAGTCCACACACATTTTATACTTTATGTTTGACTTTTTATTAGCACCACATTAGCTACCCATTTTGGGTGTGTCACTTCTTTAATGAATCCAACTTTTACTAATTTCTTTGTTTCCTTAGTTGATGTTCAAACTATGCGAGGCAATCTGAGGATTTACCCCAATGATCTCAGACACCTTAGAGGTGAAACTGCCTAAATGTTTGATGAGGACCTTGCTTATTCCACTATTGACTTGAATATCAAGCTCATTACCAATTTTAACTATCTTTTCTTCAATAATTTGTAAAGTTTATACTTGATCAACCAGCTAAAGATTGATTCCTTATTTCTCATTTTCTATGGATTCTAGGGGGAATGCTTCTATCTGTGGTTTGATAACTAGCTGATAGCATTATCTGACTACATGTGGATCTCCATGAATTGTTATGACTTAACCTTCCAAAGGAATCTTCATGGTCAAATGCCTAATGCTCATGGCTGCATCGATTTCATAAAGAACTTACCAGCTTATAATCCTATTGTATGTTAGAGGAAGATCCATCATATTGAATAGAGCTTTGATAGCTTCACAACTCCAATATCTCAATTGCCAAATTCTAACATTAGCTCTACTAGTCCCATTGGTTGTGTGGTTCCATCACAAAAGCTTGTAATAGGATTCCAGATAGCTTTTAAATCAATGACAAAACCTCCCATTGCCTTATAAGCATTCTAAGAGAGTGCATTGACAACAATTCTATCATCAATTATCAATCTTTTTACTAAGTAATTATTGATGAAAGAACTTACCATTAAGGCATCATTATGAGGATATTAAATGTGTTTCATGTCTTTTAGATCGAATGTGATGGTCTGTTTCTTTTTAGAGGCGAGGATTTTTCCTTTTGAGTTCTCTTAAACTTTCTTTTAGTTGTTTCTCCTCTGATAATCATGTTGATGACTCCAGCTACTTCATTTTGAGCTTTCTTTTGCTCTAGCTTATCTTTGTCTTAATCATCCGGCTCTTAGTCTCTTCTAATTGTGTTAGTGAAGTTATCGAGTTTTCCATTATGTATTAACTTTTTTTATAGCATTCTTCAATTCTTAGCATGCCTTAGTCTCGTGCCCATAGTCCCAGTGGTATTGATAGTAGAACCTCCTATCTTGCATGGCTCTCCTAGTTGGACTTAATCTTTTAGCTAGTGTTATGCCTAACCTACTTTGTCTGATCCATATGAGGATTTTGGATCTGGAGGTGTTTAGTGGTGTGTACCTCTCTGCTTCCCTTGTGAATCCTTCTATCGAGTTTTTAAAGGTCATTCAGTGAAATTTGGGCCTTCTTGGCTCTAACCTTTCATCTTTTCTAATAATTGCTTTCTCATCATCTTGGCACATCCTTTTATCTTTATCCATTTTTATCATCTTTATCACCATAGCCATTACTTTAGTAAAGGTGATAGGTTCTTTGGTCATGACCTTATCTTTGAGTTTCCGCAGCCAAGTCTTCTTCAAGGCTTCTATAGCTACTTTATCAATTAAATTATCGATTGCATAACTACCTTGTTAAATCTATCTAAGTAACTTTTTAATGATTTCGTAGCCTCTTATTTGCACATCCAAAGATTATTGATGTTATTGGTAGGAGGAACATTAGTAATAAACCGAGTTTGAAATTTCTCAGCTAATTCCTTAAAGGACGAAATAGAATTCTTAAAAAGTTGGTAGAACCAGTTTTGAGCATTCTTGGTGAGTGTATTAGGAAAGACTTTGCATATAATTCAGTTATTTATATTCTGAAGCAACATCCTAGTTTTGAACTAGTCTAAATAAGGCATTTTGAACTTAATTAGGATCTCTGTTCTGATTATTATGCTTATAAAGGGTGTCTTTCCTTCCAGAACGCACTCATCTTCCTTCCTAGGTCTAGTACGAGCTTTTTGCATAACCTCTTAAACTTTTTGAGTTATCTTTAAGTCATATAGAGCCAGGATTGTTGTGCTAGATTCCCCTTTCGGAGCTTTATGACCTTCTCTACATCCATGAGGCACATTTAGAGCTATTACTGGTGTTGCTACATTATTCTCTGGATGAGCTATTATGGAATTACTGCCTTGAATCAAGGCATTCAACTGTTGTTACATCAAGACATTATGGGTTTGGATGTTTTGAATCATTGATTCTTTGCTTAATGGAGGTAGGTTGAGTGTTTGGGTTACTGTGTATAGGTTTGGTGTGTTTATGGCAGAAGTTTATGGAAAACTTAGGAAATGTACAGAGGGTACAGGTTGGTTATAATGCTATAGGGAAGCATAATAAGGAAAGTCATTGCCTGGTGTTGGCCACCCCTAGGTATTACTAGTTGGAGTATATACTCCAAGTGGAACCTGTGATGAGGGTCTAATATGCAAAAAAGGTGTTGACATAATTATTGGTTGAATGGGTGCCGATAGGTTAATTAGAGGAATGGGTCTAATGAACTAATTGGAGGACTGATGGATTAATTAGAGGAATTAGGGCTTATGGATTAATTTGCATATCCGAAGTTAAGGTTGGTGGTGGACTGAAAGTCATGAAGCCAATGTCATATTTGGTAGATGCTTAATGGCTTTTAACTCGAGAGGGTTTCCATAAATGGCGCCACTTGATAACTTCTTTCTAAAACCTCTAAGTCTAAGCCTTACAAGGAATCAACAAAAGGGGCAAAGTGAGAGGTGGGGAAAATCCCCACAAACCCTCTGATACCTAAGTTAGAGAATGTAGAGAGAGAGAGTTTAGAGAGACAAGGAAAGTAATGAATATAAGAGAATATAATGAATGAGAATGAGAGATATAAGGTCCTATTTATAGGGATAATGATGCTCAAACCTGAGAGAAATAGAATTCCTCTTTAATGTAGGTCTTGTGCCTATTTGAGGAGTATTTATGCCTTTAGGAATTCTTTTCCTATCTGATTTGGACATTCTTCATTTGTAAGTAACCCCTGCATAGAAAAATAAACCCTTAGTAGGATAAAAATATGTATATGGGATATTATTAGTAATATTAAACTTTTGCCAATTGTGTCATATTGATTTTTCTTTAAAATTTTTTCAACTATTCAATATTCAAATTTTCTTTTGGGTTAGGTTTACTATATATAAGATAATTTTTTTAAAATATTGTTGGTAGAAAGAAAAAAGCTTCCTAATTTATTATTTTAAAAAAAAAATTATTATGTTATTGAACATTTAAATTTTAGTTTGTATGACATTAATGAATTTATAAATAAAGAAAGTGATTTAATCTTGAAGTTGGTTATGCTAGTAACTTAATTTAATGGTCAAGTGAGGCTATTTTATTAGAAGTTGGCCTGAAAATTCTAACTTCACTAAATATAAAATCTTCAACCTCAATACTTATAAAAAAAAATTTAATATTTATGAGGGCAAAGAAACTTCCTACTTGAACTTTTTTTTTTCACTTAATTAATTGAAAAAAATATATGTTTAATTTGCTCTTTTTTTTTTTTTGAAAATAATAATAATAATAATAATAATAATAATAATAATAATAATAATAATAATAATAATGTACTTACTTACAAGTTGTAACTTTGACATTATGAATGGATTCAGGAAAAAGTGCTTCTTGGATATGTGGCATCTTTGTAGAAGTAAATTTGTATGGGGTAGGAATTGCTTATACGATTACATCTGCTATCAGCATGAGGTATACATTTTGAATAACTGTCCTTCAGTTACTTCACTTCCCAATTCTTTCCATTGATTTTCATATATCTGAATCAATGAACATATTGTCCTTTGTGTTCAGGAGCATTGTTATGTTGCAAATTTTGCAGTTTGTGCATGCAAATTTATCATACTAGAACTTGTCAAATGATTGTAACACTTGAAAAGTACATATTGCATTATGCATGTTAGAGATACTAAAACGGGTTTCACAATAGGTTTGTCTGTTGCGTTTAGACAAGCGAGAAGGAACAAAAAAAAAAAAAAAAAAAAACAGAGTAATTTCAACACAAATAGAAATTCAGAATTTGAAACACAAAAATAGAAAATTTTTTCTTCTTTTTCTTCTTCATTTTCAACATACATACACTTTTCACTTAGACTCTCCACTCTACTTATTTTTCATTCTTCATAAATGTATAAGTAAGGGAGTAGCAATTACTATAGCAAATATTTTTACTCAATTATGAGCTGATTTTCAGCTCCACCACAAATTACAATTTTTCTAGAATTTTCAACGACAGCAAAAGTGTCACTTCCTGACAGTCTTCCACCAAAATGGTTTAAAAATTTTGGTTTCTGGCTCCTCTCAACCATGTGTACTTTTTATTTTCATTTTCCTTTCAATGTGGAATTGCTTCTCACTTTCATTCTCTAACAGCATATACCCATTAGAAATTGAATCCATGATCTTTTTAATAATTTAAAAGGAGTTTTTACCATTGTTAGACTATTCAATCTTTGCATTTGGTTGAATGGGCATGCAGTTTTGTGTTGGACATATTATTATTGGAATTTCACCTAACGAACAAAGCATCATGCAATGATAAAACTATACTTATACATAGAAGTTTCTCATGAGATTTTTGTTTTCTGTCCAACAAGGGCTATTCAAAAGTCAAATTGTTACCATAAATATGGGCATGAGGCTGCTTGCGAATACTCAGACACTTTATATATGCTAATATTTGGAGGTGTTCAAATTATAGTCTCTCAGATTCCAGATTTCCATAACATGCAATGGCTATCAATTCTTGCTGCAGCCATGTCCTTCACCTACTCTTCCATAGGATTTGGACTTGGCGTAGCTCAAGTAATCGGTACAATATCGAATCCCTCTTGCTACCATTTATTTGATTAATGGTCCTTTGAATTCTTATTGCCCGTCAAAATTTTCAGAGAACGGATATGCTATGGGTAGCATTACAGGAGTATCAGCTTCTAGTGCTGTAAATAAAATGTGGAATGTATCTCAAGCACTTGGCGATATAGCATTCGCGTATCCATATAACCTGATCCTTCTCGAAATTCAGGTGTGACTTGAATTCTGATTCTGAACGAGTGAAATTCCTGTGAATTGATTCAGCTTTATTACTCTTTTAAAAAGACTGATATGAACACTGGAATTGAAACTTTAAGGATACCCTGAAATCGCCACCGCCCGAAAGTGAGACCATGAAGAAGGCCTCGACATCAGCATTAGTTGTGACAACATTGTTCTATCTCTGCTGTGGAGGCTTTGGTTATGCTGCTTTTGGGGAAGACACACCTGGGAATCTCTTGACAGGATTCGGATTTTATGAACCATACTGGCTAATCGACTTTGGTAATGCTTGTATTGTGCTTCATCTAGTTGGAGGTTATCAGGTATTCCTAATCTGTCATCTTTTAGTGTATGTAGGATGTTAGGACTTAGGAGTCCAAAATTAAAATCTCTACAATAATGACAGTAGGACGTCAGTTAGGAGTGTAACCTAGTTGAGACAGCTTGCAAGTTACTCGGGACCAACTCAAAAAATATTTTAGACTAATCAAATCGAGCTCTAATTAGAATTACTCAAATAGTATAACGAATCAATTATTAGTTTCAAATTACTAGACTCGAGCTGGTTTATCTTTCAAATTTAAAACTGAAAAAAATGTATGTATTGTGTGGAATGGTGGGATTTGAATTTTATAATGTATATAAATATTGGCTTTGTCTTAGTGATTAAGAATTAGAATAACCTACTATTAATCAGTAGGACAAAATCAATATTTATATACATTATATTCATTATAATATGTAATAAAATGCTATTATACTTAATTTTATAAATATTTATTTATTTACATTTTAAAATTAATTATTATTTTATTATATATATAGTGATTAATTATAGTTATATAATTAATTTTATAATCTAATATAGATACTAATAGTCATTCAATATAATTTTTAACTAATATAAATTGAAAAATTAAATAATTTAAATTTTATAAAATAATTAATTGTTAAACTCGTTTAAACTCTAATTAAACTTGATTGAGTTTGAGCTCATTTATTTTAATCTGAGTTTAAGTTTGATTTTGAGTTCAAGTTTTTTAAATTTCAGCTAGAGCTAAAATTCGAGTTCCTCAAAACTCAACTCAATTTGGATGAATTACACCCTCCATTTGTCTAATACTAGCTATATTGACATTTTATAATTAATGTTGGCAGGTCTACAGTCAACCTGTATTTGCAGTTGTAGAAAAATGGTTTGCAAAAAAGTATCCTGACAACAGATTTATAAACAACAATTACAGCTTGAAACTTCCATTCTTGCCAGCTTTCGGGTTAAATGCCTTTCGGCTATGTTTCAGAACACTATATGTAGTGACAACAACAACAATTTCAATGATCTTTCCATACTTTAACCAGGTGATTGGACTGTTAGGAGCCCTGAACTTTTGGCCCTTAACAATATATTTTCCAGTGCGAATGTATTGTAGGCAGAGGAAAATTGAAGCTTGGACAATAAAGTGGGTGATACTTCAAGTCTTTAGCATTGTGGTGTTTTTTGTGGCAGCATTTGCTTTAGTTGGATCAGTTGAAGGGGTCATAAGTGCAAAATTAAGCTAAAGAGAAGAAGAGAAAATTGTATAATTAAAGAATATTTAAGAAGAATCAATTAGCATGGATCAAATTGTGAAAGAAAATGTATATGCTAGTGCAAGGGGTAGTGATGATTCCTTGAGGCATAATCTTCAATTTTTAATGAGAAGCATCAAGATTATCTTCACCCAAGAAAAAAAATGTTATCAAATATATTTATATATAGTTTTGAAAAAAAAGAAAAGAAAAGAAAATTGAGTAGTTGTTGCATTATTTTATTTCTAAAGTTATGAGTCTCTTTGTGGTCTCAATGTAGACGGCGGACTTTAGCGCACGTCCAAGATTTTAGCAATTGCGACAGTGTTTGAGCTCAGGCCTCTAAAGAACACACTAACCACTGTCACAAAGACATGACGTGGAGATGAAGAGTCGCCACCCAGGATAATAACTGGGACAAATAGAAAATGGTGGTACTTGATTCCCTAAAAAAAAGCTAGCATAATAACTAGGAGATTCTGGGTATGGAATACTAACTTTTTTCAGTCTCGGGTTTTTTTAAAATTACTTTATGAATTACTATTTCATTCTCTATTTACATGCAATTTCATATAAACCTTTTAAAAAATCAACTCTAGGCAAACTAGTCATAAAATATACAAGTAAACAATTCATTCATTATAATCCCTTGGTTAGTCTAATCTACATTGATTTTTAATTAAATGAGCTAAATCTATATATTTTAATTTATAGGCGAGTCTAAAGACTAATGAGCTTAATCCTTATTGAATTTTAATTAAATGAACCTAAGTCTATTTATTTTAATTCTAAACATGGACCTATATCTACAAGTTATGAAGTATTTAAATTAGTGGATCTAATTCTACATGTTTTAATTCTAAAATGATCTTAAATCTATAAATTATGGAAAAGACTTAAATTAAATGGACTAAGTCTAAATTAATTAATTTAAATTAGGTTGGCTTATGTTAAATTAACTAAATGGGTCTAAGTATCTCTACCCTAAATCTAATTAATTATGGGCCTAAACATGTATTTTATTAATTAAACTTAAGAAAACCTAAATTGAAATGGGTTAAAGCCTAATGTGAGCCTAGGGATCAAAACATATAAACATAAGCAAACAAGCAAAAAATAAAATAAAATAAACATCAAAATAAACAAATAAAAGATCAAACTATGAATTAAATCTATTATAAAACCCTATTTTAATTAAAGTAAACATGAACAATAAATAAAACAATCAATCAAGCCAACTAATTTTACTAACTTAAATCTAATTCAATTTTAATTAGACAACATAACGATTTTTATAACCATTAATTTTAATTCATTACCGAATGAAAATCCTAATTTTACTAACCAATTACTTAAAATAAAACACACAAGCACACACACAAATTTTCATTATTCCCACTATTGGGGCTATTACAATGAACTATTGAGAATAATAAAAAAAGAATTAATACAAACCCCAAAAAAATAAAAATAAGAAAATTAAATAGAAAGACCTAGAAACTACATCTAGCCACAAGGTTCCATCCATGGCATTCCATGTATCTCTATGGATTTAGTTCTCCAAGTATGATCATCATGTAATCTCCTCTATAATCACTATCACAAAAGGATAAAGCAATGATTAGTGAATTAGATTATAATAAAAATTAAATAAAATTAAAATTCAATTAATCAAAATAATAATAAAAGAAGAAAAATAAAAGAAGGTAGGGAGAAGATAATGCTTATGGATGCTTGTGAATGAATTGCTCCTTAAACTAGTAAAATCACTATTGTTCTTTTTAGTATGCCTTCAAAACTTATTCTTCTTCTTTTAAAAAAATCTCTAACGAATAAATCATCAAGAATTTTTTATGTACTCCCTAAAGAAAAGTCTAGAGATCCTTAAGAAGAAGAGAGCTAAAATTGTAGAAAAGAATCATAAATTTTCTGTCCCCTGCTTCAGGAGCCTAAGCTTTGCTTCTATAGGTAGAAAAACAAAAACCCTAAGTTCTACGTACTCAAAGTTCCAATTTTAAAAGAACTTTATCTAAGAGTTCCAATTTGAAAAGGAATTTATTTCCTAAAGAGTTAGATAAATCTCAAAATAAATTTAAGAAAATTTTTAAACCAATCAAAATTAGGGAAAATATTTTTATTTTCTGTAAAAAAAATATAAAAAAGACAAAAAACACGTAATTCTGCTCGGAATTCTATAATTATGATTTTTGTAACTTTTAATTACAAAAACACCCCTAAAAGAAATTAAAATTTTCAATTAGGTCTTAAAAAGTATTAAAATTAAGTCCTTAAAAAATCAATGAAATCCTTTTTTGATAACGTATTCAAACTTTTGAGGTTTCAAACTTCAAGTGTTAAAGATCTACTTATAACATTTTCATCATTGGAGTCCTTTATCGTATCCATATTTTATTATCCTGAAATTGGGTGTTTACACTTAAGTTTGAAGAATTTTATTTAGAAGTCTAATTAAGAAGAGTGTCGGCCATTACCAAATTTCTTCCTTATCATCTCTTATGATGATTATGTCATTAACATAAATGATAAGAACGTTTGTCTTTCCATTCTAATGTTTCAAGAATAAAGTATGATCCAAGTTACTTTATTTGAACCCATGCTTTTTTTGCTAGACTAAACCAACCAAACCATGCTCTAGGGGACTGTTTTCGGCCATAGAGTGCTTTTAGTAACTTACATAACCCATTCTTCTGAGTCAATATGGTGAAGCCCAATAGAATATCCATTTACATGTCTTCTTTAATGTCTCCATGTAGTAATGCATTCTTTAAATCAAATTGGTGAAGGGGCCAGTCTAAATTGACTACAAGAGATAATAACACTCATATTTTGTTTAGTTTAGCCATGAGAGAGAATATTTTTTGATAATGAATACCATGAGTTTGAGTATATCCTTTCACCACAAGTCTTGCCTTGTATCTTTCCATTGATCTATCTATATTATATTATATTGAGAAAACCCATTTGCAGCCTACAATTTTCTTTCCTTTCAGTAACTGAGTAATGGTCCAGGTGCCATTCCTCTGAAGAATAGTCATCTCATAAGCTATTGCTTGCTTCTAATTTGTATCAATTAGAGCTTCTTGTACGATATTAGGTACACAAATAGTTTATGGAAAAAAGCTTTCAAAGGCTTGGAAAGTCTCTAAGTAATGACATGATGAGCAATGGGGTATTTTCGTACCCTTCCTTTAAGGTTTAGTAAATAGTGACTTGATGGCTTCCCCTAATTCTGTTTGATAGGCAACTCATATCGAATAAAGTCATATAAAACATTTGAGTAAGAAGAGTTAAGATTTTGTACCTTAGAATTATTCTCATGAGATATGTTGCTTTGTACTAAGAAGTGGGGAATGTTAAAGCCTTTAGTCTCCTCATGTTCATATGGATGTGCACGCTCGGTATTATCATACTTAGAATACTCTGATAGGTTATTTTGTTTATCTAAATGCTCAAACTATTTGAATAAACCATTCAATTTTTTTAAATGCTCATATTGCTCGGATATGTTATTTTGTTCATTTGGATGCTCGACTTATTGTAACAGGACTTATCCCCAATTTATTGAATTTTATGATTTCCAATTTTGCGCTTCACCTAATGACTCCCCTTGAAGAGTAGAATTGGTACCTCTTATGAAGAAAAACATTTTTGACTCTAAGAAAGTCATTTACATAGTGGTGCACAGATGCCGAGTAGTAGGATCATAGAACCAATAACCCTTCTGATGAGATCCATAGCCTAAGAAAATACATTTGACTGCACATGGATCGAGCTTTTATCTCTGTGTTTTAGGCTAATGGACATAAGCTATCGAGCCAAATCTCTTGGGAAGCAGCAAAAGGATGGATGGTAGTGAAACATGGTGAGCAAGAGCTTGGAATGGAATTTTAAAATTTAGGATTTGAGAAGGCATTAGGTTTAGGAGATGTACTGTTGTACATATTGCATTAATCTAATACCTACAAGGTGCTTGTACCTCAATTAAGAGAGCTCTGCCATTTCAAGAATATTTCTATACTTTCATTTTGCAATGCCATTTTGTTGGGGCATATAAGGATAAGTAGTCTTATATTGTAAGCCATGTTCTTGAAAATACTATTAGAATTCTTAATTGATATATTCTCATATACAAATAAAAAACTAATAGCCGAGCTGAGAATTATGTTTGGATCATGTTGTGAAAGGCTTAGAAGATATTGAATACTTTATGCTTACATTTCATCATGTAAACCATGTCATTCGTGTACAATCATCAATGAACTTTACGAACCACTTCACATTAGACATATATGAACTATGAGCAGGTCCCCATACATTAGAGTGAATCAATGCAAAAGGAGTATTACTTTTATTTAAACTTAATGGGAATGACACACGATGACTTTTGGCTTGAATTCATGTTTCATATTTAAACATCGTATCAATGACTTATGAAAACATACTAAAAAATAAGTGCTTTAAATAAAGAAATGAAGGATGTCCTAAACATTTGTGCCACAACTAAATTTATTGCTCTTTATTACTTGTCTACTGTGTAGTGTTGGCCATCCCTAAGCTACAATTATCCATGTAATATAGTCTCCCCTCTTTAGTACCATGACCAATAATTTCCTTAATGAGAATATCCTAAAATAGATAGAAATTAAGTTACATTAGGGCACAACTATTTAAATCCTCAATGGTTTGTCCTATTATTTGATAAAAAAGGAACCAATAAATTATTCGATAGAGAAAAGCAAGGAGAAAGGAAAACTCTTTTGGGTCTTGTAATCGGATATGTCACACCATTAGCATTAGCAATGCAGGTTCGCTTTGGTGGAGATTTCTCCATCAAGTTTTACGGATCAAAAGTTATATGGTCATATGCCTCTAAATCAATAATCTAACTAATAGAAGATCCCAGTTTAGAGCAATATAACCCATAACCATTATTAGTTTGACCATTAGGGGACTTAGTCGCATTCTCGGTAAAAGACTATTCATGTTTAGCAATCATTGATGCATCTTGGCCAATACATCGGCTTGTATCTGTTTCTTATTTCTTTCTGTCCTTCAGCTCATTCCACTACTCGAGACACCTATACAATTGAAAAGAGGTTTTTTAAGTATGTTTAGAGTTTCCATAGTACTTGCATCCTCCATCGACTTGTTCCTTTCCTTTCTTCATTTCAGTATTTAAGGATGATACTCTAGCTTTGGAGATATGAAGGTTGGACTGTTGAAATTTTTATTCCTTTGAGATAATTATTGAGCTTGGTGTAGGTTTAGTATTACTTAACATAACCACCTCTCAAATATCTTCCCTTAGGACATGAGTATAAACTTACTTGATTGTAGGGAATGGTCTAATTTGGAGTACATCACTCCTGACTTTATTAAGTCTATCATCCAACCCATATAGTAAGGTACAAACTTTATCTTCCTACATGTTTGAATTATATAGTTGTATATCTTAGGCACATTTTATAGGGTTCAGGCGTTGAAAATCAATCTCCCTCTAGAGCCCTTGGAGGCTGTTATAATATGATTTTATAGACCCTCCAGCCTATCTAATATGAGTCACTCATCTTTTTAACTCATATACTTATGAGGTGGCCAAACCATTATAGACAGTTATAGGAATTTCCTATACTTGTTATGCGGTAGGGTATCGAATGAAATTGTTAATCAGAGA
The DNA here is from genome assembly GCA_947683625.1 of Mallotus nudiflorus. Classification (NCBI taxonomy): domain Eukaryota; kingdom Viridiplantae; phylum Streptophyta; class Magnoliopsida; order Malpighiales; family Euphorbiaceae; genus Mallotus; species Mallotus nudiflorus. Next base: position 2,443,590 of record CANTUR010000113.1, on the reverse strand, counting down.
TGGATCCATCGAGTTTTTAAGTCATCTCTTCATAAAAGCATTCTCAGTTCTCTATCTGCGGAAGATTATATCTGTTGGCTCAGGTTGAGAAACATCTCCTGTAATATCTCCTAGTTTATCTTTACCCATAAAATTTTTCAGATATATAGCAAACCAGGGTTTGCATTTGTGGAACGTTGGTTTAGTAAGAAATATCCAAGAAGTAGGTTTGTGAATAAATTTTACATAATGAAACTCCCCTTGAGTGGACCTCCTCTTCAAGTAAATCTTTTAAGGGTATGCTTTAGGACTGCATATGTTGCATCAACTACTGTTGTTGTAATGGTTTCCTTACTTTAACCAAGTCTTGGGAGTGTTAGGGGCAAAAAACTTTTAGCCTTTGGCTATATATTTTCCTGTGGAAATTTACTTTGCTTGGATAAGAAAATGGATCATTCTTAGAACCTTTAGCTTTGTTTTCTTACTTGTCATAATTATGGGCTTAATTAGGTCAATTGAAGGGCTTATAAGTGCCAAATTAGGATGAGATACTAGACACTTAATTAATGGATTTCTATTACTGTATTTGTTTAGGCTAACATCAAATTTCTATGAATTAAGTTTGTAATTAATTTTCCTATGTGATAAGCTAATATTTTGGTTACCTATAAAATACTTAAATATATTATGTTATTTATGTGTATAATATTTCACTTATCTAACAATTCAATACCCATTAATTTGAAGTAAAAATTTTTCATTTTTTCTTTAATAAAAATTAATTATAATTAATTACAAGACTTTCATATTAAATAAAAAATATAGGTCAATACAAATACATGCATTACATTTGTATGTAATGGTTGATCCAAAATAGTACATATTTCTTAGAAGTATTGTGTTAACAAGTAAGGCCAACCCTACTCAACGTTAGGGTAGAATTAATACTTAACAAATAATATATATATATATATATATATATATATATATATATATATATATATATATATATATATATATTTCTAAATTTAATGCTGCCAATCCCCAATCATATCTAAATTTAAAAAATATCATAATCCACTACCACCTTTTTACACATTTTATTGTGAAAAGCCAAACGAATTATGCTCTTTTGTAGTTTTTTTCTAAATAAAAGAAATTAAAAATTCATGATACATATATCTCATCTAAGGCACAAAAAAAATGCAATTCCTCCATCATTAAACTTTAATCAACTAATAAAAAGTTCATTGGCAATTACTCATGACATAAAGTTCAACCACATAAAAAAATTGTAGAGGATGTTGATCCTATGATTAAACAAGAAAGATAAAAAAAAAATTATATATTGATCTTATGATTAAACAAGAAAAATAAAAAATTTATAGCCGAATCATAAAGATCTTTATGAACAACCATAAACCAGCTAAAACCCAAAAATATATACACCTTATAAAAAAAATTGAATCAGGAAAAAAAAATTGAAACAAATATAGAAATAGAGAAAAGATCAAAGTGTAACAACAAACTGAATATCAACTTCAAGAACCTTAGAAGAATCCTTAAATGATTTCCTCATTTTTTTTATGTTTCTTTTTTCTAATTCTACCAAACCAAACAACTTTTTGTCTTAGAACCTCTATATATATACACACACACACCTCAAAATTGTGAACTAAAGAATTGACCTAATTTACACTTACATCCCTGTTATTTAAAAGTCAAACTTTTACCTCCCTTAACTTTTATTCTGTTAACATTTAAGGACTTCCATTAGGGTCAAACCTTTTTTTCCATTAAATACCATATAAAAAGACTAAAATGTCAATTTAAACAACAAATAACTTTAAATAACTATAAAAAAACTTGTAATATTTGCAAGATATTTTAATCGTTTATATTTAACAACATTGAATATATATTTTTCTTACTTAAGTGGATATTAAAATATTGTTACAAAAACATTCATAATAAAAAAAAGAATCATAGACAACATGGAATATATCATAAGATGATAAGGACATTCAAAATTATTTTTATTTTATTAATTTGATATTGTTTTTTGTAATTTATTTAAAGACTTGATTTTTAGTAACAATATATTTATTATAGATTTAAGTTATTTAGATGGTTCTAATGCAAACAATTGGTTTTCAAAATCTAATATATAATTGTTAGCATCTTTTAGTTCATTTTTCTTTTTCTTTTTTTTTTAAATGAGGAATGTATATATTTTAGGTTGATGTATATATTTTATGTTATTAAATATAAAATACTAAAATATCTTATGTATATTATTAGTATTTTATAGTTAGTTATAGTTTTTTTTTTATTTGGAAGGGTATTTTAGTCTCTTTATACACCATTTAACGGAAAAAATTATCTAACCCTAATGGAAGTTTGTAAATGTTAATAAAATAAAAACTGAGGAGGTAAGCATAAATTAGGTCAAAACTAAGGGAGGAAAATGTAATTTTCTCTAATAATAATAATAATAATAATTAAAAAATCAAAATAGGGAGTGAGAAACTTATGATTATCGGTGTACCATGAATATGCATGTGAAGCTCTCCTAATTCTCTGTAGATTTAGTTTCTGTCGATTTGGAACTCTTATTCAAAGACTATAACTTTATGACCCTCTCACTACAGTTTATGTGCAGTAACAAGGCTATCAACTCCAACATTGATAACAACTACTTGTGAGTGAGGCTGAAGCAAGAAGAAAGATGAACATGGTAGAGGCTAGAATAGAGTGACATTTTTTAGTTAATGAAGAATGAGGCATATGTGTAAATAGTTTTTTAATTTTAGGGCATGTGTGTAAATTACAAAAATGTAAAATATTTTTGTTGTTAGTATGAGTTTTTTTAAACATTTTTGTAAAGATCTCTTAAATAAAGTAGAAAGGCTAAAAGGTCCATTCATATGTAAAAAAGGATTAAGATAAAAAAAAATAAAAAAATAAGCTACAATATTTTCACTTAATCATTAAGTAAAATAAACTTCTAATATCTTTCTCATTGGCCTGATAATTGATTACATCTAAATCTCACACCACTAGGAAAGGTTAAAGCTTCTATAGGATATATCATATGAGGCTATCTTGAATAAATCTTCACATTTGATTATAGATGAATTCAAATTTAAACTAGATAATGAACAAATTCAAAGAAATGAATTAAATAAGGAAGGTGTAGAGGATCCCTACCTAGAGTGAAGTCAATTAAAGTCCATTAATCCATTATTAAATCTAAATCTGAACTCTGTGAGGTAAAAAGGAAAAAGCTTAAAAGCATAATACCATGGAAATCATTTTTCATACCACCATATAGAGTGGAGGAAAACAAAAATGAAGATTCAAAAAGGATCCATTTGAGTAAATAGAATCACAAAATATAACAGAAAGAAAATCAACAATAACAATGATAAAACAAAGAAATAATAAAAAGAAAATCAACAATAACAATGAAAAAACAAATAAAAAAATAAGGTTGTCGCTAGTAAGGCTGCCTAAAGAAGTGATACTGATGTGGGAGAGACTTTCAAATTGAACTTATAATAAGTCCATACTAATCTTTTCATAGTCCATAAGGTTCTTTAGTATATGGTTGTAATTTTTATTCATTTACTGGTAGATGGGTTGTTACATTTTTCTCCTTACATAATTTCTTTAGGATTTTTTTATTAATTATTTATTTATGGGTTTTTATTTGTTACTTCTTTTCATATTTTTAGTTGTAATATTTTTTTCTTCACCTGTTCATTATATGTTTATATTTCCTGTATGTATATATAATGCAGCATATAGACAAACCAGAGCAACAGTGCAGTCAGTTAAAAAGAGCTAACAAGAGCAATACTTCAATGTACAAGAGTAAAAAACAACAACAATAAGAAACAACTAATTAATGATCATGATGAGCTATAAATGGTTTAGATTTTGTAGTTGGTTAATTGATTGAATGATCATGATTAATTATATATAGTCTAAAGTTAGTTACAATTATATAGTAGTTTTCTTATTGTAGCTTCTAGAATTCCATTATAATAACTCATATAATAAGCTTCTATAAATGTAATAATTGTACAATTCAGTTATAGATAGAGAAAATAAACTTCACATTTTTCCATGGTATCAACGCAAATTCTCTCTTTTTTTTCTCTCTATAAATTTTCTCAAAAAACAAGCAAGATTTACAAATCTCTGTTCTTAATATTTCTTACTATTTTTTAGTTTTTCACTTTGTATTGGATAATGGCTAGAGTTGAAGAAGATCAAGCTAGTCTTTACTACTTGCATCCAAGTGAGAATCCTTCACTAATTCTTGTTACAAATTTACTTACTGGTATAAACTATCACACATAGTGCAGAGCTATGAAAATGACAGCTCTCTCTAAGAACAGACTAACATTTATTAACAGAACCATTCAAGTGCCTTAAAAGGAAGATTAAAGTTATGCAGCTTGGGAAGGTGTAATGCCATGTTTAATTCATGGCTATATATAATATCTTACCTTCAATTGTTTGTAGCATTATATGGCTTGATAATGTTATTAATGTGTGGAACGATATGAAAGAAAGGTTTTCATAAGGTGATTCTTTTGGAATTGGAGATTTACAAGATGAAATTTATGCTTTTCAATATAATGCTTTGAATGTTAGTAATTATTTCACATAACTAACATAACCCATTCTTCTGAATCAATATGGTGAAGCCCAATAGAATGAACTAAGGCTTGAACTATTGAATTTAAGGCTTGTTTCTAACTGTTCTTGTAATCCTAGATATATTTGTGGCACTTTATAAGTTGTTCAAAACTATTACGCAAATGATTGTGTCATTAAGTTTTTGAAATTTTTGAATGAAAATTTTGCTACACTCAGATAACAAATCATGCTTATGGATCCTTTACCAACAATCAACAAAGTTTTTTCACTGGTGCTTCAACATGAGAGACAATTTGTTAGATCTGTAGTTAATATGAATATTGAATCAAATATTTTAATGGCAAAAGCCAACTCTATAAACCAAAGTTATAAGTCCAATGCCTATCTTATCAAAGGAAATAATAATATGCATTTCCAAGCACAAAGAAGGTTTAATCCTCAAACCAACAAGAAACCTATTTGTTCATACTGTGGGACACCAGGCCACATTATTGATAAGTGCTACAAAAGCATGGATACTGTCCGGGGTACGTACCAAGGTTTAAACAAATAACAATAAGTTATACCAATTATGGTTAAGTTTGTATAAGGAATGCAAGATTATGATTAACATTGTTAATGTAGGTGATACAATTACTGGAAACATAATTAGAATTATACAAGAAGTCTTTCTTTTCATAAAAGAACAATATAGTAAAATCTTGGTACTTATTCAAGATTTAAGCATGGCAGATGAAAAAGGAGGTGCATTTATCAGCACAGTCAGTAGCGGCAATACTTAAGAAATTGGATCAATTGGTAATGTTATTAGTTATTACTATTGCACATCCTTACACATTTCTTATCTTTCAACTGCAAAGTATAGGAATGATTGGATTTTTTTATAGCAGTGCAAGTGATCATATAGCCAATTCATTATATCTATTTCAATCTTATAAACCTGGCAATAATGTCATTGTTCATCTTTTTAATTGTTTTAAAATACCAGTATCCTTCATAAGCACAATTGAAATATCTGACTCACTCATTCTATCAGATGTTTTATTTGTTCTTGTCTTTAGTTTCAACCTGATCTTAGCAAGTAAGCTTGCTGATTTCCCTAATTATTGTCTCATTCTTTTACAATTTTTTGTTTCTTTAAGATATCATAACTTGGAAGAAGATTTGATTAGATAGAAAACAGGATGGCTTATATCATTTGGTTTATAAGCATAAAGATTATATTTTTTTGTAATAATATTTCTTTGAATCATGATGTAAAATTAAAACTTTGGCATTATAGACTTAGTCATTTATTAAATTCAAGACTTCAATTTTTACAAAAGGTTAATACTAATATTTCATGATTTGAATTAAAATTATCTGGTGATACATGTCATTTTGCAAAACAAAAAGGGCTTCCTTTTTCGTTGAGTGCATATATTACTTTTGCCTATTTTGATTTGATCTGTAGTGATATATGGGGGCTTGCAAGTATCAAAACTCTAAATCATCATCAATGTTTTTTCACCATAATTAATTATACTCATTTCACATGGGTTTTTCTTATGTAACATAAGTTAGAGGCCACAGAGTTAATAAAATCTTTTTTTAATTTTGAGAAAACTTAATTTTTTGTCAATATCAAGGTCATTCATTCTGATAATGGTCTTGAATTTGAAATGCCATATTTTTATTAATCTATTGGCTTACACCTATACATTAAATGACTTACACCTATACACCATAACATAATGGCATAGTTGAACAAAAGCATCAACAAAATTTGAATGTGGCTTGAGCATTAAAATTTTGAGCATCTTTACCTTTGATCTCTAGGGAGATTGTGTTTTTTATTCAATTTTCCTCATTAATATATTACAATCACTTGTTATTCAAAATAAAAGTCATTTTGAAATTCTTTATTATATACCACCTTCTTATTGTTATGTTCATGTTTTTGGTTGTCTATGTTATGCTACAACCAATGAACTTCATCATTCTAAGTTGATCACAAAGTTGTTAAATGCTTATTTCTAGGTTCTCTAAATCATGCCAATGGTTACAAGTTTTTTGATTTGAAAAAAAAATATTTTTATATCTTGAAATATTATTCTTTATAAAGCATAGTTCCCTTATCATTCAGACACTCAACTAAATGTTATATCTAATAATGATTTTGTGCAAGCTACTATACTTCCTGGTTTGGATCCTTTTATTAATCTGCCCACTTGTTCTTCACCATTAACCTCATCATCTTTTGTATCTTCTCTTTAAACATTGCACCTTCCTTCTTCCATTTTTGCTCCCTCTGATTTCCTTAAACTTCATCAAACAACTAGAAATAGACAACTACCTTCCCACTTATAAGATTATCAACTCAATTCTAATCCTTAAACTTCTTCTCCTCATACTATATCTTCTATTCTCTCTTCTCATTGTTTGTCTCCTTCTTATTTTAAATTATGTTCATAACATGACCATTATTAAGGAACTAACTTCTTATCAAAAAGAACTTAAGCAGCCTTACTAGCAAACAGCCATGGATGCTGAGCTAATAACTCTTTAAGAAAATAACACATGGAAATTTATTGATTTGCCTCCTTTTAAAAGGGAAATAGGATACAAATGGGTTTTTAGAGTTAGAAACAACTATAATGATACTGTGGAAAGATGTAAGGGATGTTTAGTTGCCAAAGGGTTTACTCAGTAACCTAGTTTGGATTACTTTGACACTTTCTCACCAGTAGCTAAAATGACCATTGTTAAAACTCTACTTACTGTAGCTGCTACTAAACACTGCATCTTTATCACCTAGACATAAACAATGCCTTCCTTCATGATGATCTTCATCAAGAAGTGTATATGTCATTGCCTCTAAGACATCCTTATTTTGATTCTTCGAAAGTCTATAAGCTTCTTAAATCCATTTATGGATTAAAACAAGATAGTCGGCAGTAGAATATTAATTATTCATGCTTTACAAGCACAAGGATTTATTATTACTACTTTTGATCCTTCTTTATTGATCAAAGCTACATCTAAATCCTTTATTGCTTTGTTGATGTATATATTGATGATGTCATCTTAGCCAGTGATTCTAAGATGAAATTAATTATGTCAAAATGTTTCTTCATGATTCTTTTTGAATCAAAGACTTAAGACCACTTAAATACTTTCTTGATTTTGAAATAACTATGACATATGCTAGTATCAATTTAAATTAACTTAAATATGCATAGGAATTTCTTCCTGATACATGTTTTCTTACTTCTAAACCTATTATAAGTCCAATGATTGTTCATCCTAGACTTAGCCAAAATGATACTCCTTTTCTTTCCGAGAATACATATTATCGATAAATTATAGGTAAACTACTTTACTTATGCACTACATGACCAGATCTTTCATACGCAATATAGCAGCTATATCAGTTTCTAGATAAGCCTACTCAAGCTTACTTTATGATAAGGGTGAGCATCGATCAGGTCTTCAGTTTAGTTAAAGGAAAATGGTGAGCCGATCGGTTATGGCAAAATAAATAGCTGAGTTAAACTAAACCAATGTTTAAGCCTAAATTAAATTGGTCGAAAGTCAAAAAATTTGGTTAAAGTCAATTCAGTTCATCATATGGACTCGGTTAGGTTGGGCTACTTAGGCTTAGTTACAGAAATAAAAAATACATTCATATATTCATTTTCACTAAACAACTATAGGCCAAGCCTAAATTACATATTGTTTTAAATATAAAGAAGGCCTTTTGTTTATCTACCAATTCAAATTACATTTCAGATGTCTAAAAAATTAGGACTTAGAATTGTTTTTTATCCTAAACGCTATATATTACAAAACATTTCTATGAGTTCGCCTATAAAAAAATTGTAATTACATCCTGCATAGTGCATATATAAAAAATAATAGATGGCTTAAGAGCTTTCCACTAAAATGAAGTATTCAAATGTATAATACAGTAGTAAATACCAAAAATAAACCAAACTATAACAACACATATATATTTACTTGCACAAATATACCAATAGAAGATGCATTTTCTGTAAGTAAACAAAGTATAAATCATAATGTCATTAAAAAGAACCTAAGTAGTATAACAAAAGCGGCTCATGATGCATATGTTTTCAAATCCTATTAGAATACAAGAAAATTTTTGGCAGCAAGCAACAATAATAATTAATTTAAACTATCTGTTAATAGCTATCTAAAGAAATAAAAAGTACTCTAATAATAATTTAGAGTGTAATAAGGTGGAAGAATCATCACTGTAAAAAAAATACAAATCAAATAAGAGGCTCAGGATAGCAATAGTTAAATCAAATCAATAATGCAACCACATTTCTGGCACCTAAAAGATACCAAAGAAACTTAAGCAAGCATTCCATCAATTCTTAATATATTAGGGTGGAAGATTCATCATTACCTCATAACTTAGTGCAACAAAAACACAGGCACCTAAAAGGCACTTCAGGTTGGTCACATCTAAGTCAAACTAAACCAAAAGTGGCTTAGCAAGCAGAAATTCTTAATAGATCAATAAAGCATAATCAGGCAATAAAGTAAAATAGGCAGCAAAGAATCAATGAAAATTAGATAGCTGATTGATTGAGTCTGTGACAAAGAAAGGCCACTACCCACTTGTGCCAAATCTAAAAAAAGAAAAAAACATAGATTAGATGGTGAAAGTTTTGGATATTATTAGAAAATAAAAAAAATAATTGAAATATGTTAATAGGAATATAACCTTTTTCAAAATTCTCTAATTCATCAACATTTTTCTTAACTGACATTAGCTGATAATGCGATCTAAGCTAGTCCTGTGTGCATATAAGAGCCTCAACTATTTTTGGTGTTAATGAACTCTTGAAAGTATCAAGTACTCAGCCATTAGTGCTAAAGGTAGAATCAAATGCAATAGTTAAAATAGGCACATATAATATATCCCTAGCCATATAAGAGAGTATTGGAAACCTCTCTACATTACGCTTCCACCAACAAAGGATATAAAAAGGCCTTCATTTTCCACTACTGCCTCAACCAAATAAATATTAAGATATGTTTTCTTGCTACCAGCAAATCTAGAACCTTGCTTGTGCTTTTTAAACCATGCTTTAGTTACTAACATTGGTTTGCCATGAGCTTCACTATCAAGCTGAGGATTAGGTTGGCTTGACTAACTTGTAGATGATTCAAAAGCACAAGAACCTCCATACATGGTCACACAATCATCAAATATATTAGATATATCAGACTGCAAGTTGGTAAAAAATTTATTTCCCAACTCTTCACCATACATTTGAGTGATTAAGAATTGACTAAACTCAATCTTATATCGAGGGTCCAAAATTGTAGCTATAAAAATAACTAAGTTCATTTTTTCAAGCTCCCCCTAATATTTGTGAAATTTCTATCATGTTCATGTCCATATGCATAAGAGAAATGTCAGATGAAGACTGAATCTCATCCAAAAGACAATTCAAGTCATAAATTTCAAATAAAAAAGAATTAGTAGTGACATATTTTGATCAAAAAATCCTTACAGTTGCATCATAAAAATTTTCCAACATCTTAATAAGTTGAGAGATATGTTGCCAATCAATAAAGTCTGGAATATCCTTACCTAAGTCTGATATAAAGGAGCATTCAGTCTCCTCATAATTTTCAAAACCTTTTTCATAATAACAAGTTGTCTTCAACATTAAATAGGTGGAATTCCACTTTGTTGGCACATCAAGACTTAATGAATTTTTGCATTCAATACTAATCAGATAAAAAATTTCCCTAAATTTTCTCAACCTAAGTGGAGAATTCCTCATGTATATCATTACTTCTTTTACTTTCTTAACACTAACACTTGACTCCTTCAACCCATCATTAACAATCAAATTTAAGACATGTACCATGCATCTCATGTGCAAAAACCTCAACCTAACAGAAGATGCACCCCAACTGTGTAATTTCTTTTTCAAACACCCAATAGCTATATCATTTAATGATACATTATCCATAGTAATGCAAAACACATATTTAATAACCTAATCTAACAAACAATTTTCTAAGGCCTTTGTTATATATTCCCCCTCATGAGATTCTATAGGCACAAAAGAAATTATTTTTTAATACAAATTTCACCCATTGTCAACAAAATGAGCAGTCATACACACGTAGTTTATTCTTTAGATTGATGTCCAAGAATCATTAGTAATGCTGATTCTTTGACATTCAAAATTTATAAAAAGCTTTAAGTTTCACCTTCTCGTATGCATACATCTCATAACAGTCTTGGGACACAATCCACCTAGAGGGAATCTTAAATCTAGGGCAGGAAGCATGCATAAAATTTTTGAAACCAGATCCTTCTCTAAATCTAAAAGGAAGTTCATCAACTATAACCATATGTTCAAGTGTAGTTTTAATTGAATCATTATCAAATTTCCATGTGCCAATGATACCAAATTAGGTGGTCTCTAACTGAGCTTCCCCCAAATTACTAGCAGGTTTAAAGGGTTAAGAGTGCCTAGCTAGTGTTTAAATTCTATAGTATTTTCATACAATGCAAGACATGATTTTTTAAGGAAGATGTGCCATGCTTTTTGAAATGACAATAAAACTTAGCAGCATAGTAAAAGGCATTTACCCTATTGAACTACACTATGCTCATTTTTAATCTCTTTAAAAATGCCAGATAGCAGATTTAGGTTCAATCTCTTTTTTTATAGGAACTTTAGCCTAAGTCTGCTGGACAATTGCAGTAGGAGTTGCTTCTACCTGATTGGCCTCATCAATAGTAAACAGATAAGGGACACCAGTGGCATTATTAATACCACTGGTTGTCTCCATCTATTGCATTTAGAAAATAAAACATGTCCAAATAAAAGGTACGAGTTGGTAAACAAAATGAATTTCTTAAAATTAAACAAAAAATAATATAAGAAACTCAATAGATACCAAAAATATACCTTTAATATGTAAATGCCTTTGTGTATCAATTTTCCAATAGATAGAACTGAGCAGGAATAATTTGCTCCTACCCTTTTCTTTTATTACGTTATAACTTAATAGCTTCAAGTTTTCACTCTCAGCTTCCACCTTTTTTAAAGTTATAACTTAAAGCTTCCACCATTTATAATCTTGAAACACTAAAAACACAGTCATATAGAACAAAACACCCAAAAGTCTTATTTAAGCATATTACTATAAAAAAACTTTTTTCTTATAATTGATCAAAGAAAATTAGAACCCATAGATCGCGTAAAATGCTTTTCCATAGAAACATACCCAAAAGAAAAGTAAAACAGACCTAGAAACACATAAACACTCACAAACATAGATCGAAAAAACTAAAGTCCATATCAGAGTTGATTTATCACATATCCATACAAAAAAAAGAAGCTAATATCAAGTTCGTTTACATGCATGCATGTCATTTTTTATAAAAACAAATTTAGATCGACTAACAAATGGAATAAAAAATTAGATCTATAAAAAACAAACTGAATAAATATTATATCTATAAAAATGAATGCATATATATGTAATGACCCGATATTTTAAATTATCAAAAATTATTTTGAGATATGCAGTGTTAATAAAATTTTAAATTTTAATTATATATTATCATTATTTGTGCATATTATTTAATTATTTTATTCTAAATGTTTTATTTACGCAAAATATTTATTTTATTTATTTTGAAAGTTTTATTATTTAAAAAATAATAATAATAATAATAATAATATTATTATTATTATTATTATTATTATTATTGTTATTATTATTATTATTACTGTTGTATTATTATTATTATGATTATTGTTATTGTTATTTATTATTAGGGTTATTATTTTATTATTATTATGCATGTGTTGAGTGTGTGTGTGTGTATATATAAGTAAAAGTAAAACCTTGGTCAAAATCGGGTCAACCATTTCCTTCTTCCTCCTTATTTCTTTTCCCCTTTTCCCCTGTTTTCTTCATTCTCCCCACAAGATTGTAGCGCCACCCTCACCACGCCAGAGCCACCACCTGTGCCACCACTCACCACCATTACCTCCAGCTCCTTCCTAGTCGTCGATCGCCACCTGCAGAGTGCTGGGAAGCCATTGAAAATGCCTGAAACTAAGACTGTAACCGTGGAGCTTCCATAATCGTCGATAACTCCTCCGGCCACTAAAGCTCGCAATTCTAGTCTCTCTGGACTCCTTGAGCTTTAAGGAACTCATTTCTAAGCTTGTTTCAAGCTTAAACTTCATCAATTGTGTATTTTAACTAGATTTTAGTTAATGCCTATTTTAGTTTTTAAATTTTTTAAGCTTGATTTCTTGAGTTTTAGGTTAAATGTCTTTAGAAATGTTGTTTAGGCTAGCTTAAGCTTCATAAATATGATTTTTGTTATGTTTTTTGAATTTATTGAATTTTTGGGTTTGAATTTTCCGATGAGTCATTGTTCCGGTGTCCCTCGCTAGAATATCTTCTTATTTTTAATAAATTTTTTTATTTATTTGGAGCATAGTTTGTGAAGGAATTATATTAAAATTCTATTCCGATTATTTACTATGAATTTTTAAAGGTTTATGTAAAAAATTAATTTTTGGAAAAATTAATATAAATTGGTGAATTTTGTATTTTAGTTTATATTATTGTTAATTAGTATGTTTTAAGTAATTTTGGGATAATAATTAATATTAAAAAGATTTTTTGTAATTTTGGGTAATTTTTAGTAAATATTTAGATATTATGTGAATTTTGAACTTATATGTAAATTATGCGTTTTTATTGAAATTATAGTTAAATAACATATTTTAAATAATTATGGAATAGTAAATGGTATTAAAATAAATTTTACGAATTATTTACTATTTTTAACTAATTAATACTTATTTTTGAAAACATATTCAAATAATAATTTTATATACTATTTTTGTGATTAAATAAGTTTTTAACTATTTTTAATATATATTTGGACTATTTAAGTAATTAATTGTGAATTTTACTATTTTATTTTGAGTAATTGTAAAATTGGATTTTTATTAATATTATATAATTTATTTGAGATTTTATTTAATTAATGTGTAAATAATTATGTAAAATGTTTTTTATTTTTAAATATATTATATTTTGGTATTTTATGGATATTTATGGAATTTAATAATTTTCATTATATTTATTATTTAATATTGAGTTGTGGTGAATTTTGAACTTCGGTTAGGAATTTGAGTAGTTTAGGGTCCCAACTCGAGGTGTTGAGCCTTATGTATATAGAAGTCTATTTTCTTGTAGGATCGGCTGTACTTTTTAGTAAAGAGACTCTGTTGATTTTTCGTTAGAGTTCTCGTAAAACATAACGTCAGGTCAATTTTGAGTCTCTGATTTTTAATTGAGTTTTAATTCCTAGATCGAGTCTTTCTTAGAATTCTTAAAAGTATACATTAAGAATTTATTCTGATTTAATTATTATTTATTTTTCTAGTTGTGTCGAGATCGAGGCCTATTGGACTAGGCCCGTCGAGTTAGTCTTGAGGATCGTAAACTTGTGAGTTATTATTCTATATATGCATTGCATATAGGATGCATGGATAATGATTTTCACATTTTCATTATTTGTTTAAACATGAATTATTTCATTAAATGATTTAGTATATATTTGGTATATTTTCAGTATATTTTTGATATATTTCGATACATGTGCAACATATATGCTTGTTATATTTTCAATATATACTTAGTATATTTTTGGTATATTCATGATTTATTTGGGTATATTTGTGGCATATATATCTGGTTTATGTTTAGTATACATTTAGTATATTTTTTAGTATACTTTCATATATAATTGGTATATCCTCTTTAAATAGATGCTATTATGTTTATATCATGCATTTTATCATTTTTAATAATTATAAGAATGATTTGAAGGATAGTAGTAGAACGTGCTACCTAGTGGGCTACGCTAGGACTATTGCACGATAGTCTAGTAGAATTAGGTTGAGAATTTAATAAATTTTATTAAGATGTTGGTTATTGGTTAAGCTGACTGTGGATCCTCAATTGACTTAATGTACTCGGGGCCAGTCATGCCGGTAGTGAGATTGTAGAACCTTGGTTAATCTAGTATACTCGAAGCCAGTCTACTACCTTAAGTTGGAAAAATGAATACTTGGAGTTTTGGTTAAGCCTATTGGCTATTGATTATTATGATCGAGGTTGCAAACTGTTAGGGTTCTGCTCCGGTCCTTCAACTAAAATAATTTTATGCTTTTATTATATATAAAAAATGAATTTCAGCATCTGTGTGAAATATGTGTGTGTGTGTGTATGTGTGTATATATATATATATATATATATATATATATATATATATATATATATATATATATATATATATATATATATATATATATATCATATATTGATGCTTGAATGTATATGGATTTAGGTTGTATATATATATATATTATAATAATTCACTTAGTAGGGTCTGACTCCCTTCAATAATTTTTTACAGGATCTTCATCTTCTTCAGACCTCACCAATAGTACTTTACATTAGTCTTCTTTAGCCTCGGCTAGACTATGTAATTTATTTATCTGAACTTTTATTGTACTATAGAAAACTGCAATATTTTTATTTTATGAAATGAGATTTGAGTATTTATTTTATATCAATCAAAATTTTTAATTCTAGTGTATATTTTTATTTATTGCTTGTGATTTTATTTTTAAGGCTTACTACGGGTTCTGGATTTAAAAGAATTCTCATTCCCTAGTGCCGGTCATGACTCTTGGTTTGGGTTATGACAAAGTTAGTATCAGAGCCTAGGTTATTAGTGTTGTGGATCTAGGTTTTCAAAGTTGTGTTTTCATTGAAACTACTGCAGTAAATTAAGTTCGATTATGTCTTCGATAAGTTTTTCTTGACTTAGTTTTTAGCATAATTTTTAGGTTATCTGTTTGTTGTCTGTCTTATCTGAATCATGTTGGTTTTTGTCTTTTCAGAATGAGAAGGCAAGCATGTGTCGCTCCATCGGTCGTTGAGGTCAAGGATGAGGTTTTACCTCCTGAGCCGCCAGCGAGGTGCTGAGGTAGAGGCAAAGGTAGACCTCGAGGAGCGGCAGGTCACCATAGGCAACGAGAGCTACAGGATGAGGAACCTATAAAGCTAGAGTACGAGGAAGCAGAGATTCCTCTAGCTGCATCGCAGATGCAGCCTGCCTATCGACAGAGTATGTCTGACCCCGAGGCAGCATTATTCTATGCCAGAGTTTGCTGTATCGCTTTTGATGGGACTTAGATCCATTAGATTTTCTACATGCCATTAAGACGAGGACTTAGACTGCTTACACCAAGTATCAGCGGATCATGATCGTCAAGCTGTCTGTCGAGGGACCAACCTTGGATTAGTTCATTCAGGTTGTTCAGCCATATGTGACGATGATGAAATGGACTCAATTTTAAGAGAGGTTTATAAGGAGATTCTGTCCAGAGCCACTGCGGATGAGTTACAAACTCAGATTGACCAAAATTTCTAGAGGTGAAAGATTTGTCGAGGAATACACTAGAGAGTTTCTTTGACTAGGTAGATATGTAAAGGACCTGATGCGAAACTAGTATTTCACTGTTACGACTTACATCACTAGTCTAGGTTCTGCTTTTGCTAGGATGCCTACTATCGGCCTTACTCTTGAGTTTGAGATTGAGTTGGCCAAGGAAATAAAGTTGATTACTATCAACTGGGAGGTGTTCAGTTAGGAGGATTTTAGAGTACACCATTCCAGACTTTCCAGATTGGTTCTAGTAGTCAGTAGAGAGGCTCACTACATCAGAGTCAGAGGCAATAGCTGAGATATCATAGTAGTATAAGGCATGGTCGTGGTGGACAGTGTAGGCTTATCAGATTTGGTTCTGGGGCTTCCACCAGTAGTAGTGGTCAGAGTTATGGTTATGGAAGTTTAGGATCAACAGCCAGCGCCTGTCAGACTTATGGTAAAGTCCATCAAGGACCCTGTTATATGGCATCACTAACATGTTTTTTATGTGAATAAATAGGGCATTTCGCCAGATCATGCCCATTTTCTGGTTTTTAGCCAAAGTAGTTTCTACAACAGTCTATTGCTAGTGCAGTTATAGCACCTTTTCAGTTATCGCCAACTCAATATCTGAGTTCGACTCAAATTATTGCCTAGCAGGGGCGAGGTAGAGGTACCAAAGGGGGTGCCAGGGGTTTTGGCCAGGCTTCCACCAGTCATTAGGGAGGTCAAGGTCAGGCCAGAGTTTTCCACCTCACTCAGTAGGATGCTTAGGAATCTAATGCTGTTGTTGCAGGTATTATTCCAGTCTGTTACTTGGATGTTTGGGTTTTGATTGATCCAGGTACTACACACTCTTTCGTGTCCCTTATTTTTGCTTCGAAGTCATGTTGGCAAGCTTCGAGGATGGCTTTTCCTTTATCCGTTGCCACTCCCCTAAGTGATTCGTTGGACACCAACATTATTCTTTCTGGATGTTTGGTGTTAGTCGGGGGTAGAGAACTACCAACGGAATTGGTGCTATTGGATGTGATGGAATTCGATGTGATCCTTGGTATAGAGTGGTTATTTTAGCATTATGCCATTATGGATTATCGGAGTAAAGACATGATTTTTAAAATTTTGAATGAAAAAGAATTTAAGTTTGTGGGTGATAAGAGTTCTGCACATTAGAATCTCATCTCCGCTATCACGGCTAGGAAGATGCTGAGAAAGGGTTGTCAGGGATACTTGGTATTTATCAAAGATACTACTATAGAGAAGTTGTCATTCACAGATGTTCCTATTGCCTATGAGTTTCCTGATGTTTTTCTTGAGGAGTTGCCAGGTTTACCACCTCATAAGGAGATTAAGTGATGTATAGATGTGGTTCCAAGCACCACTTTTATTTCGATGTCGCTCTATAGAATAGCTCCTGCATAGTTGAAGGAGTTAAAGAGCAGTTGCAGGATTTAATAAATAAGGGTTTCATTAGACCCTGTGTTTCTCCTTAAGGTGAACCAGTCCTATTTATGAAGAAGAATGATGATGCCTTGAGACTGTGCATCGATTATTGAGAGCTTAACAAGGTGATAATGACGAACAAGTATCCTCTTCCAAGGATATATGATCTGTTTGATTAGCTTCAGGGTGCACAATTCTTTTCCAAGATCGACTTGAGGTCGAGTTATCATCAGTTGTAGATCAGTGAGACCGATGTTCGTCAGACGGCATTCTGCACTCGATATGGCCACTATGAGTTTCTGGTGATGTCTTTCAGGTTGACTATTGCACTAGCTAAATTTATGGATTTGATGAATAGGGTACTCAAACTGTTTGTGAATTAGTTTATGGTAGTCTTCATTGATGATATACTAGTGTATTCGAAGAGTATAGAAGAGCACATACATCACTTGAGGACAATACTACATACACTGAGAGAATACCAGCTTTATGCTAAATTCTTGAAGTATGATTTCTAGTTAGAAAGTGTTGCATTCCTTGGACATATAGTGTCTAAAGATGGTATTCAGGTTGATCCACAGAAGATTGAGGCAGTGTCTAAGTGGCCCAGACTAACGACGGTCATGGAGATTCAGAGTTTTCTAGGTTTGGCTGGGTATTATAGGAGGTTTGTGCAAGATTTCTCTAGAATTATAGCTCCTATAACTCGCCTAACTTAGAAGAATGTGAAGTTTGAGAGGTCAGATGCTTGTGAGAACAATTTTTAGTTACTGAAGGAGAAGTTGACCACAGCTCCAATTTTGGCTAGGCCTAATGGAGTAGATAAGTTCACTATGCATTATGATGCCTTTAGAGTTAGCCTAGGTTCTATGTTAATGCAGAATGGTAGGGTGATAACTTATGCTTCAAGGTAGTTGAAGAAGCATGAACAAAATTATCCTACCCATGACCTAGAGATGGTTGCAGTGATCTTCGCTCTCAAGATTTGGAGACATTATCTGTACGGGGTGACTTATGAGATTTTCACATATCATAAGAGCCTTAAGTACATTTTCCAATAGAAAGATCTAAACTTGAGGCAGAGGAGTTGGTTAGAGCTCCTGAAGGATTATGATTATGAGATTCTTTATCATCCAGGCAAGGCTAATGTGGTAGCAGATGCCTTGAGTAGGATGTCCTCAGGTAGCCTTGCTCACATTAGTGTGGAAAGGAGAGCTTTGATCCAAGAGTTGCATCAGTTAGTGAATCAAGGTTTGATGATGAAGATTAACAGATCAGGAGGACTATTAGCTCTCTGTTTAGTATTTACTTGTGTCCATCATATTTGATAGAGGTTCAATGTTTACCTCTCAGTTTTGGCAGAAGTTGCAGGAATCAATTGGCACCAGGCTTGATTTCAGTATTGCTTTTCACCCTCAGACAGATGGTCAGTCTAAGAGGATGATCCAGACATTTGAAGATATATTGAGGATCTGTGTATTGGATCTTGGAGGTAGTTGGGATGATCATTTGTCGCTTATAGAGTTTGTATATAATAACAACTACCATAGCAGTATTGTGATGACATCGTATGAGGCTTTGTATGGAAGGAAGTGTAGATCCCCTCTAAGTTAGGATGAGATTGGAGAGAGAGCATTAACTGGACCTAAGATGGTTCAGGATGCTGCTAAGAAGGTTATTGTAAGTAGAAGGAGGTTAGAGACCGTAGCTAGCAGACAGAAGAGCTATGTGGATCCAAGATGCAGGGATGTAGAGTTTCAAGTTGGAGACTATGTGTTTTTGAAAGTGTCTCTGATGAAGGGCGTGATGAGATTTGGTAGGAAAGGGAAATTAGCACCAAGATATATTGGACCATTTGAGATTTTAGAGAGAGTAAGCATGGTTGCATATCAGTTGGCTTTGCCTCCAAATTTATCTTAAGTGCATCCAGTGTTCCATATCTTAATGTTGAGGAAGTATATTTCGGACCCTTCACATGTGTTACAGCTTGATAATATGGAAGTGAAAAAAGACTCGACGTACGAGGAGGAGCTAGTCACGATGGTAGATTATCAAGTTCGACAGTTGCATTCAAGCAAAGTCCAACGGTCAAAGTGTTGTGGCGAAGTAACAATGTGGAGGAGCATACTTGGGAGACAGAAGCCAAGATGCGGGTTGCCTATCCTTACCTCTTTCCTAGATGAATTTTTTGTTTTCCGTTCTTTTATTTGAATTCGAGACGAATTCTTATAAGGGGGGAAGATTGTAATGATCTGATATTTTAAATTATCAAAAATTATTTTGAAATATGTAGTGTTAATAAAATTTTAAATTTTAATTATATAGTATCATTATTTATGCATATTATTTATTTATTTTATTCTAAATATTTTATGTACTTAAAATGTTTATTTTATTTATTTTGGAAGTTTTATTATTTAAAAATATTAAAGTCATTATTATTATTATTATTATTATTATTATTATTATACATAAAAGTAAAAGTAAAACCTTGGTCAAAATCAGGTCAACCATTTCCTTCTTCCTCCTTATTTATTTTCCCCTGTTTTCTTCCTTCTCCCCTCAAGCTTGCAGCGCCACCCTCACCTCGCCGGAGCCACCACCTGTGCCACCACTCACCACCATCACCTCCAGCTCCTTCCCAGTCGTCTACCGCCACTTGCAGATCGTTAGAAAGCCATTGGAAATGCCTCAAACCAAGACTGCAACCGTGGAGCTTTCATGATTGTCGGCGACTCCTCCGACCACTAAAGCTCACGATTCCGATCTATCTGGACTCCTTGAGCTTCAAGGAACTTGTTTCTAAGTTTGTTTCAAGCTTAAACTTCGTCAATTATGAATTTTAACTAGATTTTAGTTTATGCCTATTTTAGTTTTTGAATTTTCTAAGCTTGATTTCTTGAGTTTTAGGTTAAATGTCTTTAGAAATGTTGTTTAGGGTAGCTTAGCTTCACAAATATGATTTTTGTTGATTTTTTTTGTATTTGTTGTATTTTTGGGTTTGAATTTTGTGGTGAGTCACTGTTCAGGTAACCCTTGCTAGAAAACCCTTTTTTTTTAATAAATTGTTTGATTTATTTGGAGCATAGTTTGTGAAGGAATTACATTAAAATTCTATCCTGATTATTTACTATGAATTTTTAAAGGTTTATGTAAAAAATTAATTTTTGGAAAAATTAATATAAATTAGTGAATTTTGTATTTTAGTTGATATTATTGTTAATTAGTATGTTTTAAGTAATTTTGGGATAATAATTAATATTAAAACAATTTTTAGTAATTTTTAGTAAATATTTAGATATTATGTGAATTTTGAACTTATATGTAAATTATGTGTTTTTATTAAAATTATAGTTAAATAACATATTTTAAATAATTATGGAATAATAAATGATATTAAAATAATTTTTACGAATTATTTACTATTTTTAACTAATTAATACTATTTTTACGAACTTATATGTAAAATATATTTGGTATATTTTTAGTATATTTTTGGTATATTTTGATACATATGCAACATATATGCTTGTTATATTTTCAATATATACTTAGTATATTTTTGGTATATTCATGGTTTATTTGGGTATATTTGTGGCATATATATATGGTTTATGTTTAGTATACATTTAATATATTTTCAGTATACTTTTGGTATATAATTGGTATATCCTCTTTAAATAGATGCTATTATGTTTATATCATGCATTTTATTATTTTTAATAATTATAAGAATGATTTGAAGGATAGCAGTAGAACGTGCTACCTAGTGGGCTATGCTAAGACTGTTGCGTGATAGTAAGGTAGAATTAGGTTGAGAATTTGATCATTTTTATTAAGATGTTGGTTATTGGTTAGGCTGACTGTGGATTCTCAGTTGACCTAGTGTACTCGGGGCCAATCATGCCGATAGTGAGATTGCGAAACCTCGGTTGACCTAATGTACTCGGGGCTAGTCTACTACCTTAAGTTGGAAAAATGAATACATGGAGTTTTGGTTAAGCTTGTTGGCTATTGATTATTATGATCAAGGTTGCGAACTGTTAGGGTTCTGCTCCGGTCCTTCAACTAAAATAATTTTATGCTTTTATTATATATGAAAAATGAATTTCAGCATCTGTGTCAAATGTGTGTGTGTGTGTGTGTACATATATATATATATCATATACTGATGCTTGAATGTATATGGATTTAGGTTGCATGTATATATATTATAATAATTCACTCAGTGTGGTTTGATTCCCTTCAATATTTTTTTATAGAATCTTCATCTTCTTCAGATCTCACCAGTAGTACTTTATGCCGGTCTTCTTCAACCTTGGCTAGACTATGTAATTTATTTATCTAAACTTTTATTGTACTATAGAAAATTGCAGCAGTAGCGTATTGTATCAGTAGTATATTATTTTGGATTTGAGACGTATCTCTAACTATTATATGAATATTTTTATTTTATGAAATGAGATTTGAGTATCAATTAAAAATTTTAATTCTGGTGTATTTTTATTTATTTATTGTTTGTGATTTTATTTTTAAGACTTGCTACAGGTTCTGGATTCGAAAGAATTTCTGTTCCCTAGCACCAGTCATGACTCCCGTTTTAGGTCATGACAAAGTTGGTATCAAAGCCTAGGTTATTAGTGTTGTGGACCTAGGTTTTCAAAGTTATGTTTTCATTAAAACTAATTATTAATTGAATTTTACTTTCAAAATTATTTTAATCCAAATTAACACATACTCCATCCTTATAATTCAGCATTCAACTCTAAACGATTATATGTTAAATTCTAAAAAATCAGAATTTTATTCTATTAAACATAATTTAAAAAACCTAATCTTAATTATTTTTTTCTTCTTCTCACCCTAATCAACTTCTACGTCCTCCTTTTTTTATTAGTGTTATCAGCTACATCGGATGGCTACTTCACGCCCTACGTTCTTTTCTCTCTTCCACCCTTCTTTTTATTGGTGTTATTAGTTGCACCGGACAGCTGCTTCATGCCATGTGTTCTTTTCTCTCTTCCTCCTTTTTTTTATTTATTATTGTTTGTTTTACACAAGCAATTTGCCAATCTTTCTCTCGATCCTAGAGGTCCAAACTGCCATTTTTTCCTTCAAACTATATATATTAAATGTTGAGCTCTAAAGTCAATTAGTTCAAATTTTGACACGTACCCCTCATCATAATTCAACATTCAACTCTAAGCACTTATGTATTGAATTCTAAAAATTCATAATTTTATTATATTAAACATAATTAAAAAAACCTAATCTTAATTATTTTTTTCTCTTCTTCTCGCCTTAATCAACTTCTACGTCCTCTTTTTATTAGTGTTATCAGCTACACCAGATGGCTACTTCACATCCTGCATTTTTTTCTCTCTTCCTCTCTTCTTTTTATTATTGTTATTAGCTACACTAGACAGCTACTTCACACCCTGCGTTCTTTTCTCTCTTCCTCCTCTTTTTATCGGTTGTTGTTTGTTTTACAAAAAGCTATTTGGCCAATCTTTCTCTCTATTTTGGAGTCCAAGCTGCCATTTTTTCCTTCAAATACACATTTAATCTTCATGAATGTGTTGGTATGTTTCTTGCATAATTCAGTTATATAGAGTGAATTCTTGGTTAAGCATTAGATATGCATTTGCTTACTATGGGTTGCTTTATTTGTTGTGGGTAGTAAAGATAAGAAATGTGGATTAATGACAGCAAGGCTTGGCCTTTTTAAGCCTCTGCTAGAATAAAATAACAAAATTTATCCTCTTTAAGTTCCAAGTGTGCACTATAATGAATATGGATAAGAGCGAGCAGTTGTTTTCTATTGGTTAGAGTAGGTGTTGAAGGTCCTTTAAGTACCAATTCATGTTTTAACTTAATTTTGGCTCCACATTAAATGGTATAAATGAGAAAATTCTATTGGAATTAAATATTCTTCTAGAAAATAGTCTTTATATGACTACATCATATTATACTCTCTATGTAGATTACACTATGACAATCTTTTTACAGTTGCACTTTTTTGTCTCTAAAATGAGTTATAATATTTTTGTGGCTATTCTATTAGTGACTATATGGGAAAATCAGTAAATAGATTGCTGAAGGATGATAAAAAATATTAAATATGGGATAATGTTGTGTGATAAATTTTTTATTTCTTAGAATGCTTCTTTGGTTTTTTGAATACTTGAAGCAGTTTTGATAAACTATAAGAGGATGTAATTAAATGAATCATTCACTCACTGTTTGACATGAGCTTTATCCACTAATTCACTATAAAGGTTAATTAAGTGCTGACACATTTATGGTTGAGACATGCTTTAATCTTAATTAATGTCTTTGTGCAATTAGGTTAGAATGTCTTCTAAGGTTTAAGTAGCTCCTCACTAAACTAGATCCTTCTTGTGGTTTAAATAGCAAATATAATGTATATATCTCTGATGTATGCAGCATCAAGACTGGTAGTAACAATTGTGTAACTCAGTCAACCTTTACAAGTATTTTTGTCATCACTGAATTTCTTAGTTGTTGCTAAGTAACTTGTATTTTGCCAATTGAGACTTCTTCCATGGTGGTTAACCGCATCAAGCTCTGTTTGTTATAGGACTTGATGTTAGCTTCATTTATTGTGTGATTGCACTACCTATGTCCAACTTAGTATTTAACATAGGAAATTATAATTTTGGAATGATTTAGGCATTGAATTATCTATTTTTTTTTAATGTTTTTGAAGTTTGTGTTGTGTCATTGCCCAGTGTTTGGTCTTCAATTTATGTGAAATTACAAAAATAAAAGAGAAGAGCATCTACAATATCCTCTACTATACCAGAAATAGTTGCTTCTGTGGCAATTGTTGCTGCAGTTTTTGATGCAGCAGCTACTTTTCTTGCTAGAAGAACCAAAGCTATTGAGATAAATGAGGTGCTTAGGTGACTTGAAAACCTATAAAATGCTTACTCAAGTAAAGAAAACACTATGAACCTTGGACACTAGATTATTATAATTTTATTTTAAATTGTTTATTTTAGTGTCATATATAATAAAGCCATTTTATTATAATTTTTTTTTTATCTTTTATTCTAATTTGGTTTATTATTTTTGCCTTCCAATATTTTTCATAAGCAGTAACCTGCAGAAAGTAATTATTTATTAAAATATGAATTTGGTGTACATTTTAGTGCATCAGTGTGTAGCGAAATGCCTAAACCAAAACAAAGTTTCATATATAAAAGAATCACTCAATCTAAATTCTTAATGCTTAAAAACCAAAAATCTGATAATGGATTTTAGTCTTCCTAACATGTCCAGCAATAAGGATGGTCAAAGCAAAAAAATTTGATAATAAATAGTTTTACATATCACTTCATATTATTATTTGGTCAATTGTGGGTAATATGCTATTCCTATATTTTTTTATGCAAGCATGTATTTAGTGCTTATTCACTTGAAGACTTGATATGCATGCAGAAAGTAGGCATTTGAGTTGCATAATTTTGTTAAAAGGAGTTCTAGGTTTGGTTTGTTTGTTGTTTACCTATTAGATCTTTGATTTTACGCCTTTTTTTTTCTTCAACATTTTGGTTGGCTCAGTTGCTAGGTTGTGGCTTGATTCTTTATTAATTTTGTCGTCTATGTAGTTTTTGTTTTGATATCATGTGTATCTTTTGTGTTTATGGAGGCTAGCTTATTTATATGCATGTAGTTGGCATTAAGAGCATATGTTCATAATTTATGGAAATCTATCATAATAGATTGTTGAAGCCATGTTGTTGTTTTAAAAAAAATGCGATTGTTTTCTAACACTTTATTGCCTTTTAGGAATGCTTAACTCTTAGTAGATTTCATCACAAGACTAGCTTATTTGTAGTACTTAACCTGCTTTAGGAACTTTTTTTTTTGGGAGAGCCTTGAAACTTTTGGCTCAATACTTTTTCATTTAAATGCTTTATTTTTTGCCTTTTTATAAAAGAGAAAAAACTTTTGATCTCTGAGTTTTTATTTTCACATGAATTAGTTAATCCATAATCATAGCTCCAATATTGCTCGATCTCAATCTTATTAAGCATCTCTATTATCTTTGTCTCTATCACTTCTTCTCCTCTATATTCTTCCCATTAAGGTACCGCCTTTCACTTTCTTTTGTGATTTAAATAATAATAACTACTGTTCATAAAATATGTCTAATTTTTACCTTTGTTTACATCTTATTCAAAACTAAATTAACAAAATAAAATATCAGTCTTCTTTTATGAACACATAAATCTTTCATTTCTAGTTTAATCTTCTTGACCCATTTTTATGTCTTTTAATCTAACCAAAATATCATTTTTTTTTAACTATTTTCTATTTTGTATGTTATTTATTGAATTATTATTAAGTTCTCATTTTTATATTTAGTTATTACACCTAATTACATCTTATCCTTAATTTACATCCTTCCCATGAAATTTATTAGTTATTCATTTGTAGTTTAGTCTTCTTGGCCAGCTTTCATGTATTATAAATAATTAATAATAAAAAAAAAATGTTTCAATGACTTTTTAAGTTCTCATTTTTATATTTAATTGTTACACCTTACATCTTCTTCTTTACATCCTTCCTATAAAATTTATAAACTTTTCATTTGTAGTTTAGTCTTCTTGGCCATTTTTCATATATTGTGTTGATGGTAGACATAATGATATCACACTTGAGCATGTGCAACAACTGCTACTCAAGTGATATATATGAGTAGTGAAACTACATAGAAACCACTCCTTATGACCCTGAAAACTTTCATTTTTGAACCTCACAATCCCACTTCTTGGTTAAGCAAGAGCTAAAGTTTATAACAAATCCAAAACCACCCTCCTAACATTGTTTTTAGTGCAAGTTCTTGGTAGGATTTTTAATATTGTTGGGTCTATGAATTATGTATGCAGTAAAATATTTGTTCAACCTTTATATTGTTACTTGATGAGAACATGAAGTATGATCTTGCTTCCTAAAAAATGTAAAAATTTTTTTGGTTTTTTCGTGTGGAATTTATTTATGAAGTTTTGTTTTCAAAATGTATCTTGAAAATGACTTTTCTTCTATCATCAGATGTTTTTTAGTTCTTCCATTTTTATTAGTACTTAACCAAAAATATAAATAAATTTCTATTTTTAAGTACAATTATCAAGTATTGCCCTTACATAAATTGATTCTTATAGATTTTTTAAAAAAAATTGTGATATTTTGAATTTAATTTCAAGCTATTAATTGTCTTTAATAATGTAGATCAACTTTTTATTTCATTTCAATTTTTGGACTTGCAATGTTGTTCAAGTTTCAATTTATTTTTCTATTAATTTTAGCATAATTTATAAGAAAAATTATATTTCTCATTTTTTGTATATTTTCAATAAGAAAGGAACACAACTCATGTTGAAAATTGCTAAAGATACAGATCATACAAGAAAATTTAACAAACATCATAAAATATTGAGAACTATGGTGTCAGAACCTCATGTCATTACGAGAAAAAGTTAAAAATAAATTTACAAGAAAAATGGAGAAGGACATTGGAAGCATAAGCTACAAGATGTACAACATGCAACAAATGAATATTATATCAATATAAAATGCAAAAAATGCATTGTTTATGTATAAGTATTTAGAACTATATTTTACTATTAAGAAATTAATTGTCAAACATTAAATTATTGTATAGGTTTATAAAATATAACTTATATTCATTTAGCTCTTTTTAAACTTTTATTTTAAGATTATTTTAAAATATTTGTAACACATTTTTTTTTTAGTTTTGGTTTTTCATTTATTTATTTTTTATATCAAATATATACATATACTTGCAACATAAAAAAAATTACATGAAAAATATATATTAAAAAATTAATGAAAAACAACCCGCGCAATGCGCGGGTTTACGACTAGTTATATTATAATAGCTCAGCTAATGAGCTTGTATAAATGTAACAGTTTTACAATTCATTTACAGATAAAGAAAATAAACTTCATATTTTTCTCAATATACTTGTAAATTTTATGTTTGTATGATATAATTTGTCATAAATTCATGTAATAAGAAGACAATTAATAAATAAAAGATTATAAGAAGAAAAATGCAAATGAAGACTAACTGATACCAAGTTTTCGGACCTAATATCTAAGGTGTGATTACTAGACTTTCATGGAATATAGTTATCACAAAAAATAGGTATTTTTGGTTAGTACTTAGGCAACGACTCTCATCTCCAATACTAGCCTCTATGGTTGGTAATTTTATTTTTCAAGTGGGTTGTAAAAGTTGCACAATATTATAATTATTAAACACTTACACACACTAAATTTTTCCACCTTCAAATATGCCCCATTATTTACTAAATTTATTATATGAAGTCTGGAGTTGTTTTGATAACTTACATATTCTTCTTTTGGTGTGATTCATGTATTATATAAGTTAGGGGTGCAAATAGTATGGGGAAATCCGAGAATTTAAAATTCCCGAAATCATACCAAAATTCGTGAATTTTAAAAATAAAATCTCCATTACCACTACCAAATTTAAAAATCTCCATATTGGTATCATTCCATTTTTCAGGATGATTCAGTATGGAGATTTGGTTCTTTTTGGTATGGTATGATTTAAAATAGAAATTCAAAAATTTATGCTATATGCAAATTTATATTATTAATTAAATTTTAGTTTAGCTCATTAATTTTAAATAATATCAATAAGATTATATTACTTAATAATAATAATAACAATAATAATAATAATAATAATAATAATAATAATAATAATAATAATAATAATAATAATAAATGACCTAATTTCGCTTTTTTTTTTTTTTATATATAAGTTTACAACTTTAATCAAAATGGCATATTGGTTATTTATAATATATGTCTATATATATTAATACATGATATTATAATAATAGTATTAAGCTCATTAATTTTAAACAATATCAATAATATTAGATTATTGAATATAACAATAATAATTAATGACTTATAAAATATAATAATAACAATATATTTTAATTAACAAAAATGACCTAATATCTATTATTTTTGTTAATAAGGTCGCTACTTACTTTAATCAAAATGACATAGTTTTGAAAAAACCTACGCCGTTTTGGTTATATACACACACACACACAAAATAAAAATAAAAATAATTATAATATTATTTAACTAATTAATTTTAAATAATATAACAAGATATAATTACTTACTAAAATAATAATTAATAAAAGTTATCAAATGTAATAATAACAATTATTTTAATTAATAAATTATAAAATTTGAAACCATGTGATATTGATTTTCTTATTTTTATATTTTGAGTTTAAATTAAAATATAATGTGCATTCCACATTTTTATTTATGTATAATAATAATTTTCTTATTTTTCATATTTTAAGTTTAAATTGTGTTGTAATGAACATTCGATATTCTTTTTTATTAATTGAATTATTGTAATATAAACATTCACATTTTTACTTGTCAATTGAATAATAGTAGTAGTAGTAGAAATAGCAGCAACAATAGTATCAATGATAATAATATTAATAATAATGAAATAAATAAAAATATTTTGTTAATAATTTATTTATTATATTTTAAATGAAGCGTATGAATTTTTATCATATATTATTATACATACATTACTTAATATATATTACTTGATAATATAATGAAAAGTATGTAATTAATTTCACAACTTTTAGTAATATTGATATATTATTTATTAAATTAAATTCGGTATGGTTCGGTATTTTGTAAATGTCCAATACCACACCAAATTAGTTACAAAATTCAATTAAGTATGGTTTGACATTAAAATTATTCAATTCATACAATTTTTATATCTTTCGGTTCAAATTTTCGAGTTGATTTGATATATTTTTCATCTCGTGTTGAGCCCAATATAACTTTTATAACTATATGATATTTATGATCAATCAACAATTTGTGCTGAAAAAATAAATTTGCTAATGAATTGTAGTGTGCATTATTTAAAAGGGAGGACATGATTTGCACCTCAGCTCAATCATTTAGTTAGAGCAGCCCCACCTTTGATTTCCTATAAGGTTAAAGACAAACAAAATATTTTTTTGCGATAAAAGCGCAGCAACGGTCTAATAAAGTGATAAGGCTATTCCCTTGTTGTTATATATGTTAACAACATATTTGTATTTGAGTATATCTACACTACTTATTTAGTTACATATTGTATTATATAATAGTCTTACAAACACTCCAAAGTGTGAATACAATTCTTTTTATCATTTTATCATGGTATCAGAGCATACCTAGGTTTAATAACCAAATGATCCCTTTTAAAAAAAATTCCATGGCTACTGACAACACTTTAACCACTCAAGTTCTCATTACTAATCCTGTTATACAAACCATCTAATCTTTACCTAATGTAGGTCATCAACTACCAATCAAATTAAATTCTCCCAACTATCATCTATGGCAAGCTCAAATTATGACATTGTTGAATAGTTATGATTTAACTAAACATATTGATGATTCGCATACTCCTCCAAGCATTACGTTACTGGACAATCAACCCAACCCAACTTACAACTCTAAGTTTCATAAAGACCAACTGGTTCTTAGCTGGATTGTTGGCTTTATAATTGAAGCATTTCTTCCCCAAATTGTTGGCGTCAGGTCTGCTAGTGAAGCGTGGCATAGATTGGTGAAATCTTATGCATGTTGTTTGAGAGCTCAAGCCCATACTATCAAGTCTTGATTTTTCAAATTTTCCAAATAGATTAATGAATCTGTTGCTCAATATTCTTAATGGGTTAAGACTATGTATTAATATCAGCTTGAATATCAGCTTACAACATTGAATTCACCTATTACTAAATTTGATTTGGTTCAGTTTATCATCAATGGCTAGGCTTATTTATTGTCCCTTTGTTGATTCCCTTTAACAACGAACCGATGCCATCTTCTAGATGGTATTTATGATCTTCTCATTTATGAAGAAGAAGATCTTCTAGCTAATAGTACCGCTGCCAAACACCCTGTTCTTCCAACTGCTCATCTCACCCATGCACCATCTCATAAATCATTTGGTGGTTGAGGATATCGAGGGCATTCTGGTAGACACTCCAATAGTAAAGAATATGGTGGTTGTCCATATTACCATACTGCTAGCTCTTATTCATCATCGCCATTTTCTTCTGCTACTAGTTTGTATTTTATTCAATGTCACAATTACATGGGTTTTGCCCACATCGCTCTATAGTGTCTGTCACCTAGGAGAAAACAATGAATAGAATATCAAATTTTCCTACACTAAAACCTGTCTCCTACCTGGTTGCTTCTACCTCTAATCATGTACTAAATAATGCTTGGATCCTTGACACTGGGGCTACTCACTATTTAGCTCCTGAGATTGAAAATTTATCTTTTCATTTCGAGTACCATAGTCTTGATGATGTTCACATTGGCAATGGTAAATCACTTCCAATCTCTCATACTAGTAGTTTTAGTTATCATTGTTCTAATCATCCTTATTTTTTGAATAATATTCTTCATGTTCCTAACTCTTGTGCTAATTTACTTTCAGTCAAATCATTTACTACAGCTAATAATGTTTTGATTGAATTTTTTCCTGATTCTTCCATTATCAAGGATATCCCCACGAAGTGAATTCTTTACACAGGCCCGAATGATTATGGATTATACTCTATGTTGTTTGATGATCTCAGTATAAGCCAAGTCCTCCTCCTACAACCTTTGTCACTTCCAGTCTTTCTCAATAGTATAATATTTTGGGCCATGCCAATCATGGAACTGTCTATTATATTCTCCACAGTATAAATTACCTTTTTGTAAAAAAAAAATCTTTGAGTTCTTGTCATGCTTGTATGTAATGTTAGCAAAAGTCATAAATTTCCTTTCTCTTTTTCTAATTTTTAAGCCAAAGAACCATTAGAATTTATATGTTCAGACTTATGGGGACTTACCCCTGTTGACTTTATTGATGATTTTCATTATTATGTTTTATTATATAATCACTACAATAAATATACTTGGGTTTATTTTCTCAAATTTAAATCTAAAATATTGAGTGTGTTCATTAAATTTTTTCATCTTATTGAGATATATTTTAACTGTTTAATTAAGTCTTTTTAGGCTGATTGGGGAGGAGAATATTAAGCTTTGTCGAAATATTTAATTGAAAATGGAATTACTTATTATAGTGCATGTCCCAAAACACCTAAGTAAAATATATGTGATGAATGAAAGCACAGGCATATAGGTAAAACAACTTTAGCTCTTTTGCAACATTTTCATCTTCTAAACAAGTACTAAAAATATGCTTTTAATATTGTATCATAAATCGCTTACCTCTATCCAATTTAAAGTCGAATTGTCCTTTCTTTAAACTTTTTATCAATCTCCTGATTATATGTCTATGCATACATCTAGTTGTTTATGTTACCTTTAGCTTAGACCTTATAATGCAAATAAATTAGCTCTAAGATTAAGCAAGGCACCTTCATGGGTTACAGTAAAATTCATAAAGGCTATATTTTTCTTGGCATGTCTGCTTTTAAATTTTTCATCTCACACCATATTGTTTTTTATGATCAAGAATTTCCTTTTGTAAATGGCTCAAAAGAAGCACCCAGTGTCAAAGATTCCTCTATAGTAACCATTTTTCTTCCATTGTTTCCCACCTATATTGCAAACTCCACACCTAATTCAAGCCAACAACCTCTATCTTTACCATCCCTTATATAAAATAATGAATCAATCCTATACTACACTAATAAACTGAACTCCTCCAATTCAACCACTATCCCCACCCAACCTACCTCTCACTGTTGATCTTTCTTCCTATGCATCAAGACTTGTTCCACCTACCAAAACACATCCCATGATAATATGTTCCCAAATAGGATCTTTAAAACCCAAAGCTAATTGCCTTTGTCTTTGTCTAATTTTCAAGCCAAAGAACCATTGGAATTGATATGTTTAGACTTATGGGGACCTGCCCTTGTTGACTTTATTGATGGTTGTCTTTATTATGTTTTATTCTATGATCACTATAATAAATATACTTAGATTTATTTTCTCAAATTTAAATCTGAAGTATTGAGTGTCTTCAATAAATTTTGTCATCTTATTGAGAAATATTTTAATTGTTCAATTAAGTCTTTTCAAGCTGATTGGGGAGGAGAATATCAAGCATTATCAAAATATTAAATTAAAAATGGAATTATTATCATAGTGCATGTCCTAAAACACCTCAGCAAAAAGGATGTGATGAACGAAAGCACATGCATATAGTTAAAATAGCTTTAGCTCTTTTACAACATTCTCATATTCTAAATAAGTACTAGAAATATGCTTTTAATACTATAGTTTATATCATAAATTTCTTACCTCCATCCAATTTAACATATGATTGTCCTTTCTTTAAACTTTTTCATCAATCTCCTGATTATATGTCTATGCATACATTTGGTTGTTTATGTTACCCTTGGCTTTGACTTTACAATGCAAATAAATTAGCTCTAAGATTAAAGAAATGCACCTTCATAGGTTACAATAAAATTCATAAAGCTATATTTTTCTTGAAATGTCTACTTCTAAATTTTTCATCTTAAGCCATGTTTTTTATGATCAGGAATTTCCTTTTGCAAATAGCTCAAGAGAAGCACCCAGTGTCAAAGATTCCTCCCCAATAACCATTTTTCTTCCATTGTTTCTTACATATACTACAAACTCCACACCCAATTCGAGTCAAAAACCTCCATCTTCACCGTCCCCTACACAAAATAATGAATTAATTTCGTACTACACCAACAAACCAAACTCCTCCAATTCAACCACCTTCCCTACCTAACCTACCTCTCACTATTTATCTTTCTTCCTATGCATCAAGACCTATTCCACCCACCAAAACACATCCCATGATATCATGTTCCTAAATAAGATCTTTAAAACCCAAAGCCTTAGTCTCTATCACCATTGACACAATTGAACCTTCTTACTATAGTAAGGATGTTAAGGATCCCAAATGGTGACAAACAATAATTGATGAGTATAATGCCGTGGTAAAGAACAACACTTGGGCACTAGTACCACCTTCAAGTTCTTGTTCAAACTTGGTTGGAACTAAATAGGTCTACCAAATTAAGACACAAAGATGGCACAATGGACAGATATAAAGCTTGCTTGGTATAAAAGGGGTATCATCAACATCTTAGAGTAGATTTTACAAAGACCTTCAATCTAATAGTTAAATCTACTACAATTCATCTTATATTATCTATGGCAGTCTCTTACAAATGGGCAGTCTACCATTTTAATGTGTCTAATGCATTTCTTCATGGCACAATTGATGAGGATGTCTTTATGTCTCAACCTCAAGGGTTTGTTCATCCACAATTTCCCAATCATATATGTAAGCTACAAAAATCACTTTATGGCCTTAAGCAAACTCCAAGGCAATGGTTTACATCTCATTCACTTTTTACTTTCCTTGGGATTCATTAGTTCTAAATTGATAGCTCTTTTATTTTCTTAAGCAAGGCTCCATTCATATTTGTTGTCTTTTTTATGTTGATGATATCCTCATTACAAGGAATGACAACAATGCTATTTTCACTCTATTATCAACTCTTTGCAAGTTGATTTTGCTCTCAAAGATCTTGGTACTTTGAGTCATTTTTTGGGAATTGAAGCCACATGGTGTCAAAATGGTTTACTACTCTCATAGTCCAAATACATACACAACCTGTTAGCCAAATTGAATATACAGGCTGCCAAGTCCATCTCTACTCCTTCATGTGTGTCTTATAAACTCTCTTCAGTTGGAACACCATTTTTTAATAGAAGCATTACTGGCGGGTTGCAATATGCTTGCATTATAAGACTAGATATATGCTACTCAGTGAACAAGGTCTCTTAGTACATGCATGCTCTGACATTGGACCACTAGACTGTCGTTAAACAAATTTTTAGGTATCTCTGTGGAAGTGTTCATCATAGATTATTTTTGTTTCCATCTGAACACTTTCAAGTATCGACTTATAGTGATGCCAATTGGTGAGGGGATTTGAATGACAAGAAATCAACTTCAGGCTATTCTATTTATATTGGCTAGAATCATGTAGCTTCGGGTTCAAAGAAGCAACACACAATTGCTCACTTGTTTATGGATACTGAGTATCGCGTGTTAGCTACTACTGTCAAAGAAATCCATTGGCTTTAATCTTTACTTAAAGAGCTTGTCATGGATTCTCATTTAATAACTAAATTGTGGTGTGTCAATCTTTCAACTACTTATCTTTCCACTAGTCCATTTTTTCATTTGAGATCAAAGCATCTAGAGATAGACTTCCATTTTGTTCAAGAAAAGGTGTTGAACAAAGAGCTACATGTTCACTATATCTTGTCAAGAGATCAAATAGTTGATCTTGACAAAACCACTACCAAAAGCTGCATTCTTCTACTCAAATCCAAGTTGTCTGTATTTCCACCACCCATACAACTAGCATGAGGGTGATAAAGATATTCCATTGTTGTTATCTATGTTAACAACATATTTGTATTTGAGTATATCTAGACTACTTAGTTAGTTAGAAATTGTATTATATAACATAGTCTTGTAAGCATTCCAAAGTGTGAATACAATTCAGCTTATCACTTTATCATAAAGTTGGAGGACAAAGTCGTTCTCTTAGTACAAATTAAATAATATTGAAGAATAAAACTAATGAAAGTTACTTTGTTTTTCATTAATTTCTATTTGATATGAAAAATAGAAAATTTTCAATTTAAAATTTCTTTATATCCATTAATATAGTGAAACTATTGCCTTTGTAATGAAGGTTATTTCCACCATACAATTAATAAATTTCCACCTATTAAATTTCTAATGAATAAAAAATAAATTTTGAATTGCGAAATTTATAGAATACAACTACATGATAGACCCTTCCAAAAAAAAAAAATTCTCTCTTAATTTTAAATTTATAAGTCTATTCTAATTTTCACATATATTAAAATATAGTACTATAAATTTATTTTAATTTTTATACACATTAAGAGAGTATAATTAATATAATTGAAATATATTTTTTTCTTTCTATATACCCTTTCATTAACATTAAACAACTCATTTTGCCCTAGTAAAATTAGTTAGCACAACAAAATGAATTTATTCAGAAATTAATAAATTATTTTTTTTAAATGGCTATAATTTAGAGCCAACATTTAAGTTAGGAGTCGTTTATTTCATAAAAAATAAGAATAAGAATCAGAATCGAAATGAGTGATTTGCTTCTTAGTGTTTAGTTCATTAAAATTTTATATGGAAATTAGAACAAATTTTTCCATTAATGGAAATCATCATTCCCCTATTAGGGATAAGGAATTATTTTTTATTTTCATAAAATCAAGTCAAATTAATTATTAATTAATCAAAATTCTAAATATTGGTATATGTTATTAAATTTATGAACTATAATATTTTTTAAGTAATAAAATAAAATATATAAATTTATAATAATAATTATTTAATATATTTTTTTATATAAAAAAATTTATTATGATTCCAATTTCCTTATAAACTAAACACTTTATTAAAATTTTTATTCCGATTCTTATTTCAATTTTCGTGTAAACCAAGCTTTTTGTTAAATTTTCATTTCATTTAAGATTTTTTTTTTCATTTCGATTTTAATTTTTAGAGTATAAATCAAATGATGCTTAGTTAGTAATGTTGATTTCATTTGCACCGGAAATTCAGCATTAGAAATTCTTCTTGCATACAACACCTCCAAAAAAAAAAACAAATGAACAAAAAATGAATATCAGCATCAAAACCAATTGCCCATTACTTGTAGCCTCCAAATACCACTTTATGGACGACTTTACCGACATACACTGATGTTTTGAAGATTTTAAATATTCCTGTTTTGTAGATACATCATAGCTTCAAATTCAGAAGATTATAAAGTAATGCTATTTAATTAAATATTTTTACTTTATTTAATTTCGTATTAGATTATTAATAAATATAATTGAATAATATATTTTTAAAAATAAATTTTATAAATCAAATAATACTATATTAGGTAGTATTAAAAGTTATAATAAAAATATTAAATCTAAATAGTTTTTTTTTTAATTCATAATTAGACATTGTGACTTCTAATTTCTTACTTTCTACATCAAACATTATGTCTTCAATGTACAGTTGTGCCGCTATCACATTTCCTCACCCACTACCATATAGAGGGATATTCTAAAAAAAATAATTTATTTATTTCTAGTGTATTATATCCAATAATTAAATTTATAACTTATATATATATATATATATATATATATATATATATATATATATATATATATATATATATATATATATATATTACTGATCAAGTGTAAAATACTCAGATGCGTCACTTATTTAACCATTAAGTATAAAATTTTGAATGTAGATAATAATCTCCCATTCTATAATTAGGTGAGAGTGAGATTCATGGCTACTACTATAAAGCATCAGCTATGACAAGGTAAGCACATACCAATTATCTTCCTAGCTTGACAGAATTGGATGATTAATTAACAATGGCAACACTCCAACACGATCATGAACTAGGAGGCGGTCACTAAGATGATGATGTACACCAACTAGCGGTAATTTCATATATCTAAAGGGCTTTGCTTAGATCTTCTTTGCCCTTTGCAAGTAGTGTATATTATTTTTTGTAAATAATAGCTTACAAATCTTTGGATTCAAGAACTTTATGAGGTTGCATTGCACATATAATCACATATGTTATTGGGTCAAGACTACTGTCTTTGGCTTGGAGTGTAGCATAATTAGAATGGATAGCAGGGCCAGTTTCCATGCTTTCTTTTATGATTGTCACCTACATATATGTTGCCCTCCTTTCTGATTGTTATAGGTCGCCTGATCCTGTCACTGGAAAACAAAATTACTCTTACATGGATGCTATTAAAGTCAATTTCTAGTACTACTATATTCCTCATCTTTGTTAAGTTTTGTGTATATATGTACTACTTATGTGGTATTATGGATACTTCAGGTGAAACACAAACATGGATTTTTTGGTTGCTTCAATATGTCAACATGTATGGATTGGATGTTGCTTATGTTATTACATCTTTAACTAGCATGATGTATACTTTTGACACTCCAATCTTTGAACCTACTTTCGCTTTCATTTTCTTAAAATTTCTCTCATTGATTTTGGGAGGGATTTATTGAATAATGCATCGACGCTCTCTCGCTCTCTCCATATTTCTTTAGAATTAGTTATTTAATATTTTAATATGTCTAGAATTATCTATGTTAAGAACTATCTAGGCTTGGTTGAAATTTTGTTCCCACCACCAACCTAGAAGTCTCTTAGAATCTTTAGTTATTAACTTTATACTAGTATAAATAGAGTACTAGCTTATTTTATTTATGTGTTAAGTGAGGACATAGGAATTAGTAAGAGTGTAGTCAGGGACTGACTACCAAGTGCATTCGGAACAATCGATCGAGGATCGTATTATGTCAAAGTACCGCTAGTGTGTAGTCCAGGACTATAAAGTTTGTTGGTCTGGGACCAAACTTTCTTGGTTGATTAAAGTTAATAAACCAAGTCACAATGACGGATATGACTACATTGGTAAGTAGTCTTGAAAAACTTAATAATAATAATTATAGCACTTGGAGTACTCATACACAATTCTACTTGCTCGATCAAGATTTGTGGGAGATTATTGGAGGTAGTGAGACTTTACCTCCAACAAGTCAAAATGATCTTAGGAAGTGGAAGGTTAGGGCCGAAAAGCAATGTATGCTTTGTTTGTATCAGTGAAGGATG
The DNA here is from genome assembly GCA_947683625.1 of Mallotus nudiflorus. Lineage (NCBI taxonomy): Eukaryota > Viridiplantae > Streptophyta > Magnoliopsida > Malpighiales > Euphorbiaceae > Mallotus > Mallotus nudiflorus. Next base: position 2,405,103 of record CANTUR010000113.1, on the reverse strand, counting down.
ATTTGTTACGGTGTATCAAAGAAATAAAGACACCTAAAGAGGCTTGGGACATTCTTACTGGATTATTTGCTCGGAAGAATGACGCTAAGCTCCAATAACTCGAGAACGAGTTATTATCAATCTCACAATAAGACATGACGGTGAGTGAATATTTCACTAAAGTTAAAGCTTTATGTTAAGAAATTTTAAAATTAGATCCTCATTGTCCAATCCCAGAGACAAGGATAAGGAGGATCATAATCCATGGGTTACATTCCGAGTTTAATGCACTCATCATAGCAATTTGTGGATGGGCTAAGGAGCCGACTCTAAATGAGTCAGAGAATGTATTGGCTAATCAAGAGCCTTTAAATAAGAAAATGGCTAAAGTCTCAATCAAAGAAGATGAGAAAGCCCTTTTTAGCAATAAAAGGGGTAAAGATTAAAAGGCTGTGAGAACAAACTTTGGAGGCAAGCTAAAGCAGGAAGGACGATAGAAACATCAATAAGGAAGGAGTTGGAAATAAGGGGGAGCTCATCACAACCACTAATTAGAGGACCAAGCAAGTCACCGTAAGAATGACCAGTGTTACAACTGTGGCAAACAAGGCCACTATGCTTGAGACTATCGGTATAGGAGAGACAAAGGAAATGTTATAACGTCCTCTTAATCCCAAGTTGAAAGTGAAGATGAATGGGATTTTCAAGCTTCATATGCCATTGTAGAGCCAATCATTAAAAACTTTGATGAGGCTACACCATCTGTCACACTTGAGTCAAAAGAGGAGCAAGCACTTATCACTGTAAGTGATAAATCCATAAACTATAATGATGATTAGATAGTAGATTCTGGGTGCTCTAACCATATGATAAGAGATACAGGAAAACTTTCAAGCATGCCAAAATACAAGGGGGAGTGAGTTGTTATCACAATAAATAACTCAAGGCTACCCATTACTCACGTTGGCAAGATGATGGTAGTGCCTCGATACAATGCGAGAAGGGTGTAGTTGAATAATGTATTCCATGTACCTGGGATGAAGAAGAACTTAATATCAATACCATAACTAACATCCTTGGGAGATTATGTGTTGTTCGGGCCTGAAGATGTAAAGGTTTATCGAAGTTTAACAATTATAGGCACACCAGTTATAGAGGGACGAAAACTAGAGTCTGCCTATGTAATGTTAGCATAAATGGCTTATGTAGACATGACTAGAAGGAATGAGATAGCTGACCTGTGGCATGCACGCCTAGGACACGTGAACTATTATAAGTTAAAGGTGATGATGAAAAAATCTATGCTCAAGGGACTTCCTCAACTTAATTTTTGAGATGACATTATATGTGTTGGATGCCAGTATGGAAAAGCACACCAACTTCCATATGAAGATTCTGAATATCGTGAAAAGGAGGCTCTTGAGTTTATTCACTCATATGTATTTGGCCCTATAAAGTAACCATCCATAAGTGGCTTTTGATATATGATAACTTTCATTAATGACTTCTCAAAGTATGCATGGGTGTACTTTATAAAGGAGAAATCTGAAGCCTTAAGCAAGTTTAAAGAGTTTAAGGAGATAATTGAAAGAGAAGTTGATCAAAGGATTTGTTGCCTTTATACTAATAATGGGGGCAAATATACTTCACATGAGTTCATAAAGTATTTACAAGATTAAAAGATACGTCGGCAGTTGACTTGTCCTAATATGCCACAATAGAATGGAGTAGCAAAAAGGAAGAATAAACATCTTGCAAAGATATACAAAAGTATGTTATATACAAAAGTATGTTATATACAAAGAATGTTCCACCTTTGTTTTGGGCAGAATGCATGAAGACAGCTGCACATATGATCAACAGACTAACACTAGCACCACCTGGATCCATTTCACCCTTCGAGAAGCTAAGGAATATAAAACCCACTGTAAGTCATTTTTTAATTTTTGGTTATGTATGCTATGTTTTCATACCAGATCATTTACAAAGCAAGTTTGATAAAAAAAAAAAAGCAATAAGGTGCATCTTTTTGGATTATAATGATCAAAGAAAAGGGTGGAAGTGTTATGATCCTACAATAGGGAGATGTCATACATCAAGAAATGTGATATTTGATGAAGCTTCATCTTGGTTATCCCCTCAAGAAGTAGTTATGCTAGACTCAAAAGAAATTGAGGAGAATTGAAAAAGATGAAGTGGTAGAAGAAGGTGAAGAAATCACTTAAGAAGAAGGACTAGAAGAAGAAACAACCAAAGATAAGTCACCCGAGAAGTAAAATTCCCTATGGTGCACAAGAGTGCATAAGCAAACACCAGAAGAAGCACATCAAAGCCAACTTGAGGAGATTTAAGAGGATGAAGGTATAGTAGAATATGGGCCACATCTGAGAAGAACATCAAGAAAAATTTAAAAGAATCCCAAATATGCTAATGTAGCACTTGTTGAAGAAGACAACGTAAAAGAGCCTACAACATACAAAGAAGCATCCATAAGTAAGGAATGGAGGAAGGCTATGGAAGAAGAAATAGATGCCCTAAAGTAGAATAAGACTTAGGATCTAGTGCCAAAGCCTAAAGATGTAAAACCTATATCCTGCAAATAGGTTTATAAAATAAAGAGTTTTCCTTATGGATTGATAGAGAGGTATAAGGTTCATTTTGTGGCTTAGGGATTCTCATAAAAATATGGATTAGACTATAAAGAGACATTCAGTCTGTTGGCAAAGATTACAATGGTACGTGTTTTACTAGCCTTAGTTGCTTGTATGAATTGGAAACTTTAGCAGATGGATGTGAAGAATGCTTTCCTACATTGAGAGCTAGATCAAGAAATATACATGGAGCAACCACAGGGGTTCAAAAAAAAGACTCACTCATGCTATGTATGCAAGCTCAAGAAGGCGCTCTATGGATTAAAGCAGGCACCATTAGCATGGTACAGGAAGATAGCGGAGTTCCTAATTTAAAGCGACTACACAATGACATCAGTAGACTCCAGTTTATTTATGAAAGCTTGAGATGGAAAGTTGGTAATAATTCTAGTTTATGTGGATGAACTGATCATCACTGGAGACGAAAAAATTAAGATTCATCAAATTCAAGCCAACTTGTCAATACACTTCTAGATGAAAGCTTTGGAAGAGCTAAAGCATTTACTTAGTCTTGAAGTCGAACGAGTGGAGGATGGAATCTTTTTATGCCAACAGAAGTATACTAAAGACCTCCCAAAGAAGTATAGGATGCTAGAATGCAAGCTTATTTCAATGCTAATGGAGGCTAATACAAAGTTATGCTCTACTGAAGGAAAGGACTTAGAGGAGTCTACCATGTACTAAAAATTAGTTGGCAGCCTAATTTATCTCACTCTCATGAGGCTGGATATAGCATATGTAGTGATTTTAGCAAGTTGATTTATTCAGAATTCGAAGAAGCCTCATTTAGAAGTTGTGCGAAGAATTTTATGATATATCAAAGGAACCATTAACTATGGTATTTTATACAAAAAGGATGGGGAAAGTGAGATGACTGGATATTGTGATCCTAATTACACTAGAGATTATAATACAAGGCGCTCAACTACAAGTTATGTGCTCAGCCATGGATCAAGGCCTATCTCTTGGTGTAGTAAGAGGCAATTGACAGCGCCATTATCAAGTACCGAGTCAGAGTATCAAGCATTAGCTACAACACCACAAGAATATACATAGTTGATGCAATTAATGAACGATCTCCATCAACCTGTTGAGCATATGGTACAACTATATTATGATAATCAGTTAGTGTTAAGCAATTTTTGAAAGTGCAGGGTTCACAATAAGTAGTAAAGTTTGAGTATCGAGTATCGTTCCCACAAGGAGATTGATACCGAGTACTAGCCGTAATTTTATCTCCACAAGCTAACAAAATATATTTAATTGAAATAGAAAACTATATTAACTAACAAAGATAAATTCTAAATCTAAAATAAAAATTCAATAATCAAAAAGTAGAGCCTAAATTCGGTTGACTAGACACTTACTTGAATTACAAGATTTAATCTTAATTCAACTTGTTAATACAGTCAAGGGTAAATTACTCAAATTACTTAAAGTCTCTTTTAATATCATTCAATCATGTCAAAACTAATTATCACCTATTTTCATGGTCAAGTAAATTAATTAATACTCATTAAGTTCCTTAGCAATTTAATACTCCCCGAAGGATTCATTAACTTTTGTGATTGAGGTTCCTAAGTTTCACAAGTCCATGAGCTAATAGATTATGCAACTTTCGTTGTCTACTAATCTACCCAAAAGCATGCATTTAATCAGGCCTGAAATCAAATACAAGAACATATAAAAGTAACCTATAAAATTGATTGAATATTAACTTATTGAATTAAAACATAAAAATCCAAAAAAGTAGTAATCTAGTTACACAAATCCAAACCTTAAGTAAATTAGTTACATATGATGGAAATAATCATAATCAAAGATATTCGAAACATGAGAACAATTATACTTGAACGTGATTGACTTGAAACTCTACTTCTTTGCTCAAAATATCTCTGAATGCTGATTCTAAATGAATTCTCATTGCCTGAGTTGATGAATTGATCCTCTTTTAACAGTTATCTCTTGCCCCCATAACTTCTAATTCTAGAATATTCTCATTCTATAATCTTCTAATTTTGAAATCTTCTAAATCTATAATCCTAAATGAAAGAGGATGATTTTTTATGAGTGCACACCCTAGCACATGGCCATGCACAAGAGTGTGCACTAGGGCATGTATGCAAGTGTGTATGTTAATTTTTTATGCACACCCTAGCGAATGGCCATGCACTCGGGTAGGTACTATTCTAAATTTGTTCACAACCTGATACATGGCCGTGTGGTGGGGTGTGCATAGTTTCTTCATCGGGCTTGGCTTTAATCATATCAATTCATACCTTCTTGCACAGTCATATGGTGAAGCATGAAGGATTTTTTATGAGCACACAGTCATGTGCAAGCCTGCGTATGCAATTTATGCAAAGAGACTTTTCATATACGATTCTAAACATGGTTGTGCACTAGCCTCAGTTCAGAAAACTGCATCAAATAATTTAATTAGATACTATAATTCACTTAATTATTGAACAAACATGTAAATTTATTCTTTAAAATGCAAATTAAATAATATTATGCTAAATGCAAGTAAAATTAATAACAATTAAATAAACTTATAAAAATATATTATAAACTAATAAAAATGCTCTTAAAAGTATATGTATAAATGACACATAAAAAATTCCCCCATAGTAAACCTTTGCTTGTCGTCAAGCAAAATGCACAAGAACACTCATCATTGCAACGAACTTAGCACATTGACAAACTTCTAAATGTCTATCTGCCACAATCTTAGGTCAATAAAAAGCTTATAAATTAAAATCAGACTAATAATTCAAAGTTAAAGTTGTAAGTTTTACCAAGTGAAGAGTAAGCTTAGCTGTTAAATTTTTGAAAACATGCAAATTGGTCATCAAGAAAAATGAAAGTAAATGATACTATTTTTTGTAACCTCAAGCCACCCCTTAATTCCATCATATAAAACATAGCAATTTTTATTTTATTTTATTAGTAAGTGTGTTTTACTCCATCTCGCTTTAATCTCTATATTCTTCTCACTTTCAATAAACCCTCGCTGTTCCAATATTACTAAGCGTGGACACTGTCAAATGAGTCCTTTGGATACTCACACTCATATTAGAGCATTGGAGTAGATTTCAGAGCATAAAATATAAAAATTATAAACTGCTCTAAAGAGAGTTTTTTTTACTACTATCAGGTTATGTTCTAGTGTCAAGGTTAGAACAAAAGATAACATCAAAGTATCACTTACAAGCAGTTTTTTGGACTGTCAATTTTCAGATTTAGTTATTCAAAAGTAAGTGAGCATTAGGTTCATTAGAATTTCAAAAGTCTTTAATCTTAAATTGTCAACCTAACTTTAAAATTTACAAATCAAGCATTAATGAAAGATCATGAAATATGTACATTGAAATCACATTCGATGTACATTGTTCATCACAGTGATAAATTGCAAAAATATATTGTGTGAGTGTGTATAGATGCAATCATGCAACATGTAATATATGATATGATATGATATAAAGATGGAATCAAATGCAAAAAATATATATGCAATATATATATTCTCTCCCCCACACTTAAACAAGTTAGTGTTCGCAATGACTAATGAAGAAAAAGAAATAAATGAGAGGTGGAAAGAATGACTTCCCTAAATAAGAGGAGGGCAGATAATGACCTAGGAAATAAAGTGCTCAAAAATAAAGAAATAGGAAATAAGCAATATAAATAGCTAAAAAACAAAAATAAGCATAGAGAGTATATTAAAACTAGTGTAAGAAAAGAAATAAAATGACAGTATGAAATGAAAGAAAAAATAAAATGAAATAAAGTAGTAAAACTAGGCATCGCAATCATGGTCATTCTCCTCATCCATAGTGGTGATATCAATATCGTCAGGAGGAGAAGCATCTAATGGTGCACCATTTAATGAACTGGCATCCTCCTCAGTAGTGTCAAAATCCTCATAGCCATGGAGGTAACACAATACCCATAGCTTGACAAAGTTGTTGTAGTCCATCATAAAGCCAAGCAAAGGTGGCAGTGTGGAAATATTGGGTATGTTTTATCTCAAGAATAATGAGCTCTAAGTCATTGGGAGCAACGGTGGAGGAAAAAAAGTAGAGGTAGAAGGGACTACTGCTATAGTAGGGGGCATAGCAGACATCGATGAAGGAATACTAGAGGTGGGAGGAGCAATTAAAGCATTACCAAGCAAGACATATCATCCATTGCACTTCGCAACAATACCAATGTTTCTCATGATATGCAGGTTGAAGGGAAGCATAGAAGAAATCTTAGTCAGTCCAGTAAGTGAGCTAAAAACACCTAGTCCCTTAGCTAGTCGAGTAATATAGGAACCTCTATATAAAGCCCCTCTCTTTTTTCTAGCCATCCCCTCCATATACAAAGAAATTCCATATCCTATATGAGGCACTAAACCTTTATGGAAACATCAAAGATAAAAGAGATCCCGATTAGCCACTACCCCTATACTTTCTCGTCGACCATAGATGGTAAAGACAATTAACTTATGTAAATAGTATAGGGTGAGGTTTCCTATGCCGAAGCTCTTAGTGATGCAAGAGTTTTAAGGGTTTGGATCTAAATTACCTACCTCCCTCTAATAGACATTAGGAATTTTAGTACCTAAGTCAATGACAAACTGCTGATAGTCTGGATTAGAAATAAAATTTTGGTCATAAAAACCATAGTTGAGAGCAAAATCCATAAGTGAAAGAGAAAAATGATGACTGCCCAAACTAAATTGTACAGTACTAGGTTTGGAAAAAAAAAAAATTTTTTCTCAAAAAAAAGGTAGAGAGAAATTCAAGTAGGAGTTCTTGATATATAGGTTCATGAATTTGAACAAAAAGATCCCACTTAGAATTTGCTATCACACTCCTAACAGTATCTCCTAAAAAAACTTTATCTAATGCTACGAGCAGAAAATAATAACTTGGTTGAACAGATAAATGAGAGAGATGCATAAGTCTTGCCTAGTGAGCAGGGGAGCCAAATTGAAGGAAAGGATGAACAGTTGCTTGGGAGGACCTAGGATCCAAGACACGTGGAGGAGGTGGATGTTGGTCAGTATGTTGTCATTCTGCACGACTAGTGAAAGATGCATTCTTCGTGCGCACCTTTTTTTTTTTTACCTAAAGCAAGGGAAAGAAAAATATATAAAAGAAAATAAAATTATAAGGGAAAAAGTAAAAGGAAGGAGATAAATGAGAGGATTGGGAGTGGAGAGTAAAAGAAATATATAGTAGAGGAGAAAAAGAAAGAAAAGAGCTTAAAAAAAAGAAAAATAATAAGATAAAATAAACATGAAAGTAGATGATGGAAACAAAAAGGGTAATGGTATTATATGGGAAGGGTATGTCGGTTGAGGGAAAGGAATAGGCCATGGCGATTTAAGAGAAAAAATAATAAAATAAATTAATAATAATAATAATAATAATAATAATAATAATAATAATATTATTATTATTATTATTATTATTATTATTATTATTATTATTATTATTATTATTATTTAAAAAAACAGCAATTGAAGTTGCATAAAAAATTAATAATAAAAAAATAAAAGGCAAGTGATGGTTACATGAGAAAAAAATAAAATAATAAAATAAAATAATAATAATAATAATAATAATAAAATAAAAAATGAAAATGAAAATGAAAATGAAAATAAAAATTAAAAGATATGGCAATTGACTAATGCATTGTGCATGAAGGAAAAGAATAGTTGGTCAAAAGAAAGAATGAAAAGAATGATGTACACTGTCATGCACTCTTCCGTGTGCTGGACCATGTACATGAATGTGTGTGCACAATGTGGTGCATGGATTGTGTGTGTGGCCATGTATGGTAATTGGGGTGCACGGTGAAGTGCATGTCGTGCATTAGCCTATGTAAGAAAAATGAACACACACGGTTGAATACACAGGTGTGTGTTTAACCGTATACTATTGAAAAAAAATTTATATAAAAATTACATGGTTGCGTATTCACCTATGTACTCATTCGTGTATGCATAAAAATAAATACATGGGCGAGGATATGACTGTGCACATAATCGTGTACAAATGACGTATCTAAGCATGGCCAGTTGCACGACCGTGCACATCCACCTCTGTAGTTTTGGGAAATTAAGCTGTAAAAAATAAAAATAAAAATAAAAATAAAATATTGAAACAAATTAAAGTTTAATGGGTTGCCTCCTATTAAGCACCTGTTTAAAGTCATTAGCTCGACTGTATTTTACTAATGTCTTAAACTGAGTTAAGAAGTGCAATTGATGCACCTGCTAGGAAAACGTCATTGTGAAAATAGAGTTTTAATCTCTGTCCATTAACTTTAAAAGCTCCAGTATTTTTGCCCCACACTTCTTGTGCTCCATAAGGATACACATGCTTGACAATGAAAGGGCCTAACCTCTAGACTTAAGTTTTCCTGGAAATAGCTTTAGCCTTGAATTAAACATAAGTACATGGTCTCCTTCTTTAAATTCTTTCATAATATGCTTATCATGCCATCTTTTTGTCCTTTCTTTGTAAATTTTGGCATTTTCATATGAATTAAGTCTAAACTCCTCAAGCTCATTCAACTAAAGCAGTCTCTTCTCACCAGCTTTTTATAAATCAAAGTTCAGGAATTTAGTTGCCCATAATGCTTTGTGCTCCAGCTCCACAAGTAGGTGACATGAATTTCCATAAAGGAGTTAGAAGGGAGAGGTACCAATAGGGGTCTTAAATGCAGTTCTATAAGCGCACAAAGCATCATCAAGTTTAGCATACCAATCTTTTCTTACTGTCTTTTAGAGTATAGACTTGATTGTTCTGTTTGATATCTTGACTTGACCACTAATCTGGGGATAGTAAGGAGTTGCAACCTTTTGAGTGACAACATATTTCTTTAATAAACCTTCAAACTGGTGATTGTAAAAATACGTTCCACCATCACTGATTACAGTTTGAGGTGTCCTAAACCTGGAGAATATAGTCTTTCGAATGAATCTTGTCACAACTCTAGCATCATTGGTTGGGGATGCTATTGCTTCCACCCATTTTGATATATAGTCTACACCCACCAAAATGTATTTATTGCCAAATAAGCTTGGGAAGGGACCCATGAAGTCTAGACCCCACACATCAAAGATCTCAACTTCAAGAATTCCATTCAAAGGTATCTCATTGTGTTTCCCTATATTTCCTATTCTCTGGCATCTATCACACTTTAATACAAAATTCCTAGCATCTTGAAAGAGAGTTGGCCAGTAAAATCCACTCTCTGCAATTTTGGTGGAATTAAAGTGTCACCACATTCTAGAGAATGACAGTGTGAAAGCACATCTTTAACTTCTTCTTCGGGTAAGCACCGCCTAATCAATCCATCTTCATCCTCTTATAGAGAAGAGGCTCTTCCCAATAATAATACTTAATGTTAGAGAAAATTTTCTTCTTTTGTTGTACGAAATATTGGGAGGCAAGACACCACAAACTAGGTAATTCATAAAGTCTGCATACCAAGGTGTCATATTCTTGACTTGCATTAGGTGTTCACCTTTGAAATAGTTATCAATTGGTAGCTTATCATTTCTATTTGGCAGCTCTAATCCTGATAGATGGTCTACAATAACATTTTTAGCCCTTGCTTTATCTCTGAGTTCCATATCAAACTCTTGGAGCATAAGGATCCATCTAATGAGGTGTGGCTTAGCATTTTTCTTTGAGAGGAGATACTTCAAAGTTGCATGGTCAGTAAAGACTATCACCTTGCTACCTGTTAGATAAAAATGAAATTTATCAATGGAAAATATGACTGCTAAAAGCTCTTTTTCAGTAGTAGCATAATTTAATTGGGCCTCATCCAATGTGTGACTAGTATAGTAGACGGCATATGCTTGCTTGTTTCTTCTCTTTCCTAAAATAATGCCTACAACATAATCACTCGCATCACATATAATTTCAAAAGGAAGATTCTAGTCAGGAGGTTGTAAGATTAGTGCTGAGATCAGTATCTTTTAACCTACAAAAAGCATCAAGGAAGTCTTTATTAAATACAAATGAAGTATACTTGGCTAAAAGATTAGTGAAAGGTTTAGTAATTTTTTAGAAGTCTTTAATAGATCTTCTGTAAAAACCAACATGTCCTAAAAAATTATAAATTCCTTTCATGCTTATAGGAGGTGGAAATTTCTCAATAACTTCAATTTTGGCTTTATAAACCTCAATTCCTTTGTCAAACACTAAGTGGCCCAAAATAACTCCTTTGGTTACCATAAAATGGCATTTTTCCTAGTTTAAAACCAAGTTAGCTTCATCACATCTCTGTAAAAATTTAGATAAATTCTTAAGAAAATTATCAAAAGAGGTGCCATTAACGAAAAAGTCATCCATGAATACTTCCATAATGTTTCTCTACAAACTCTAAGAAAATTTCCATTATGCACCTTTGAAAAGTAGCAGGAGCATTAGACAACCCAAAGGGCATATGCCTATAAGCATAAGTTCCATAGGGATAAGTGAAATTAGTTTTTTCTTGGTCCTCTGGGTGGATAGGGATTTAAAAGAATCCTGAATACCCATATAAGTAGCACAAAAAGGAATGTTGAGCTAATCTTTCTAATAACTGATTAATAAATGGGAGAGGAAAATGGTCTTTCCTAGTAGCTTTGTTCAACTTTCTATAATCAATGCACATTCTCCATCATGTGACAGTTCAAGTGGGAACCAATTCATTATTTTCATTTTTAACAATTGTCATCCCTCCTTTTTTAAGAACCATATGAATTGGGCTAACCTAATTACTGTTTGAAATTAGATATATTATGACAACATGTAACAACTTCATGATTTTCTTTTTAACCACTTCTTTCATGCTAGGATTTAGTCTACATTGATGTTCAATGGAAGGATTACAACCTTCCTCTAAATGAATCCTATACATGCAAAAAGAAGGGCTAATCCCTTTTAAATCATCAATAGTATTCCTTATAATTTTTATATGATCCCTAACCTATCTAAGCAGCTTATCCACTTATTCACCATTTAACTGTGCATTGACAATAATAGGATAAGTAGAATTAGGTTTTAGAAAAGCATACCTCAAGTTAAGAGGAAGTTGCTTAAGCTCAACCTTTGGTGCATTTTCCTCTCTCAAAGTATAAACAGGGCATATATTATAAGGTAAGGGTTCGTACCTTAAAGATTTACAATGTGGCAATATATGTTGTGCATTTAATGTGTTAGTATAAGACACTACCACACTATCTTCTTCGTCGAAGTATACCTCATGAAATAGACTTGCTTCTAAAGGGTTTTGGGGATGTTGCTATTGAAAAACTCACTTTACACAACTCTGGACTGCATCAATTTGAAAACATGTCTTCCCCATAGAAGGATCTTTTGTCATTTTAAAAATGTCAAACTCTACAATCTCTTCTCCAACTTTTAGCTTGATTTTTCCCCACTTCATATCAATAATTGCTCCAACTATAACAAGGAAAGGTCATCCTAGGATGATGGGGATTTGGAGATCTTCTTCCATCTCTAGAATCACGAATTCACAAGGCATATAGAATTCTCTAACTTTTACTGGTATGTCTTCTAAAATTCCTTCAGGGTAGATATGGATCTGTCAGCTAATTACAAAGAAATATTTATAGGCTTGGGCTCACCTATATTTAATTTCCTACACAAAGATAAAGGCATAATGGTTACACTAGTGCCAAGATCACAAAGAGCTCTACTAATAGAAAATTTACCAACAACACAGGGTATAGTGATACTCCCTGGATCTTTAAGCTTTTGAGGGAGATTATTTCTAATAACAGCATTGCATTCTTCATTCATTGGAATAGTCTCATGATCATCCCACTTCCTTTTATTAGATATAATATCTTTGAGGTATTTGACATATTTTGGCATTTGAGTTACTGCTTCTAGGAAAGGAATGGTGATATCTAGCTACTTGAACACCTTTAAGACTTTCTGAAATTGCTTATCAAGTGTTGTATTATTCATCCTTTGGGGAAAAGGTAAACATGGTGTCTTTTTCATCTTAGGTATTTGATTGACCTCATTTTCCTTTGACTTCTCTGCTTTATCTTGAATCTGCTAAGGTTCAACTTTTGGCTTTTTATCTTTCGTTCAATCTCAGAAAGTTACTTCCTTAAAGTTATTGCTTTTGCTTGCTCCTTTGGGTTCTTATGTTGACTTGGGAAGTGGCCCATTTGGAAAAAGTTAGAAGAGCTCACTTGTAATGCGATTTGGTGTTCCAACATCTTATTATGTGTGGCTAACTATTCCAACCTTGCATCCATCCGCTTAAAATTCTCTTCATGCTGCTTAAAACCTTCTTAAAATGTTTGATTTATCTTGCTCTGTGATTGGATGAAGTTTTCCATCATCATCTCGAGATTGGACTTAGGTTTGGGTTGAGGGTAAGTGCTCTTTTGCTAAAAACCCGATGGTGTTTTGTACCCTTGATTTGAACTAAAAGCTTGGTTCCCTCCTTAATTTGACCATAAAAAATTTAGGTGACTTCTCCATCTAGGATTGTAGGTATTGGAGTATGGATTCCCTTAAGGTCTACCATTAAAATTATTCAAGGCATTGAGTTATTCAATTGAGCAGCCTTAGGAATAAGAATCTCCTTATTGACATTCCATAGTAAAATGTCCTCCTCCACATACTTCACAAGATAGCACTTGTGATGGATAACCTGAAAAATTGAGCTTTTATAACGGTTTTGTGAGGGAATCTAATTTAGCACTTACCATGCTTAAAATATCAACCTCATACACTCATGTTGCTTTTCTAGGCTGATTTCACTCTCTGTGCTATTGATAATTATTAGATGTCATCTTCTGTAAGAGTGCATATGCATCATCTGATGTTTTACTCATAAAAGAGCCTTGTGCAGTAGCATCTATAGTGATTTATAAAGACTCAGTCAATCCTTGGTAGAATGTTTCCATAAGGAACCAATTCAGAATGCCATAATGAGGTCAATGTCTTTGTAGGTCTTTAAATCTCTCCCAAGCTTTATAGAGAGATTCTCCAAGTTGTTGCCTAAACCCTGCAAGGTCTTGACGATATTTGGCAGTGTTTCTAGGTAGATAATACTTGGTGAGAAAGGCCTTAGAAAGTATATCCCATGAGGTGATGGAATTTGGAGCCAATGATCCTAACCACAACTTTGCCTTGTCTCACAATGAGAATGGAAATAGTCTAAGGTGAATAGCATCCGTGTTCACTCCATTGATCTTAAAAGTGTCATAAATGTCAAGGAAAGAAGCTAGATGAGCATTAGGATCTTATGATGGTAGTCCACCGAACTAATATCGTGAAACCATTTGGATGTATACAGGTTTGATTTCAAAGGTATTGGCTTCGATAGTTGGCTTCACAATACAGTTTTGGCTTCTTGTAAGACTTGGAACCCTATATTCTTCTAAAGCTCTTGCTACTTAGTGAGCCATTCTTTTGTCTTTTTCTCGTTTCTCCTTCTAGTTCTTTTTACAAGTCTTTTCAATTTCTGGATTTACTTTCTCTAGTTCAAGATGTTTTGATCTTGTCTGCATAAACAATAATCAAATACCTAAAAAAGAAAAAGTAAGAAAATTAAATAAAATAAAAATAAAATGTTAGTCTAGTGGAAATAAAAAGTGCACTAATATTGGTATTGCCAATCTCCCCGACAATGACGCCAAAAGCTTGTTAAGCAATTTTCACAAGTGCATGATTCACAACAAGTAATAAAGTTCGAGTATCGAGTATCGAGTATCGTTCCTACAAGGAGATTAATACCAAGTACTAGCCATAATTTTATCTCAACAAGCTAACAAAATATATTTAATTGAAATAGAAAACTATATTAACTAACAAAGATAAATTCTAAATCTAAAATAAAAATTCAACAATTGAAAGATAGAGCCTGAATTTGCTTGACTAAACACTTACTTGAATTACATGATTTCATCTTAATTCAACTTGTTAATACAATCAATGGTAAATTACTTAAATTACTTAAAGTCTCTTTCGAGATTATTTAAGCATGTCAAAACTAATTACCACCTATTTTCATGGTCAAGTAAATTAATTAAGACTCATCAAGTTCCTTAGTAATTTAATACTCCCTGAAGGATTCATCTACTTTCATGATTGAGGTTCCTAAGTTTCACAAGTCTATGAGCTAATAAATCATGCAACTTTTGTTGTCTACTAATCTACCTAAAAGCATGCATTTAATCAGGCCTAAAATCAGATGCAAGAACATATAAAAGTAACCTGTAAAATTGATTGAATATTAACTTACTGAATTAAAACATAAAGTCCAAACAAGCAATAGTCTAGCTACACGAATCCAAACCCTGAGTAAATTAGTTACGCATTATGGAAATTATCATAATCAAAGATATTCTAAACATGAGAACAATTATGCTTGAATGTGATTGACTTGAAACTCTACTTCTTCTCTGCTCAAAATATCTATGAATGCTAATTTTGAATGAATTCTCACCACCTGAATTGATGAATTGATCCTCTTTTTATAGCCATCTCTTGCCCTCAAAACTTTCAATTCTAGAATATTCTCATTCCGTAATCTTTCAATTTTGAAATCTTCTAAATCCATAATCTTGAATGAAAGAGGAAGATTTTTCATGAGTGCACACCCTAGCGCATGGCTATGCACAAGAGTGTGAACTAGGGCATGTATGCAAGCGTGTACATTAATTTTGTGTGCACACCCTAGCACATGGCCATGCACTTAGGTGTGTACTATTCCAAATTTATGCACGGCCTAATACATGGTCGTGTGGTGTGGGTGTGTATAGTTTCTTCATCGGGCTTGACTTTAATCATGTCAATGCACATCTTCTTGCATAGTCGTGTGGTGAAGCGTGTAGGATTCTTGATGAGCACCCAGTCGTGTGCTAGCCTGTGCATGCAATTTATGCAGAGAGACTTTTCAGACATGGTTGTAGACATGGTCGTGCACTAGCTTCAGTTCACAAAACTGCATCAAATAATTTAATTAGATACCATAATGCACTTAATTATTAAATAAACATGGAAATGTATTCTTTAACATGCAAATTAAATAATATTATGCTAAATGCAAGTAAAATTAATAACAATTAAATAAACTTATAAAAATATATTATAAAACCAATAAAAATGCTCTTAAAATTATATGTGTAAATGACACATAACAATCAGCTATACACTTGACTCAGAATCCAGTGTTCCATGCAAGAACTAAATTTATGGAGGTGCATTATTACTTCATGTGAGAAAAAGTCCTACATAGAGAGATCAAAATGAAGTACGTTAAGATTGAAGATCAAGTTGCGGACATATTCACTAAAAGGCTTAATAGTGCAAAGTTTGAAAATTTTAGAGGGCAACTTGGTATGGTAAGCAAACATATATTAAAAGAGCGTAGTCGTTGAGGGGGAGTATTGAATAATGCATCAACATTCTCTCTCTCTCCATATTTCTCTAGAATTAGTTATTTAATTTTTAATATGTCTAGAATTGTCTATGCTAAGAACTATCTAGGCCTGGTTGAAAATTTATTCCTACCACAAACCTAGAAGTCTCCTAGAATCTTTAGTCACCAACTTTACACTAGTATAAATAGAGTGCTAACTTATTTTTTGTGTGTGTTAAGTGAGGACGTGGGAATTAGTAAGAGTGCAAAAAGTGTGTTGTGCATGAGAGTTCAAAAATTATGTGTTGTGATAATATAGTGAGTGGAGAGTGTCTTGAGTGTAAACACATATATGGGTATTTTATGTGTAAATATTTTTGTAACAAATTTTTATAATAAAAATAAGTTTATTGCAAATTATTCCTCCATATATTCTACAACATTTGCTTATCTAACCCTCATACCTTTGGCATAATATTAAACTGGTATAAGAGTTGCGGTCTTCTAATGCAGTTTTTATTTAGACCCTACAATCCAACATTTTAATCATTAGACCAATGGGTATAATGGTAATTTCTCTATATCACGACAATTTCAAGTGTATAGTTTTCCAATCTTGCAGTGTTGACTTGTGAAAAAACCTTATTTAAAATATGAAGACCACCTATTATTATATAGTTCATTAATACTAAAAATATTTTTGGATACAAGCATGTGATTTGAAATTTTACATTTTAAATATTTAATTAAAAATATAAGCATTTCAAATAATATATTGTTAAATGTGATTGGTAAATGAGCTTTTAAATTTATAGTGAATTTGATATTTGAAATTTCAAATATTGAATTTAAAATATAAAAATTTCAAATGACATATAGTTACATGTAATTTCTAAATGAGTTTTTAAATTCATCATGAATTTGTTTAAAATGCTCATGAATACAAATTCATGCAGTTTTCAAACAAAAAATTTAATTAAAAATTCAAATTCATACTCAAATCTCTTCGATACCAACATATCAATCATTTGATTTCTATACGTCAGTGCCTTCTCATATTAATACTTCAATCACTTCATATGTTATTTTAATGTGGTTCAAGAGCAATCAAAAGATCAAATTGTTATCATAAAGGGGTGAAAGCAATACTTTTTTCTAGCTAACTTTTTCTCCCTTTTGATCATTATTGCTTCGTCTCCTTCCTTGAGTAGTCACTGGTTTTGGATGGGCTTTTAGCCATTTTTTGCCACAAAACTTATCCAAATACCATACTTTTATGTTTGTTTGTGTAATATATCAAATCTGAGTTTTATACTTATGATAGTGTGGGTTTAACCCATTTGTTATATATTAGTGATAGTAAATTAGTGTTTGTTTCAAGTAAAAGAGTTCAACCACATCCAAGGTAAGAATGGAGTTTACACCCATCATCAAAGCATAGGAAGGTACAAATCGAGCAAAGACCTAGCTGTAATTGGGTGTTTCTAATTGAGAGGAATGCTGGATCTTCGACATCTGTGTTTGTAGCATAGGCAGAGTGCATCCCTTATGGTTGAGCTTTGGATATTAAGTGGGTTTGTTCTTTAATTTGTTTAATTTTTAGTTGTGTTTTTGTTGTTGTTGTTGTTTTGATAGGGTTTACTATAATTGTATTCCCTTCTATAGATGTCTTATTACATCCATCTTATTTTGTTCTTTCTCTACTTTAAGTGGAGTTATTGTATTTTCCTCTGTGAGAGTGTTCCTTTGGTTTGAATGAATGAATCCAAATTACCAGACCAAAAAAAAAATTTGTTTTCATAAAGAAGGTCATGATGCTGCATGCAAATGTGGGATTGGTGCCCACATGTTGATATTTGGAGGTATTGAGGTTGTAAGTTCATAGATGCCAAATGTCCAAAGCATAC
This sequence comes from Mallotus nudiflorus, assembly GCA_947683625.1. Classification (NCBI taxonomy): domain Eukaryota; kingdom Viridiplantae; phylum Streptophyta; class Magnoliopsida; order Malpighiales; family Euphorbiaceae; genus Mallotus; species Mallotus nudiflorus. The sequence goes on along the minus strand of CANTUR010000113.1, from coordinate 2,387,162 downwards.
GATGGCTCTCAGTTATTGAAGCAATCATGTCCTTCTCCTACTCTTTCGAAAGCATAGGATTGAGTAAAGTAATAGGTAAGCATTGCCATAAAATGGATAGATTAACTGTGAAGTTGGTGTAATACATCTAAGTTTATGAGATTCAAAAATAAAAATATTATAAAAATTGGGCGTTCTTATAATTAGAGTATCATGCCAAATCTTTAATTTTACCACACATATTTTTGATATTTTATAAAATATGATATATATGCACATTATAAATTTAAATGCCGGATGTAAAACAGTCAGAGTAAATAATTTTTTAAAAAATAAAATTAATTTATTGTAACATATGTGCCACTTTTCTTTTCATAATTTATATTTTCATTCTAATTGCAGAGGATAAAATGATCAAGAGTACAATTATTGCATTTCCAAAAAAAAAAAAAAAGTACAATTATTGGAGTTCCATCATCAACCACCACTAACAAGGTGTGGTCAATGTTCGAGGCACTTGGAGACATTGCTTATGCGCATCCATACACAATCATTTTGTTTGAAATTCAAGTCTCTTTTATACATCTAGATTTTAGTGGAAAAACTACATAAATAATAATTCAATTTTTTAATTTTTGTTATTTTAATATTTGAATTATTTTTTTATAAATTAGTTATTAAACCTATAGAAATATTCAAAAATAATGTTTAAAGTTAGGTGTGTAATCGAAGGGAACCGAATCGAATCAAGTCGAACCTAACTTTAGCTAGATCTAATTTGGTTCATTTATAATTGAACTTACCTCGAGTTAAGCTTACTATGTTACTTGATATTAAAGAACTGTTTGCGAGTTTAAACGAATTTAAACTTGTTTAAAAAAATTTTGAAAAATGTAAATTATAAATTAAGATTATATTTTAAAAATTAAAAATAAATTATAATATATTTAATAAAAATTATAATTTTAGTATAATACTATATTTTCTAAAAAAAATTTACAATAAGAATTTATATATTATATATTTAAAATTAAATTATTACAAATTAAAATTACAAACTGATTCAAGAGATTCTATTCAAACTTGTTCGTGACCTTCAAAAGCTGAGGTTTATATAGTTTGAACTCAACTCATTTATTAAACGAGCGTTAATATATGAGTTCAAATGAGTTTTTATAAAGTCGAGCATTGAATAGCTCAGTTTGACTTGTTTACAGCCTTATTTATAATAGATTTTATATGTTTAAATATTTTTGTTTCATTTTAAATAGTAAATTAATTTAAATGCACTTATTTTATGTTATATTTTTTTCTATTTTTAAATTTAAAAATTTACATTTTCTTTCACTCATTATATTAAATTTAAGATAAAAATTATTAAATATTATTAATTTAAAATAAAATAAAAATAAAAAATTTAACCAATATTAAAAACAAAATAAAATAAAAATAATATTTAATTTTTTAAAAATTTATTTTAATAAGCAAAAAACAAAATGTAACTTAACGAAAATAAAATATAAATATAAACTAATTATTATGATTAAAAAATAAAATAAAATAATATTTTCAAGTTTTGTTCAATAAGTGTAAAGAAAAATATAACTTAAATGAAATTAAGTGAAAAAAATTAAAATACAACTATTATATTAAATAAAAATAACATCTAGTTTTTCAAGTTTAGTTTATAAGTTAAAAAAAAAGTTCATATATATAATTATTTTTTTCAACCAGAAAAATTAAATTATTTAAACACATAAATTGTACTACATAGTAGAATTTAAAAAAAATGATAAAATTTAATTTCACAAATTAAAGATGAAAATAACTATTAAACCATTCCTTTACTAGCTCAGCATTAATTAGCAAGATATATTTTACAGTGATAATAAGCACATAGCCTCTAACAGTTAATTAAGGGGAAGCAGTATTCAGCCATGAAAAACACCAAACTGTTCTTCTCAATTCATGTTTATATTAATATATTGTACTAATTTTAATTTTCTCAACTCATTAAATTTCAATTCAAAAATTCTATCAACGTGCTCAATCAAATTCGATGGAATCCAGTGAGTGAAAATATTTTTTTTGAATAATTGCAGGATACCCTTAAGTCACCTCCACCTGAGAACAAAACCATGAAGAGGGCTTTCAATAATTGCAGTCTGTATCACAACATTCTTCTATCTCTGCTGTGGTTCTTATATTAGTCCTAGTAGTTAGTAGAGTCTACTTTTTTTTTTTTTTCAATTGATAAATTTAATACACCTGTGTACCCTAAATAATACGGAAACATAAACTTTAAAATGAAAAAATGTAAAAACAAAGAAATATGAAATAAAATATGGTAAAACAACGTCTTTCATAAATATGAAAAAAAAACATGAGTTTCTTTAGTTAAGAAAAATTGAGTTTTTTAAATTAATTTTTAAAAAAATAAAGAAATGTATTTTTCAAGTTGAAAACATATTTTCTAAATTTTAAATTTGTAGAAATTACTTTTTTTAAAATTTGTAATATGAAAACAATTCTAAAATGTGAAAATGTCTGCCAGTTGAAGTTTTTAACACTCGAAAATTGTTTGAAAAAAAAATAATTAAATGGTAACTCCCAATGAATAAAAAGATAGACCTAAATTAAAATAGCAGCGGTTGATTCATACGGTAGATGCATTTTGATTTTAAAGTGAGCTAGAATCAATTAATTAATATAGTATCGGTTATCTTTGTACTAAAATTCTATTACACGTGTTTGATTTATCTCACAGATGTTCAGTCAGCCAATTTTTGCATTGGCTGAACGTTGGTTTACAAAGAAGTTTCCAAGCAATGGATTTGTGGATTAATTTTTTTACCAAATAAAAGGATACGATAATTCATGGGCCAGTAAAGCCCATAAACTTGTAGCCTAACATCCCAGCGGCGGTGCCAGAGACTAGAAGCTATGCGACGGTGACAACTTCATTAGCTTTCTACGGCAGTGATTGGAAGAGCTTGAGCTATGTGTGATCTGGACTGAAAGAAATGGCACTATCCAAACATAGAAACAACAGCTACAAGTAGCAAAGAGAGAAGCAAATCAACCTCCGGCCAATAACAATCGGCCTCTGAGGATATGGAACTCCTGCTGTTACTTCATTCATGCAAAGCCTTGCTAAGGTAGTGGCCGTGTTGTGTTGAGGCGATCTAGAAGCCATCCGAGAAGATGCTTTACTATATGTTGATGCATCAAAGATCGGCAGCATCTCATCATTTCTTGTGAAACAGAAGGAGGCAGAGTGCCTAATTCATCTGCACAAAAAGCTATCATAAGCTATCAAAACACACATATATTAACATCATTTTATTTAAAGACACACAAAACCAAACAAGAGAGAAGATAAGGGGAGGATTACTGGCTAAAACCAGTACCCAACCCTTGTAACAAGAACAGAATATTAGAAACGATGAAGCTATGAACAAGAGCTTTTTTAACTCATATACTTTTAAAGTCCCATTATTGCCCACTTCCCAGATGAATTTATTTAGACTATGTTTCATAACTGCTTATGTTGCATCAATTATTGCACTTGCAGCTATTTTCCCTTACTTCAACCATGTTTTGGGCTTGTTGGGAGCCTTAGATTTTGGCCTTTGGTCATATATTTTCCTATAGAAATGAATTTAATGCAGAAGAAAATTGGAGCTTGGACTAAAAAATGGATTGTTCTTAGGACCTTTAGCTTTGTTTTCTTTCTTGTATCAATTGCTAGCTTAATTAGGCCATTTGTAGACACTATAAAAGTTGAATTTGGCTGAGGGGTTAATTTAAATATTTGTTTTGATGCTTTGGATACTTTTTCAATGATATGAGTTGAATAGGAGAGGAGTTGAAGCTCTATTTTTTATGCATAAAGAGCTAGCAATTCTTTTTTTTTTAAATGAAGTCATAAAGTTTAATCTTAAAAATATTAATCCCGGTTTTATCAAAATTAGAATTTTTTTCATAAAATTAATTATAAAAAAGAATATGGTTTGAGGAACTAAAGTGTTTCGTTATTTAATGATTCAGAAATTAAACTAAAGTAGTCCTTTATCCACACATTGCACAAATTATATATATAATATATATATTTTTAAAAAATATTAATTAGTTCTAATAATGGAAGATGTATAAAATTTTCAACAAAAAATGTAAATAAATTGTTAAGTTTGTGATGTGAATTCAATGGAGATTTGTTGGCTTTGCAATTTTGAATTATGGCATAGTTGTGCTAGTAACTATGTTAAGATGTGTATTTTCATCCAATAAGGAGCATAGGACAGAGCCCAGGCATGTTGGTACCTATGTTAGAATCTACCATTCTATCCATAATGGGACACGACTTGAGATATGATCGTATCGTAAGCCATGTTAGGGTTTGTCAGTTTGTCCAGACAACCTGAAGAATAAGAGTGTTGCAGACTGTGTACAAAATGTGTTTAAGTTCTAGAAGATCACACAAGCCATGACATGGCTATGTAACGCACAGTGAAGACGACTTCAATTTTGGAAAGCTATTTTTTCTCCTAGTTTTATCTCCATTTATACCCTAATTGTCATAAATTGATCTTATTATTGTTAGCTGACCTAACACTCCTTTGTATGCTCTTTTGCAACATAGTAAAATTCTCTCCTATCTACTCATGGTTTGTTCCAGCCTTATCGTTTTCCAGGTAAATTATTGTGTGTTGTTTCTCTACTTCTTTATTTTCCCATTACTCTTTTGTACTTAATTGTTTGTTTGTGCACTATGATTACTTCTGTTGTGCAACAAATTGGTATCAAAGTGAAGATTTTATTGGGCCCTTTGAGCTTGGTAGTTTTTTTAAAATAATGGCTTTTGTGAAATATGACATTCTACTCTTGGATCACATTGCAAGATTTTCTCTATGGCAGGTTAATATGCATATCTTACTTGCGCATATGGATTTGTATGATGCTATTTTGAGGGTTAATCGTATACTTACCTTATGGATAAGTGAAGAAAAGCAGTATAGAGATTATAAAGCCTTGACTAAAATACATTTGTATTCTTCTAATAATATTTTGCGAGATGTATTGAAAAAGAAGATCACTGCTTCGTTGTTGAAGAAGCGTGAGCAGTTGTGCATGAAAAAGTCCCTCACCAATAGAATGCATTTGAAGCAGCAATTGTACTTTCACAATATGGCAGAAGACCATTCATTGAGGACCATTTCATTATTTTTAAGGAAATGATTTCTGACTTAGAAAACATGGAGCTTAAAGTAGAGAATGAAGATTTGGCATTGATTCTATTATGTTCACCACCTCTATCTTATGCAACTTTTGTTGATACTTCATTCTATAGTTAAGATTTCTCTTGAAGAGGTGTATAATCTTTATTTTCTCAAAAGAAAATTAAACAATTGGTGGTTAATCTTGAGACTCAGACAAGGAGTCTTGTAGTTCATGGTAAGACATTTGAGAGAGGTAATACTGATGAAAAGAAGGGTAGATCAAAGTCTAAGAACAATAATGTGAAGTGTTATTATTGCATGAAAAAGGGTCATGTTAGGGCAAAGTGTTCAAAGTTGAAGAATAAGACAGAGAGAGGTGATTATAAAGGTAAAAAGTTATATAATTCTTGTGAGGCTAGTGTTATTAAAGATGTAGAAAATTTGACAATCAAGGGTATTTTCTCATTATCGCTGATAGTAGAGTCAATTTAACACATGAATTGGTTTGGGACACTGCCTGTACATTCCATATGACTTTGCAATTGGGAATGGTTTACAACCTATGAATTGAGATATATGGGATTGTTTTGATGGGGAATAATACCCCTTGTAAGACTGTTGGTGTTGGTTTTATCAAAATTAAGATGTATGATAGGATCATCAGAATATTTGAGGGCGTTCGGCATATTCCTAACTTAGGTCGAAATCTTATTTCCATTTTACATTTAATAGTGAAGGTTATAGTTATTCAGGTGGAGATGGAGTGTTGAAGACCACTAAGAGTTCTCCCATTTATGATGAAGGGGCATTTAAGGCATGCCAAATTATACATTTTGGAGGGTCTGACCATTATAGATGATGCAATCATCATTTTCTCTGAGTTGGATAGTACTACACTTTGACATTTGTACCTAGGCCATATAAGTAAGTGTGTAAGCACCCAATTTTCTAGATGATTTGAGTTTGAATGCAACATGAGATCCAATAATGAAAATTGACTGTAAAATTAAATTTATTGGATCTGATTTATTAGTTTTGGACTAAATTATAAATTTGTTTAGTACCTATTTTTAAACTTTATTTAATTTTTCAAAAATAAATAAATTTTAAAAAATAAATACAAAAATAAATTTTCAAAAAGAAAATAAAAAAAGAGAAATTTTCAAAAAAAAAAAAAGAGAAGATAAGAAATTATAAAAAAAAAAGAAGAAGAAGAATTTTTTTTTTTTTTTTTAAAGTGTGGCCAAATGGCCACACATTTTAGAAAGGCCTAAAGGCAAGGCCGAATGGCCATTTCATTTGCTGAGCCAATTTGCGAAATTGAATTTTTTAAAATTTATTTATTTACTTAGTTTTTATTTTATGATAATTCTTAATAATATATGGTTATCAAATTGTTCGGATTAAATTTATTTTATTTTATTTTTTTGGATTAGATTTATTTTATTTTATTTTATTTTTTATCTTTTTTTTTATAAATAAAGGGAAAACTTTATTTCTGGAGAGGCTCTTAACTTTTAATTTTTTTCTCTCTATTTTTCTAATTTTAGTTGTGAGCCAAAAATACTATTCTTTTTCACATATTTTTTAGTTCCTTGCCATAAAACAGATTCAAAGAAACTAAAACCACAGATAAAACAAAAACCACAGAACCTGAGACTTTTCTTGAACAATGATCATCCTTCTGAGAGAAATCAATATCGTATCTCATTCTCATCTTCATCTCCTTCCTCTTTTATTTTAATTTTATTTGTTTATTTGTTTATTTTGTATTGATTATTTACTGATTTTTGTTTGTTGTTTGTTTTATATTTCATGATAGATGGGGTGATATGAATCCACAGAGAATGAAACTGGGAAAATTCATAACAAAAGCTGTGAATTAAGAACAATCTATCTCTACGTTGTTTTTATAAGTATTTTCTTGTTTAAGGGTTTGTAATTTTAATTTTTTATTAGATAATTGTAATAGCTCCAATAATGGGATAATGAAATTGTGTGTGTATTGTGTGTTTTACTTTAATTAATTGGTTAGTAAAATTAGGATTTCAATTGGATAATACAATTAAAGATAATGTGACTTAGATTTTAATTAGTGTTTCTGTAAAATTGATTAGAATTAGGAAAACTGTAGATTAGGTTTTTTTTTTAAAAATTTATTTGTTTGTGTTTGGGCTTTTTTTCATTTGTTTTGTTATTTGAGGCCCATTTATGTATTTAATTAATTTTAGGTTAGTAAATAATTAATTAGAATTTAGGCCTATCTTTTCATTAGTCCAATTAATTTGATAGGTTATTAGTTTAATTAATTTTAGATTTAATTAATTAAAATCATTTTATTCCCATAATTAATTAGATTTATGATAGATTGTAAATTTAGGCTCACCTATCTAATTTAGATATAAGTCCACTTAGATTAATTAAAAATTAGGAACATTTACAAAAATACCTTATTTTTAAATGTTGCCAACAAAAATACCTTAAGTTTTCATTTTTTACAAATCTACTATATCATAATTATAAGAGTGCCTTTTGCATTTTCAAAAATACACCAATATTTTTCTTTTTGATTTCTCTTTCATTTCTCTACTTTTTTCTATTTTTTGTTAATTTCTTAACAGTTTTTATTCTTTTCTTTTTATTTTTTATTTTCTCTTATTTTTTTACCTTTTTATAAATTTTTATTTTATATTTTTTAATATTTTTTTCTTCCCTTTTCTTTTCTTATATTCTTTTTTTATTTTTCTTTTCACTTTCTTTTTTCTTTTTCCTCTTTTTTATAAAATTTTTATCATTTTTTCTTATTTTTTCTCTTTTCTCTTTTTTATTTTTGTACTTCCTTTATTTTTTTTATTTTTTATTTCTCTCTTTTCTCTTTTTTTTTTAAAAAATTTTTTTCCTTAATTTTCTTTTTTTTTTTTTATTAATGAAGCATTAGCCAATATATTTTTTGAGATTTTATTTCATAAATTGCTCAAGTAGGTTATAAGAATATACAAAATGTGATGGCCAAAATACAAACAACTCACATGTAACAAATTTTCTGTACATAATTGATTATTCAATTCTTAATGTGTAAAAGATGTAACATTTATTGTAATTGAACCAACATGATTATTCTAAAAAGCGATAATAGAACTTTGAGTAAGGAAAATAAAGTCATAATTTAAATTTCTAATGATTCTAAAATATAATCAATTTTATCAATATATTTCAATCAAAAAAAATATAATTTTAACATTTTTAAGATTTCAAGGAGTCTAATGTGTTTGTAAAATACAAAATAATGTCTTATAACTTCAAATTGAATAACTAATCCTGAAACAGATCATAATATAATTTAATAATGAAAGATGAAGATGGGTGCAACTCAAATGGTAGAGCACTTACTCAGCATACGAGAGGTACAAGAATTGATACCCCACATCTCCATTCTTTTATTAGGTAGCATGTATTTAATTTGTTGCTTTTAGTTTTCTTTTAGTTTCTAATCTTGTTTTAAAAGTGCAAGGAAATGTGGATGTGCTTAGTTATGATTTAGGAGATGTTGCTGGTTATGAAAAGAGTGCTTATGATTCAGAGTTTGTTAATACTATTAGTGGTGGTGATGAGTTAAAGGATTTTTTTTATTAGGTAGCATGTATTTAATTTTGTTGGTTTTGATTTACTTTTAGTTTCTGATCTTATTTTAAAAGTGCAGAGAAAGGTGGATGTACAGTTGGTGCTTCTAGTTCTGATTTAGGAGATATTGTTGGTTCTGAAAAGGGTGCTAATGATTTAGAGTTTATTGAAACTGTTGGTGGTGGTAATGAGTTAAAGGATTTTGTTGGGATATTTTTTGTTTTATTATTTTTGTATTGTTTTGGTTTCTGATACTTTGTTTTTTGTTTTTTGTTTTAAGGGTGATAAGAAATTGTATGAGGATATTGTTTTTAATTCTTATATTAAAAATAGTTATGTTAAAGATGATGTTAATGGTGATTATGTGTTGAAAGATTCTAGTTTAGCTTTTTTTATTATATTAATTTATGTTGGTTTTATTTTTTATTTTTGGCATCCAATTCATTTTTGTATCCGTTTGGTTTATAGTTTATGATTCTTTTTTTTTTTTTTGTATCTTTTTGGTTAGTTTTTGATTTTTGATTCATTTTTTCTAATTTTAGTTTTTTTTTAAGAATGCATATGAGATTTTTGGTTCTATCTTGCAATATTATGTATTCAGTACATAATATAAAAAAGATGATTTGGTCAAATCAACACATGAATTAATCAAGTTAAAATAAATAGATAACAATCACAAAGATTCATTTTTTGTATCCTTTTGGTTTACTTTTAGTTTCTTATTTTTTTTCTTGTATCCTTAAAATTTTTTGTTTTTGATTCATTTTTTCTAATTTTAGTTTTTTTTATTTTTAAGAATGTATGTGAGATTTTTGGTTCTGTCCTGCAATATTATATGTTTAGTACATAATATATAAGAGATGATTTGGTCAATCCACATATGAATTGATCAAGTTAAATTAAATAGATAACAATCACAAAGATTCATTTTTTGTACCCTTTTGGTTTCTGATTCTTTTTTTTTTTTTTGTATGCTTATGGTTAATTTTTGGTTTCTGATTCATTTTTTTTTATTTTAGTTTTTTTTTATTTTCAAAAATGTATATGAGATTTTTGGTTCTGTCTTGCAATAATGATAATAAGAGTCTCACTCAAATGTCAATCGAAAGTTAATATTTTGATGATTACACTAAACTAAAAAATGGTACAAATTAAAGTGCCACACTAACACTATAAAAACTCATATAACTATAAAGCTCCCCTGGAAGATTATCTAATACCTCGTAAATCAAATTTAATAGAGCAACTGTTGAACTATAAGCCTACATGTTACTTTATTGTAAGCTTAATTCTAATATTATACAAAGCATAAAAACAATAAAAGTTATAGATTAAACTTCCTTTTCCGACTAGTGGTTGTCTCAACCTATTAAATTTCATAGAAAAATGATAGTAACTGCAATGCATTTGAAATTTTCACATTTTTAAAGCAAATTCAAAGGAAACAAAAACTGCTCATATTGAAACTAAAGCCTGAATTAACCATTCAAAATAAAAACAAAAAGAAACACCAATTCTAGTATCCAACCACAACAAATCAATGCTCTGTATAATAAGAATGATGATAACAAATCAATGTTGTTCAAGGTGTAAATGATATGAAAAATACATTTCTTTTTTCAAACTTCTAATAGTCCATTGAAAATAGGAGCATTCATAATTCCTTAGAGAAAAATATAACAACACATATATGTGTACATCATGGAACAAACTTCTTACATCATCAATAACAGCTCAGAAAGTACCCTTAAACTACATTGAATAAGTAGCTCACCAATTAGATTGATCCCAAATTCAACCCAATTGATGGAGACATATATATGTAACCCAAAAATAACACCCATTTGAATTAAATGCCAAACTTTTATCCACAATAGAAAACACTCTTTGCAATAACAAGCTTCAGTAATAGTCTCATTTACATACCTCGGGAAACATGTACCCAACTTGGAGCTTACCATGTTCTTATTCCTAGAAACTTTTGTCTTGTAAACTTCAACACAACAAGAGCAATATAATCAACAAAAGATACAATTTTTATCATATTAAGAGTAAAAGAAAAAAAACAAACAAAGCCCATTAGTCTTTTCTTTTTGTGGAGTGGCTACACATCTATAAAGTCTAAAATTTCTTAAAGGAAGTAAAACATCCTTGTTCCGAATTTTAACAAATAAATGCAAAAATAAAATGTTCCATATAGCAGCAGAGTAAATCAAATGCTCTTGTTGCAATATCTAGAAGCATTAATAAAGAACAAAGAATAAAAATTTACCAAAAGCATCAAATATAGTATCTAAGCATGAAAATGAGATACTTAATTAGCTCAAGAAAAAAAGAACAAATCAAAGATAATAGAAGAAAATCTTACCAAAGTATTGAATACCCATATGAAGAATTGAACCCATTAACTTGACCAATCATCAAGAAAAGGATGAACCCAAGGAACCTAAGAACAAGTAATTACAGTTGATTTTAAAAACCATCAAAACTTAAGAGGCATAATAATATTTGCATTTAATTGTAAGCTACATCTGGAATTTGGATTGAGCATTTTAAATTGCCATTGCAAACCCATTATTGGCATAAAAGTCAATAAAATTGGAGTTCCAATATCAAAATTCCAAACTGAAATTCTCTTTAATATCTTTTACATCCAAATTAATCATATTAAATTCCCTAACCCAATGACCAAACCTAACAAAATACCAACACCAATCATAAAAAAATCATAAAGCCCATAAATTTACACAAAAAATAGAAACAATGAAATCATGCAGAAAATGAATGAAACAAAATACAGAGAAAGGAAGAATTACAAACCAAAAAAAAATCCTAACTGAGAATGAAATCCTTGTTGTCAACAACATCAACATCACCAATACCCAATAAACAAAATTGATAAAAATTCCACAGGATAATGAAAGAGAAAAAACAGCTTAGAAAAAAAATTACCATATTGATTTCCAAGATTTGTTGAAAACCTTAGATCTAAATCTAGAGAAAACTTTAAAATGGAAAAGCAAATTCGAAAAAAAAGAACCCAAACGCCTATGATTGATGTAATGACCTTTTATTTTAAATTATTAAAATATATTTTGAGATATGCAGTGTTAATAATATTTTTAATTTATATATATATTATAATTATTTGTGACTTGTATTTAGTTATTTTACGTTAAATATTTTAATTACATAAAGAATTTATTTGGAAGTTTTATTATTATTATTATTATTATTATTATTATTATTATTATTATTATTATTATTATTATTTGAAGATGTTAATGTTAGTATTATTATTTTTATTGTTATTGTTGATGTGCATGGTGTGCATGTGTATTATGTTGTGTGTGTGTGTGTGTGTGTGTGTGTGTGTGTGTGTGTATAGAAAGAAGTAGGTCAAATAAGGTCATCCCCTTTAACCTTCCCCACCTATTTCTTTCTTCTTCTTCTTCTCCTCTGTCCCGCCATTGATGACCCCATCCAGCACTGCTCTAGCTCCACCAATGCCACTTGCAGCCACCGGACACCACCTAAGCTCGCCACCTTCCTCCCTTCCTCACTGGACACCACCTTCCTCCACCTTTAGCTGAGTTTTAATTCTTAGACCGAGTCTTCCTTTAGAATTCCTAGAAGTATAAGTTAGGAATTTATTATGATATTGTATTATTTATTTATTTTTCTAGTTGCGCTGAGACTGAGGCTTATCAGACTAGGCCCGTCGAGTTTGTCTTAAGGAGCACAAACTTGTGAGATATTATTTTATATATACATTGCATATAGGATGCATGATTATAAGAATTCATGTTTTTAATATGTATTTAAATATGAATTATTTCATTAAATGCTTTAGTATATTTTTGGTATACGTTTAGTATATTTTGGTATATATGTGACATATATATGTTAGTATATTTTGGTATATATTCAGTATATTTTTTAGTATATTTCGATATATATACGATGTATATATTTGATATATTCTTAATATGCATTTGGTATATTTATGGTTTATTTTGGTACATATGTGGCACATATATTTGGAATATTTTTAGTAAATGTTTGATATATTTTTGGTATATTCTTCTATGATGGATGCCGTTATATTTTAGTTGCGCATTTTATTATTTTCCATTAAATATACGATTTATTAAAGGATATCAATAAAATGTGCTACCTAGTGGGCTACGCTAGGACTGTTACGAACAGTACGATAGAATTAGGTTGAATTTCTAATGTTTGATTATGAATGAGAATATTAAGATTGATGGTTATTGGAAAGGGCATTTACAGATCCTCGGTTGACCTAGTGTACTCGGGGCCAGTCATACTAGTAGTAAGATTGCAAATCCTCAATTGACCTAGTGTACTCAGGGCCAATCAACTACCTTGAGTTGGATAAATGAATACTTGGAGTTTTGGATAAGCCAGTTGGCTATTGATTTTATGATTGAGGTTTCAAATATATTAGGGTTCTATTTAATCCTTCATTTAGATAAATATTTTTCTGCATTTATTATATACAAAAGCGAATTTTAGCATCTGTGTGAAATGCTTATATATGTATATTATTATACTAATGCTTGACTATATATGACTTTAGGTTGCATGTGTATATATTATAATAATTCACTCAGTGAGGTTTGACTCCCCTCAATATTTTTTTAGGAGATTGTTCGTCTTTAGACCTCAATAGTAGATCTTTTTACCGGTCTTCTTTAGCCTCAACTAGACTATGTAAATTTATTATCTAAACTTCTGTAGTATTCTAGAGACTGCAGTAGTAGTGTATTGTATCATTAGTGTGTTATTTTGGTTTTTTTGAGATTTTTGTATCAAAATACTGTATGAATATTTTATTATGATATGACATTTAAGTATTTATTTTTATATCAATTTAAATTTAAATTCTAGCACATTTTTATTTATTTATTACATGTGTTTTTATTTTAAGGCTTATTACGGGTTTTGGATTCGAAAGAAATACTGTTCCCTAGCGCCAGTCATAACTCCCGGTTTGGGTCATGACAAAGTTGGTATCATAGCCTAGGTTATTAGTGTTGTGGACCTAGGTTTTCAGAGTCATGTTTTCTTTGAAACTACTGCAGTAAATTAGGTTCGGTTATGTCTTCGATAAGTTTTCCTTGATTTTATTTTCTGCATAATCATTAGATTATCTATTTTGTCTGAATTTTATTAGTTTTTATCTTTTCTGAATGAGGAGGCAAACATATGTTGCTCCACCAGTTGTTGAGGCTAAGGATGATAAGTCCTCTCAGGATAAGGTTTTACCTCATGAGCTGCCAGCCAGGCACAAAGGTAGAGGTAGAGATAGACCTTGAGGAGAGATAGGTCACTGTAGATAGAGAGAGCTAAAGGATAAGGAACCTATAGAGCCAGAGTACAAGGAAGCTAAGATACCTCTAGTCACACTATAGATATAGCTTGTCTATCAGCAGGGTATGTCTGACCCTGAGGCAATATTATTCTACACTAGAGTTGGCATATAGCATTTAATGGGACATCAGACCCTTTGGATCTTATGCACACCATTGAGATGAGGACTCAAACCACTCACACTGAGTACGAGATGATTATGATCATCCAGTTGTCTTTGAGGGACCAGCCTTGGATGCTAGAGTTTTGATTAATCCAGGCACTACACATTCTTTCGTGTCCCCTATTTTTGCTTTGAAGTTGTATTAGTAAGCTTCGAGGATGGATTTTCCTTTGTCTGTCGCCACTCCTTTAAGTGATTCATTAAATGTTGACGTTGTTCTTTCTGGATGTCCAATGTTAGTCAGAGGCAGAGAATTACTAATGAAATTGGTATTTTTAGATGTGATCCTTGGTATGGATTGGTTGTCTCAGCACTATGCCATTGTGGATTATCGGAGTAAAGAGGTGATTTTCAAAATTTTGGATAAAAAAGAGTTTAAGTTTGTAGGTGACAATAGTTTTGCACCTCAGAATCTCATCTCTGCTATCACGGCTAGGAAGATGCTGAGGAAGGGTTGTCAAGGATACTTGGCACTTTTCAAAGATACTTCAGTGGAGAAGTTGTCTCTTACAGATGTTCCTGTTGCATGTGAGTTTCCTGACATTTTTCTTGAGAAGTTACCAGGTTTACCACCTCGTATAGAGATTAAGTTCTATATAGATATGGTCATAGGAACAACTTTTATTTCAATGCCACCTTACAGAATGGGTCCTGCAGAGTTAAAGGAATTAATTAAGCAGTTATAGGATTTATTAAATAACGGTTTCATGAAACCTAGTGTTTCTCCTTAAGGTGCACTAGTCCTATTTGTGAAGAAGAAGGATGGTACATTGAGACTATGCATAGATTACAGAGAACTGAATAAGGTGACAGTGAAGAACAAGTATCCTCTTCTAAGGATAGATGATTTGTTTGATCAACTTCAGGGTGCACAGTTCTTGTCTAAGATTGACTTGAGGTTAGGTTATCATCAGTTGTAGATCAGTAAGGCCAATGTTCCTAAAATGGCATTTCGCACTCAATATGGCCACTATGAGTTTATGGTAATGTCATTTGAGTTGACTAATCCACCAACTGCTTTTATGGATTTGATCAATAGGGATTCAGACCATTTATGGTAGTCTTCATTGATGATATACAGGTGTATTCGAAGAGTATGAAGGAGTACATATATCACTTAAGGATAGTACTGTAAACATTGAGAGAATATCAGCTTTATACTAAATTCTTAAAGTGTGATTTTTAGTTAGAGAGTGTTTCATTCCTTAGACACATAGTGTTTAAAGATGGTATCCAAGTTGATCTACATAAGATAGAGGTAGTGTCTGAGTGGCCCTATAATTTTCTGGGTTTGGGCTAGGTATTATAGGAGATTTATGCAAGATTTTCTAGAATTATAACTCCTATAAGTCATTTAACTCAAAAGAATATAAAGTTTGTGTGGTTTGGTGCTTATAGGAATAGTTTCTAGTTGCTGAAGGAGAAGTTAACCATAACTTTAATTTTGGCTTTGCCTAATGGACTAGATAAATTCATTATGTATTATGATGCCTTCAGAGTTGGCCTAAGTTGTGTGTTGATGTATAATGGTTGGGTAATAGATTATGCTTTGAGGCAGTTGAAGAAGCATGAACATAATTATCCTACCCACGACCTAAAGATGGTTGTAGTGATCTTTGCTCTCAAGATTTGGAGACATTATCTATATGGGGTGACTTGTGAGATTTTCACTGATCACAAAAGCCTTAAGTACATTTTCCAGCAGAGAGATCTAAACTTGAGGTAGAGGAGATGGTTAGAACTTCTGAAGGATTATGACTATGATATTCTTTATCATCCAGGCAAGGTTAATGTGGTAGCATATGCCTTGAATAAGAAGTCCTTAGGTATTCTTGCTTATATTAGTATGGAGAGGAGACCATTAATTTAAGAGTTGCATGAGTTAGTGGATCAAGGTCTGATGATGAAGATTAGCATATTAGGTGGACTGTTAGCTCAATTTAGAGTTTAATAAATGTTGAGAGATAGGACTAAGGCAATTTAGGACCGAGATCCTATTCTAGTAGAGCTTAAGAAGAATGTTCATGTAGGAAAGCTCACTGATTTCACACTGGATGATGAAGATGTTTTATGGATTAGTGGTAGATTATGCATTCCTAATGTGGATAATTTAAGAGAGGAGATCCTTGAAGAAACGCATTCTATAGCCTACAACGTATATCCAGGTGTTACTAATATGTACCATAGCATCCAAGATTTGTATTGGAAGGATGGATTGAAGAAGGATGTAGGCCGATTATGTCTCTAAGTGCTTGACATGTCAACAGGTGAAAGCTGAGCATTAGAAGCCTTCTGGGAAGATTCAGCCTTTTTCGATTCCTAAGTGGAAATGGAAGAGAATTATTGTGGATTTTATGGGTGTGTTACCTCATTCTAAGGATGTATACGATTCTATCGGGGTGATTACGGACAGGTTAACCACGTCAGCTCATTTCTTTCCTGTTAAAGCCACTTATTCTGTAGCTAAGTTGGCTAAGTTGTATATTAAGCATATTGTGTGCCTTCATAGAGTACCTGTGTCCATTATATCTGATAGAGGTTCAGTGTTTACCTCTCAGTTTTGGCAGAAGTTATAGGAAGTAATGGGCACCAGGTTTGATTTTAATACTGCTTTTCACCCTTATACAGATGGTCAGTCTTAATGGATGATCCAGACACTTAAAGAAATGTTGAGGATGTGTGTATCGGATCTTGGAGGTAGCTGGGATGATCATTTGCCACTTATAGAGTTTGCATATAATAACAGCTACCATAACAGTATTGGGATGGCACCATATGAGGCTTTGTATAGAAGGAAGTGTAGATCCCTTTTGAGTTGGGATGAGATTGGAAAGAGAGCATTAACTGGACCTAAGATGGTTCAAGATGCCACTAAGAAGGTTACTATGATTAGAAGGAGATTAGAGGCTACAGCTAGCAGGCAGAAGAGTTATGCAGATCCAAGGCACAGAAATGTGGAGTTTCAGGTTGGAGACTATGTGTTTTCTAAAGGTGTCTCCAATGAAGGGTATAATGAGATTTGGCAGGAAGGGGAAATTAGCATCGAGATATATTGGACTATTCGAGATTTTGGAGAGAGTGAGCATGGTTGCATATCGGTTAGCTTTGCCTTCGAATTTGTCTCAAGTGCATCTAGTGTTCCATATCTTGATGCTGAAAAAGTATATTTTGAACCCTTCACATATGTTACAGCCTGAGAGTGTGGAAGTGAATGAAGATATGACGTATGAGGAGGAGCCACTCATGATAGTAGATTATCAAGTTCGTCAGTTGCGTTTGAAGCAAATCCCGATGGTTAAGTTATTATGGCAAAGCAATAATGTGGAAGAGCTCATTTGGGGAACAAAAGCCAAGATGCAGGTTGCCTACCCTTATCTCTTTCCTCGATGAATTTTTGTTGTCTATGCTTTTATTGGAAAATTCGAGGATGATTTTTTGTAAGGGGGGAAGGTTTTAATGAACCTTTATTTTAAATTATTAAAATATATTTTGAGATATGTAGTATTAATAATATTTTAAGATATATATATATATTATAATTATTTATGACTAGTATTTATTTATTTTACGTTAAATATTTTTATTACGTAAAGAATTTATTTGGAAGTTTTATTATTTAAATATATTAAATATATTATTATTACTATTATCATTATCATTATCAAATCGGGTAAACCCCTTTAACCTTCCCCACCTATTTCTTTCTTGTTCTTCTTTTTCTTCTTCTTTATCTTCTTCTCCCCAATCCCGCCATTGCCGATGCCATCCAGCACTATCCAAGCTCCACCAACACCACTTGCAGCCACCAGACACTACCTAAGCTTGCCACCTTCCTCCCTCACTTTCCCACTACCTTCTCCTCCCCCTATCAACGCTGAAATCCGCCTCTTACTGTGGGTGTTACTAAAGCACAAACGAAATTTTTAGTGGTTTTGGCTTGAGTTTAAGGATCGTTAGACTCCTCTCGACGTGTACTTCTCGATTCTCAAGTCATTTCAACTTTACGACGTCCGAATTCTGAGTTTTCTTCAATTTTAGTTTATGTTTATTTTAGGTTTTTATTTTTTTTAGCTTGATTTTGTTTGATTCTTGATAAATCCTTTTGAAAATGTTATTATATAGAACTTAAGCTTCTCAAATATATTTTTAGTTTATTTTTTTTGAATTTATTGAATTATGGGTAATTATTGAATTTTTTATAATTAAAAATTAATTTTTATTAATTATCTGATTTATATATTTTGTATAGAATTTATGATAAATTGTATAGTTAATTTAAATTATTAGCTTTGAAAATGAGAAAATAATTTTTCACTAATTTTTAGTAATTTTGATTAAGTTTTGAATAATATTAGGTATTATGTAATTTTTGGATTTATGGGTAAATTAGGTGTTTTTATTGAAATTATAGTTAAATAATATGTTTTATATAATTTTGGAATAATAAATGGTATTAAAATAATTTTTATGAATTATTTAACATTTTTAACTAATTAATACTAATTTTCAAAAATATATTCAAATTATAATTTAATATACTATTTTTTTATTAAATAAGTTTTTAACCATTTTTATTATATGTAAAACCTATTTGAGTAATTAATTGTAATTTTACTATTTTATGTTAAATAATTGAAAAGTCAAATTTTTACTAATATTATATAATTTATTCGAGATTTTATTTAATTAATGTGAAAATAATTATATTTAATGTTTTTTATGTTTAAATATATTATATTGTGAATATTTATTGATATTGATGGATTTTAATGATTTTATTATATTATTATTTAATAATAATTTTTGGTGGATCGTGAACCTTGATTGGGAATTTGTGTAGTTCGAGGCTCCAACCCGAGGTGTTGAGCTTTGTGTATATAGAAGTGTGTTTTTTTACAGGATCGACTCTACTTTTGGTAGAGATATGTCAGTTTTACAGAGGAGACTCTGCTGGTTTTTGGTAGAATTCTCATAAAACGTGACGTCGGATTTATCTTGAATTTTTGTATTTTAGCTGAGTTTTAATTCTTAAATCGATTCTTCCATTAGAATTCCTAGAAGTATAAGTTAGGAATTTATTCTGATATTGTATTATTTATTTATTTTTCTAATTGCATCAAGACCGAGGCCTATCGGACCAAGCCCGTCGAGTCTGTCTCGAGGAGCGCAAATGATTTAGTATATTTTTTGTATAGTTTTAGTATATTTTGGTATATTTGCTATATATGTGACATATATGCTTAGTATGTTTTTAGTATATATTTTGTATCTATGTGACATATATATGTTAGTATGTTTTGGTATATATTCAGTATATTTTTTGGTATATTTCCATATATATACGATGTATATATTTGATATATTCTTAATATGCATTTGGTATATTTATGGTTTATTTTGGTACATATATGGCACATATATTTGGAATATTTTTAGTATATGTTCGATATATTTTTGGTATATAAATGGTATATTCTTTTATGATGGATGTCATTATATTTTAA
Source organism: Mallotus nudiflorus (assembly GCA_947683625.1). Classification (NCBI taxonomy): domain Eukaryota; kingdom Viridiplantae; phylum Streptophyta; class Magnoliopsida; order Malpighiales; family Euphorbiaceae; genus Mallotus; species Mallotus nudiflorus. The sequence goes on along the minus strand of CANTUR010000113.1, from coordinate 2,367,279 downwards.
TTTTGCATTTATTATTTTCCATTAAATATATATTTTATTGAAGGATATCAATAGAATGTGCTACCTAGTGGGCTATGCTAGGACTGTTGCACAACAGTATGGTAGAATTAGGTTGAATTTCTGATGTTTGATTATGAATGAGAATATTGAGAATGATGGTTATTGGAAAGGGTGGTTGCGAATCCTCGGTTGACCTATTGTACTCGGGGCCAGTCATGCCGATAGTGAGATTACGGATCCTCAGTTGACCTAGTGTACTTGGAGCTAGTCTACTACCTTGAGTTGAATAAATGAATACTTGGAGTTTTGGATAAGCCAGTTGGCTATTGATTTTATGATTGAGGTTGCGAATATGTTAGGGTTCTAGTTGATCCTTCATTTGAATAAACATTTTTATGCATTTATTATATAGAAAAGCGGATTTTAGCATATATGTGAAATGTGTGTATATATATATTATTATATTGATGCTTGACTGCATATGACTTTAATTGTATGTATATATATTATAATAATTCACTCAGTAAGGTCTGACTTCCCTCAATATTTTTTAGGAGATTCCTCATCATTAGACCTCAGTAGTATACCTCTTTGTCGGTCTTCTTCAGCCTTGGCTAGACTATGTAAATTTATTATCTGAACTTTTGTTGTAATCTAGAGACTGTAGTAGTAGTGTATTGTATCAGTAGTGTGTTGTTTTGGTTTTTTGAGATTTTTAATCAAAATGCTATATGAATATTTTATTATGATATGACATTTAAGTATTTATTTTTATATCGATTTAAATTTTAATTTTGGCACGTATTTATTTATTTATTGCTTGTGTTTTTATTTTTAAGGCTTGTTATAAGTTCCAGATTCAAAAGAATTTATGTTCCTTAGAGCCAGTCATGGCTTCCAGTTTGGGTAATGACAATTGAAGAAAGGAATTGTGATGAAAATAGAATAGGGGAAAAAACATGATTTAAGAAGAAGGAGAAAGGTGCATTCATGTAATTATTTTTATGTTGTGGGAAACACATGTAATTTTAAAAAACTTGGGGTATTTTTTTTTGTTTAGCATCTATTTTGGGGTAGTTATGAAAAAACCTTTAAAAATTAATCAAACTTAACCCATTAACTAAAGCTCTTTTTCCATAACTTGTAGAATTAGACTCCTTAGAATTAAAAGATATAGAATTAGGTCCAATAATTTAAATACTTCATAATTTGTAGACTTAGACTCATTTTTAAAATTAAAATAAATAGACTTAAGCTCATTTAAATTAAAATAAAATAGGAATTAGGTTCATTAGCTTTTAGGCTCACTTGTAAATTAAAATATGTAAAATTAGCCAATCTAATTAAAATTAATGTAGATTAGACAAACTCAATGATCATATGCTTCAAATGGATGCATTGTTTGTATACTTTTCATGAGATTAGTTACCTTGGAGTTGATTGTAAATAAGGGTTCAATATGAATTGCATGTAAATAGAGAATAAGATAGTAATTCATAAGGTAATTCTAAAAGAATATGGGACTAAAAGAACTATAGATTTCATATCCAGAATCCTCTCGGTGTGGTGCTAACTCTTTTTTACATAATTGAGTTACCACCACTCACATATTATCTTAGTTATTACCCTAGCTGGCAAATCCTCGTCTCTATGCCTTATATATATGATAGTGGATATATATATATATATATATATATATATATTGTTAAGTATTAATTTTAAAAATTAAATTTAAATTGTTGAATAGATAGTTTAAATAAAAGTCACATTAAAATCATAAATTTTTTATTAATAAGCAGGTCAAATAATATAAATATTGAGGGACTATATACACAATAATTTTCTTTTAGATTAAATGAAAATTAATTTTACATATTGTCTTCTTTTAGTTCAAGTAAAAATTAATTTTACAAAAAAATAATAACAATAATAAATAGGTTTTGGTCTAAATTAAAAGTTATAATCAAATTTTTGTTTGTTTCAATGTTTTGAAGTGGATATACCAAAAGTGTGCTCATTCTATACTAAATTATTTACTGTTCATATGTCACGACCCAAAACAGGGGCCATGACCGGCGCTAGGGAACGGGAATTCTTTCGAATCCGGAACCCGTAACAAGCCTAAAAATAAAATAAATCATGCAATAATAACAATAATCATATAATATGCAGCGGAAATAAAAAATCATAATATCATAATATCATTTTCATCACTGGATTTAATCAAAATCTCATCCCATAAATATATAATCTTTAATACAAATCCAGTTTCAACATAATACATCTCTTTAAAATAAAATACATGAAATCCAATACTTTAATTCACAACTACTGCAGTGTCTAGATAAAATAAATAAGACTCAAGTAGACAATTTACATAAAGAAGCCGGGGCGGAAGAAATCCGGCGTATCGACATGCTACTGAGGTTTGAGGAAGTTGACTCTCCTGAAAAATAGTCAACGGAGGGGAGTCAGACCTCACTGAGTGAATTACTATAATATATATACATACACACTAAATGATAATGCATACAATCAACAGTATATATATATCTAATATATATACAGGCAAATACACACAAATGCAGAAAATCATTTTATATGTTTTATTGAAAATCATCTTTTATGAAGGATCACATAGAACCCTAGAATATCGCAACCTCAGAAAGTAGTGTTAAACAACACTCTGGCCATACAGGCTCACTTATTCCAAATATATCCACTTAATCCATTTGGACAGTAGACTGGCCCCGAGACACTAAGTCAACCGAGCTCCAACTATCTGACTGCCAGTGTGATTGGCCCCGAGACACTTGGTCAACCGAGCTCCAGCAATCACACCCAAATCACATCTCACACATCAATAATCATATCAAACCAATATCCATAAATAGTTAGTAATATAGCCTAAAGCTATAGGCATACCGGTACGTACTCGGTCCTAGTGCTGCCCACTAGGTAGCACGTTCTATTGATATCCTTCATTCTTAAATATAAAACATTCATTCACAAAAATAAATGATGCATGAATATAAATGAAATGACAATATAAACCATATATATACCGGAAATATACCAACCATAAACCAGGTATATTTCGAGTATATATATATCAAATAAATCCAATCAAAATCATAAATTAAACTAAAAATATATTTAAAAACATTTTAAATATATTTTATTAATAAAACATATATATAATTTATTATATACCAAAAATAAACCAAAAATATACTTAATATAAACTTAAGAAATAATCAAATTATTTATGCATATTTAATCAACATAAAACATGAATTGCTAAATCATGCATCCTAAGCATATATATATATAATATAGTAACTCACCTAATGCGTTCCACGAGACAGGTCCGACGGGCCTGGTCCACTAGCCCTCGGTCTCGGCGCAACTAAACAAGAAATAAATAATCGACATCAGAATAACCCTAACAGAAATCCTAGAATTCGATCTAGAGTATTTAAATACGGAAACAGAATTAGGGTTCGACTGGATATCACGTTTTACGAGAATTCTACCAAAAATTCGACAGAACCTCCCCTGTAAAACGGACATCTCTCTACTTAAAAGAGTAGAGCTGACCCTGCAAAGAAACACACTTCGAAATACAAGCTCAACAAAAATCCACAACCCCTCGGTCGGACTCCAGACTACAATCTGTCGACCGGGGTCCACAAACACAGAATAATTCCAAATATAACAAAAATATCCTTAAATCACAGAAATACATTTTCATAGGTAGAAATTACATATTTAACCTTGAAACACTATAAAAACCGATTAAAACTCATTTTATTAGAAAAACCGTATATTTTATTTATAATTGAAAATAATTCACGAAAAAATAGTTTTAATTAGTTAAAAATACCAAATATTTTGTAGAAATCATTTTTATACCTTAAATAACTAATAAAACCAATTAAATTACATTTTTAGACAATTTAGGGTAAAATTACCAAAATACCCATATATATATAAATATACTTAAATTACTTCAAAAATTCACCAAAAATCATACAATTATCCAAAATTAATTTTCTCAACATATTTATCAATAATATCAATAATTAAACCCAATTAACCAATTAAATTCAAATAAAAACACATTTAACCTAATTTTTCCAAAATTCCATAAACTTCAATAATTCAAAATAAATACTTAGAAATTCATAAAAATTCCAAATAAATTCCTATAATTCATTTCAACACCTAATTTAACCATAAACTCCAATTTCATAATTTAAATAATTAATTTCCGAAAATTAGAAAATAATATTAAAATATTCAAAAATACCCAAAAATCCAAAAAATCTCCAAAAATTCTAAAAAAATTCATACATGTATATTAAGCTAATAGTAACAACATTTGTGAAGGAATTTTCCATGAATTAATCAATTCGAAGCTCAAAAAAATCAAAAACCCTAATAGGCCGAAATTGACAAAATCGAAACCTAAGCAATTCTAGACCATTTTAGCTCAAACCAAAGCTAGAATCACACTCACCGGAGCTTAAGGAGAATAAAGAGACCGGCGGTGTCGAAAACGGTGGCCGGAATCGGCGTGATCGACGGTGGATCGATTTTCGACTTCTCCGGTCAAAATCGATCTCCCGACGCCGGAAACGGCCTCCTCAGGCGGCGAAATTGGTCGGGGAAGACGGTGGCACACCGGACGGCACACCCACGGTGAAGGAACGGCACGGCAGCGACCGAAAATGGAGAAGGGAGAATCGGGAGGAAGAAGAAGAAGTCGGGGGCAAAATGGTAATTTTCCAAACTTTTTGATTTTTGACAATTATATGTATATATATATACTTTATACTATATATTAAAATAATATTAAATTATACACATTAAATATACACCACACACATAAAATTTAATATTTTAATAATTTATACTAAATAAAATTAATTAAATAACAATAAAACAAATAAATACTTAATAAAATATTAGGGTAATAATAATAAACCCTAATTAAATAATTATACACACACAGGCTTTATTTAATAATTTAAAAATATGTATGAGTTCATGCAAGTCCGTAAATACATTTAAAATAATTAATAATACATTGTTTACGTGAAAATTTCCCCGAAAATGCAAGTCCCGGGAAAATTTTACGTAAAACACTGAAAATAATACACCGTAATTAAAATAGGTTTAAAATACATAACAACTCATAAAAATATCGTAATATATATACAAAAATTATTGACATTGTATATCCCGGTACAGTGTAAAAAAAATATTTTAAAAAACACGGGATATTACATCATATATTTGTATTTTTTAAGAGATTTTTTTTTTATGTATGATAATGAATTTTGTTGTTTGAATATATACAATATATATTGAATTTAAAAGAGACAGTTTGTGAAAATTATGTATATATTTTAAGAAAATGACTTTGATTAAGTATATGAATTGTTTCATATACATAATATAAACTAGAAATTAATAAAAAAAATATTCAAAATTGAATGAAACTGAAATATGAAATACATTTTTTTAAAAAAAATACTTAATACATTTCTTCCAGTTATAATACATTATTTTTATTCATAAATAAATATCATTGGATATATAAGCAGTTGGAAAAATATCATGAGTTTGTTAACTATGCTTCATGAAACTAAATAAAAGTATATGAAATTGTTGCTTATACGGAAAATAAACTAAACATATATGAAAAATAGACTAAAAGTTAACAAAAACTATTTCAAGTTTCATGCATTTGGAATTTATATTATAGTCATTTTAAAGTTTTTGATATTAAAATTGACATTGTAATAAATAAATACTAGTAATTGTTTCATTCCTCCAGATATAAGTTATGTTAGAAGTCAGTTTTTTAATAAAGACTATAAGAAGATATTGTATCAGAAACATAAAATATACGGAATATATTCTAAATTATTATAAACAAAATAAAAGAACAAACTAGTTCATAAAGAAAGAATTTTTTATTTTGACACACATTCACAATGAATTAAACAATAAAAATGTTGCATTAGATGATAAAGGAAAAAAAAAGGACAATTAATTAAACTTGGAATGTTTTATAATGTATTAAACTGTAAAGCATATTTGTACTCTTATAACTCCAATAGCACTTGAATTGATCAACCATCGATATGCTTAACAACAAAAAGTAAATTGGAGGCGTTACCCAGTACCTTGAATTACATCTATACAAGCGACAACTAATTCATATTAGTAAATGATAAAGCTAAACACACAATACAGTTAGAGACTAGCATATTTGAACTAATATAGACACCCTTTAGTTGCGATGACGCAATATGTTAGGTATGATTTATCTTTTTTTTTTGTATAGTACCAAAAACTCCTGAATCTACAAGGAAAAAATCATCAATAAGGTTATATGGGAAACTAAGATGAAATTTTTTCCAACATAATTACAACAAAATCAACGATCAAAAAAATGACACATGTTGGTTATACTATCCAATGAAGTTTATCAAAATTTAAGTGACATAAATGCACTTAAAAGGTAGTGCACTGGAATTACTCCCTTTGTAGCCTAATGACTCAAGTGATGGACATTATAAGGTGAGGTTATAGGTTCAATCCCTCATTCTGCTCTTAACCTCGCAATTGTTAAAAAAAAAAAGGTAATTGTCACGATCCAAAACAGGGGCCATGACCGGCGCTAGGGAACGGGAATTCTTTCGAATCCGGAACCCGTAGCAAGCCTAAAAATAAAATAAAACATGCCATAATAACAATAAAAATATAATATGCAGCGGAAATAAAAATTATAATATCATTATATTATCCATATCAACTGGATATAAATAAAAATCTCATCCCATACATAAAATCTCTTTAATACAATCCAGTTTCAACATAATATATCTCCTTTAAAACAAAATACATGAAATTCAATACTTTAATTTACAACTACTGCAGTGTCTAGATAAAATAATTAAGACTCAAGTAGACAATTTACATAAAGAAGCCGGGGCGGAAGAAATCCGGCGTATCGACCTGCTACTAAGGTCTGAGGAAGTTGACTCTCCTGAAAAATAGTCAACGGAGGGGAGTCAGACCTCACTGAGTGAATTACTATAATATATATACATACACACTAAATGATAATGCATACAGTCAACAGTATATATATCTAATATATATACAGGCAAATACACACAAATGCAGAAAAATCATTTTTATATATTTTACTGAAAAATCCCAATTTATGAAGGATCACATAGAACCCTAGAATATCGCAACCTCAAAAATAGTGTTAAACAACACTCTGGCCATACAGGCTCACTTATTCCAAATATATCCACTTAATCCATTTGGACAGCAGACTGGCCCCGAGACACTAAGTCAACCGAGCTCCAGCAGTCTGACTGCCAGTGTGATTGGCCCCGAGACACTTGGTCAACCGAGCTCCAGCAATCACATCCAAACCACATCTCACACATCAAATAATCATATCAAATCAATATCCACAAATAGTTAGTAATATAGCCTAAAGCTATAGGCGTACCGGTACGTACTCGGTCCTAGTGCTGCCCACTAGGTAGCACGTTCTATTGATATCCTTCATTAATAAATAATAAAACATTCATTCACAAATACATGATGCATGAATTTAAATAAATCAACAATATAAACCATATATATACTGGAAATATACCAAACATAAACCAGGTATATTTTGAGTATATATATGTCAAATAAATCCAATCAAATCATGAATTAAACTAAAAATATATTTAAAAACATTTTAAATATATTTTATTTACAAAACATGTATATAATTTATTATATACCAAAAATATACCAAAAATATACTTGAATATAAATCACATTATTTATGCATATTCAGTCAAAATAAAACATGCATTTTCTAAATCATGCATCCTAAGTATATATATATAATATAGTAACTCACCTAATGCGCTCCACGAGACAGGTCCGACGGGCCTGGTCCACTAGCCCTCGGTCTCGGCGTAACTAAACAAGCAATAAATAACCGACATTAGAATAAACCTAACAGAAATCCTAGAATTCAATCTAGAGTATTAAACACAGAATCGAAAATTAGGGTTCGACTGGATATCACGTTTTACGAGAATTCTACCGAAAATCCGGCAGAACCTCCCCTGTAAAACGGACATCTCTCTACTCAAAAGAGTAGAGCCGACCCTGCAAAGAAACACACTTCGAAATACAAGCTCAACACAATCAAAATTCCACGGTCGGACTCCAAACTACAGTCCACCGACCGGGGTCCACAAACACAGAATGATTCCAGATACAACAAAAATATCCTTAAATCATAGAAATACATTTTATAAATAAAAATTACATAATTGACCTTGAAACACTATAAAAACCGATTAAAACTCATTTTATTAGAAAAACCGTATATTATATATATAATTGAAAATAATTCCCGAAAAATAGTTTTAATTAGTTAAAAATACTAAATAATTTGTAGAAATCATTTTTATACCTTAAATAAATATTAAAACCAATTAAATTACATTTTTAGACAATTTAGGGTAAAATTACCAAAATACCCCTATATATATATAAATATACTTAAATTACTTCAAAAATTCACCAAAAATCATACAATTACCCAAAATTAATTTTCTCAACATATTTATCAATAATATTAATAATTAAACCCAATTAACCAATTAAATTCAAATAAAAACACAATTAACCTAATTTTCCAAAATCACCTAAACTTCAATAATTAAAAATAAATACTTAGAAATTCATAAAAATTCCAAATAAATTCTTATAATTCATTTCAACACCTAATTCAACCATAAACTCAAATTTCATAATTTAAATAATTAATTTCCGAAAATTAGAAAATAATATTAAAATATTCAAAAATACCCAAAAATCCAAAAAATCTCCAAAAATTCTACAAAAATTCATACATGAAGATTAAGCTACTAGGAACAACATTTGTGAAGGAAGTTTCCATGAATCAATCAATTCGAAGCTCAAAAAAATCGAAAACCCTAATAGGCCGAAATTTACAAATCGAAACCTAAGCAATTCTAGACCATTTTAGCTCAAACCAAAGCTAGAATAACACTCACCGGAGCTCAAGGAGAAGAAAGAGACCGGCGGTGTCGAAAACGGTGGCCGGAATCGACGTGATCGACGGTGAGTTGATTTTCGGCTTCTTCGGCCAAAATCACTCTCCCGACGCCGGAAACGGCCTCCACAGGTGGCGAAACTGGTCGGGGAAGATGGTGGCACACCGGACGGCACACCCACGATGAAGGAACGGCACGGCAGCGACCGGAAATGGTGAGGGAACGATCGGAGAAGAAGAAGAAGAAGAAGAAACTGTCGGGGGCAAAATGGTAATTTTACAAATTCTTTTGATTTTTAATGTATATATGTATATATATATACTTTATACTTTATATTAAAATAATATTAAATTACACACATCAAATATACACCACACACATTAAAATATTAATATTTTAATAATTTATACCAAATAAAATTAATTAAATAACAATTAAAACAATTAAATACTTAATAAAATATTAGGGAATTAATAAACCCTAATTAAATAAATATACACACCAACTTTATTTAATAATTTAAAAATATGTATGAGTTCATGCAAGTCCGTAAATACCTTTAAAATAATTAATAATACATTGTTTACGTGGAAATTTCCCCGAAAATGAAAGTCCCGGGAAAATTTTACGTAAAACACTGTATATAATATACCGTAATTAAAATAGGTTTAAAATACATAACAACTCATAAAAATATCATATAAAATATAGAAATTATTGACACTGTATATCCCGGTACAGTGTAAAAAAAAATATTTTAAAAACACGGGATATTACAGTAATGTAGTGCAATGCTGTCAATCCCCAATCATATCTAAATTTTAAAAATATCATAATCCATTACTATCTTTTTCCATATTTTATTATGCAAGGTATGTGAAAAGCCTAACAAATTATATGCTTTTGCAGTTTTTTTCAAAATAGAAGAAATTAAAAATTCAGGATAAATATACCACATATGATATATATATATATATCACATCTAAGGCACACAAAAAAACGTAATTCCTCCATCATTAAACTTTGATTAACTAATTAAAAGTTCATTGGCACAAAAGTTCAACCACATAAAAAAATTGCAAAAGATGTTAATCCTATGATTAAACAAGAAAGATAAAAAAATTTTATATTGATCCTATAGTTAAACAAGAAAGATCAACAATTTATATTCGAATCATAAAAATGTTTATAAATAGTCATAAATTAGCTAAAACCTAGAAATATATACACCACATAATTAAAAAAAATACAAAATCAAGAAAAAAACTGAAACAGAGAAAAAATGTCTCAGCAAACTAAATGTCAATGATTTCCTCAAGGGTCTTAGGAGATTCCTTAAATGATTTCCTCATTTTCCTTATGTTTCATTTTTCTAATTCCAGCGAACCAAATAGCTTTTCATCTTAGAAACCAAAACCCATTATATATATATTAAAGAAAAATATTTGAAATTATACCTAAAAATTGTTAACCAGAGAATCTGTGATTATTTGGAGGCATAATAATAATAATAATAATAATAGCAAATTACATGTTCCTCCCTAAAAATTGACCTAATTTACACTTACATCCCTCTTATTTAAAAGTCAAACTTTTACCTTCCTCAACTTTTATTCTGTTAACATCTATGGACTTCTATTAGGGTTAAACATTTGTTTCCATTAAATACCATATAAAAAGACCAAAATGCCCTGTAAAAATAATTAACTATAAGTAACTATAAAACACTAGTAATATTTACAAGATATTTTAATCCTTTATATTTTACAACATTAAATATATATTTTTCTCACTTAAGTGGATATTAAAATATTTCCACAAAAACATTCATAATAAAAAAAAGAACCACATGCAACATGGAATATATCATGAGATGATAAGAACATTCAAAAAAATTTTATTTTATTAATTTGATATTGGTTTTTGTGTTTATTGTAATTGATTTAAAGACTTGAGTTTTAGTGACAACAGATTTATTAGAGACTTAAGTTATTTAGATGGTTGTAAACAACTGCTTTTTAAAATATAATATATAATTCTTAGCATCTTTTAGTTCATTTTTCTTTTAATGAGGAATGTATATATTTTACGTTGTTAAATATAAAACACTAAAATATCTTGTGAATATCATTAGCATTTTACAGTTAATTATATTTTTTATTATTTGGAAGGGCAATTCAGCCTCTTTATATGCCACTTAATGGAAAAAATCACCTAACCATAATGGAAGTCCGTAAATGTTAACAAAACAAAAACTGAGTGAGGTAAGTGTAAATTAGATCAAAACTAAGGGAGGAAAATATAATTTTCTCTAATAATAATAATAATAATAATAATTAAAAAATCAAAATAGGGAGTGAGAAACTTACGATTATCAGTGTACCATGAATATGATTGTGAAGCTCTCCTAATTCTCTATATATTCAGTTGCTATCGATTTGGAACTCTCATTCAAAGACTATAACTATGTGACACTCTTGCTAGAGTTCACTTGCAGCAACAAGGCTATCAGCTCCGTTGTTGATGACAGCTACTTGCAAGAGAGGCTGGAGTAAGAAGAAAGATGAACATAGGAGAGGCTGCAGCAGAGCGACGTTTTTAAGTTAATGAACAATGGGGCATATGTGTAAATAGTTTTTTAATTTTAGGGCACGTGTGTAAATTACAAAAATGTAAAATATATTTGTTATTAGTGTGAGTTTTTTTAAACATTTTTGTAAAGATCTCTAAAATAAAGGGAGAAAAACTAAAAGGTCCATTCATATGTAAAGAAGGTTCAAGATTAAAAATTAAAAAAATTAAAAATTAAGGTACAATATTTTCACTTAATCATAAAGTAAAATAAACTTTTAAAATCTTTTTCAATGGCCTAACAATTGATTAAATATAAATCTCATACCACTATGAAAGGTTAAAGCTTCCACAGGATATATCATCTTAGGCTATCTTAAATGAATCGTCACGTCCGATTATAAATTTAAATAAATAATGAACAAATTCAAAGATATGATGAATTAAATAAGGAAGGTGTAGAGGATCCTTACCTAGAGTGAAGTCAATTAAACTCCCTTAAACCATTATCAAACCTAAATTTGAACTCCATTAGGTGAGAAGGAAAAAAACTTAAAAGCACAATACACATTGAAATCATTTTCCATACCACCATATAAAGTGGAAGAGAACAAAAATGAAGATTAAAAAAGGATCTAGTTGAGCAAATAGAATTACATAGATTCACAAAATATAACAGAAAGAAAATCAACAATAACAATGAAAAAACAAACAAAAAATAAGTTGTCGCTAGCTAGGTTGCCTAAAGAAGTGATATTGATGTTGGAGAAACTCTCAAATTGGACTTATAATAAGTCCGTACTAATCTTTTCATAGTCCAAATGGTTCTTTAATAGATTGTTGTAATTTTTATCTATTACTGGTAGATGAATTGTAATATTTTTCTCCTTACATCATTTCATTAGGATTTTTTTATTAATTATTTATTTATAGGTTTTTATTTGTTACTTCTTTTCATATTTTTAGTTATAATATTATTTTCTTCACTCTATTCATTGTATGTTTATATTTCCTGTATGTATATATAATGCAACATGTAGACAAACCAAAGCAATAGTGTAGCCAGATAACAGGAGCTAACAAGAGCAGTACTCCAATGTATAAGAGTAAACAACAACAGCAACAAGAAATAACTAACTGATGATCATGATGAATTATAAATGGTTCAGATTTATGTTATTTTTCTTATTGTAGCTGCTAGAATTCCATTATAATAACTCATATAATAAGCTCATATAAATGTAATAATTGTACAATTCAGTTACAGATAGCTTAAATAAATTTCACATTTTTCTCATGGTATCAGAGCAAATTCTCTCTCTTTTTTTTCTCTCTAAATTTGCACAAGAAACAAACAAGATTTACAAATCTTTGTTCTTAATATTTCTCATTCTTTCTTATATTTTCACTTAGTATTGAATCATGGCCAGAGTTGAAAAAGATCCAGCTAGTCTTTACTACTTACATCCAAGTGAGATTCCTTCATCAATTCTTGTTACAAATTTAGATATTGGTGCAAACTATCATGCATGGTGTAGAGCTATGAAAATGGCACTTCTCTCTAAGAAGAGAGTAAAGTTTATTGATGAAACCATTCAAGTGCCTTAAAAGGAAGATCAATGTTATGTAACTTAGGAAAAGTGTAACATTATGTTTAATTCATGGCTTTACATAACAGTCTCACCTTCGATTACTCAGAGCATTACATGGCTTGTTAATATTATTAAACTATGGAAAGATTTGAAAGAAAGGTTTGCACAAGGTGATTCTTTTCGAATTAGAGATTTACAAGCTAAAATTTATGCTTTTCAATATAATGCTTTGAATATTACCAACTATTTCACATAACTAAAGATCTTATGGGATGAACTATTAAATCTAAGGCTTGTTCCTAATTGTTCTTATAATCCTAGATGTGATTGTGGCACTTTATAAGTTATTTAAAATAATCAAGCAAATGATTCTGCCATTAAATTTTTGAAAGGTTTGAATGAAAATTTTGTTACATTTAAATCATAGATCATGCTTATGGATCCTTTACCAACAATCAATAAAGTTTTTTCACGAGTGCTTCAACATAAGAGACAAATTTATTGGATCTTTAGTTAATCTGAATATTGAACCAAATGTTTTCATGGCGAAAGCTAACTCTTAAAACTAAAGCTATGAGTCTAATGCCTTTCTTGCCAAAAGAAATAATAATATGCATTTCCAAGCACAAAGGAAGTTTAATCCTTAAACTAATAAAAAACCTATTTGTTAATACTATTGGACACTAGGCCACACTATTGATAAGTGTTATAAAAATGATGGATACCCTCCTAGGTATGTACTAAGATTTAAACAAACAACAACAAGTTATACCAATCAAGTTGAGTCTGTGCAAGGAATGCAAGATGATGATGCTATTGTAGAATCTATGATTAACAATGTTAATGTAAGCAATACAATTACTGGAAACACAATTATAATTATACAAGAAGGTTTTCTTTTCACAAAAGAACAATAAGGAAAAATCTTGGCACTTATTCAAGACTCAAGCATGGCATATCAAAAAAGAGGTGCATTTATTAACACAGTCAATGGCAATAATACTCAAGAAACTAGATCAGTTGGTAATGTTGTTCATTATTGTTATTGCACATCCTTGTACATTTCTTATCTTTCAATTGTCAGGCATAGGAATGATTGGATTTTTTATAGTGGTGCAATTGATCATATAGCCAACTCACTATATCTATTTCAATCCTATAAACTTATCAATAATGTCATTATTCATCTTTTAAATGGTTTTAAAATACCAGTATCCTTCATATGCACTAGTTAAAAAATCTAACTCACTCATTCTATCAGATGCTTTATTTATTCTGGTCTTTGGATTTAACATGTTCTTAGCATGTAAGCTTACTGATTTCCCTAATTATTGTCTATTTCTTTACAAAAAAATTTTATTTCTTCAAGATATCATAACTTGGAAAAAAATTGGATCAACTAGAAAATAGGATGGCTTATTTCATTTATTTCATAAGCATAAAGATCATTTTGTTTATAATAATGTTTCTTTGAATCATGATGTAAAATCAAACCTTTGCCATTATAGACTTGGTCATTTGTTAAATTCAAGACTTCAGGTATTATGAAAGACTGACACTAATATTTAATTTTTTGAATCAAAATTATCTTATGATACATGTCATTTTGCAAAATAAAAAAGGATTCCTTTTCCGTTAAGTGCATATGTCACTTTTGCCTATTTTGATTTAATCTATATTGATATATAGGGGCTTACAAGTATCAAAACTTTAAATGGTCATTAACATTTCCTCACCATAGTTGATGATCATAGTCATTTCATATGGGTTTTTCTTATGAAACATAAGTCAAAGGCTAGAGAGTTAATAAATTCTTTTTTCAATTTTGTGAAAACTTAATTTTCTATCAATATCAAAGTCATTCATTCTTATAATGGTCTTGAATTTAAAATGCCAAATTTTTATTAATCTATTGGAACTATTCATCAAAAGACTTACTCGTATACACCACAACATAATGGCATAGTTGAACGAAAGCATCAATATATTTTGAATATGGCTTGAGCATTAAAATTTCAAGCATCTTTACCTCTAATTTCTAAGGAGATTGTGTTTTACATTTAATGTTACTCATTACTATATTACAATCACCTATTATTCAAAATAAAAGTCCTTTTGAAATTGTCTATTATAAACCACCTTCTTATTGTCATATTCATATTTTTAGTTATTTGTGTTTTGTTGTAACCAATGAACTTCATCATTTTAAGTTTGATCACAAAGCTATTAAATGCTTATTTGTAAGTTTTCCAAATTATGTCAAAGGTTACTAGCTTTTTGTTTTACAAACAAAATAGATTTTTATATCTCAAAATGTTATTCTTTATGAAGAAAAGTTCCCTTATCATTCATACACTCAACCGAATGTTATATCTAATAATGATTTTCTGCTTCCTACTATACTTCTTGGTTTGGATCCTTATGTTAATTTTCCAACTTGTTCTTCATCACCAACCTCATAATATTTTATATCTTCTCCTCAAACATTACACCTTCCTTCTTCCAAGTTTGCTCTCTCTGATTTCCCTAAACTTCATCAATCAACTAGAAATAGATAACTACCTGCCCACTTATAAGATTATCAACTCAGTTTTAATCCTCAAACTTCTTCTCCTCATACTATATCTTATATTCTCTCTTATCTTCATTTGTCTCCTTCTTATTTTAAATTATATTCATAATATGATCGTTATTAAGGAACCAACTTCTTATCAAGAAGAACTTAAGCAGCCTTGCTAGCAAACAACTATGGATGTTAAGCTAAAAGCTCTTCAAGAAAATAACACTTAGCAAATTATTTATTTACCTCCTTTCAAAAGAGCAGTAGGCTATAAATGGGTTTTCAGAGTTAAATACAACCCCGATGGTAATGTGGAAAGATGTAAGGCACATTTAGTTGCCAAAGGGTTTACTTTGTAACCTGATTTGGATTACTTTGACACTTTCTCACTAGTTGCTAAAATGACCACTGTTAAAACTTTACTTGTTGTAGCTATTACTAAACATTGGCATCTTTATCAACTAGACATAAATATTACCTTCTTTCATGACGTTCTTCATCAAGAAGTGTACATGTCATTGCCTCTAGGATATCCTTGTTTTGATTCTTCAAAAGTTTGTAAGCTTCTTAAATCCCTTTATAGCTTAACACAAGCTAGTCGGTAATGGAACATTAAACTTATTCATGCTTTACAAACATAAGGATTTGTTATTGCTACTTTTGATCCTTCTTTATTAATAAAAGCTACATCTAAATCCTTCATTGCCTTGTTGATCTATATTGATGATGTCATCTTAGCCAGTCATTCCCAAAAAGAAATTAATTCTGTCAAAAAGTTTCTTCATGATTCTTTTTGAATCAAAGACTTAGGACCACTCAAATACTTTCTTGGTCTTAAAATAGCAATGACATATGCTAGTATCAATTTAAATCAACACAAATATACATTAGATCTTCTTCCCGATACATGTTTTCTTAATTCTAAACCCGTCATAACTCCAATGATTAGTCATCCCAGACTTAGCCAAGATGATAGTCTTTTGCTTTTCGATAATACCTAATATTAACAAATTATAGGTAAACTACTTTACTTATACACTACACGACCAAATCTTTCATATGCAATATAACAACTATTTTAATTTCTAGATTAGCCTACTCAACCTCACTTTATGGCTCCTCATCATGTTTTAAGATACCTCAAGTCAACTACTTATAAAGGCCTTTTATTTCCTATTGCTTCACCTCTTCAATTAAAGAGTTTCTCTGACTCAAACTGGGACACTTGTCCTAACACTAAATACTCTATTTTAAGATTCTGTGTCTTTTGGGTCACTCACTCATTTCTTAGAAATCCAAGAACAGATCACAGTGTCCAAATCCTCATCTGAAGCTAAAGCTCTTACTTTGCTAATTTCTAAATTACAATGGCTCACTTACTTATTACATGATTTCCAAGTTTTAACATCTTCTACACTTTTTTTATAATAAACAATCTACTATACAATTAACTTACAATTCAGTCTTTTATGAAAGATCCAAACACATCAAAATTGATTACCATTTTATTAAAGAGAAACTTCATAAATGCTTACTAACTCTTCTACTTGTTTCCTCTGCAAACTAACTTGTTAATTATTTTACAAAGCCTTTACCTCGAAGCTAGGTTTGTATGATATATACAATCAAACTTTTGGGGTGGGAGGTAAAGTAGCATATAGACAAACCAAAGCAGTAGTGTAGTCAACTAATATGAGCTAACAAGAATAATACTTTAATGTACAAGAGCAAACAACAACAGCAATAAGAAATAGTGGAGTAATGATCATGATGAGCTATAAATAGTTAAAATTTTAGAGTTGGCTAATTGATTGAATGGTCATGATTTACTGTATATAGTTTAGAGTTAGTTACAACTATATCATAGTTTTCTTTTTACAGCTTCTAGAATTCTATTATAATAGTTCATCTAATGAGCTTGTATAAATATAACAATTGTACAATTCAGTTTAAGATAGAGAAAATAAACTTCACATTTTTCTCAATACACTTGTAAATTATATGTTTGTATGATATAATTTGTCATAAATGCATGTAATAAGAAGACAATTGATAAATAAAAGCTAATAATAAGAAAAATGCAAATGAAAACTAATTGATACTAAGTTTTTGGACCTAATATCTAAGGTGTGATTACTAAATTTTCATGGAATAAAGTTGTCATAAAAAATAGGTGTTTTTGGTTATTACTTAGGCAATGACTCCAATTTCCAATACTAGCCTCTATGGTTAGTAATTGTATTTTTCAAGTGGGTTGTAAAACTCGCACAATATTATAATTGCTAAACATTAACACACGCTAAATTTTGCCACTTTCAAATCTGCCCCATTGTTTACTAAATTTATTTTCTAAAGTCTGGAGTTGTTTTGATAACTTACATATTCTTCTTTTGGTGTGATTTATGTATCATATAAGTTAGGGATGTACATAGTATCGAGAAATTTAAGAATTTAAAATCCCCGAAACCATACTAAATTTCAAAAATTTTAAAAATAAAATCTCCACTACCACTACCAAATTTAAAAATCTCTATACTTGTACCATTCCATTTTTTGGGATGATTTGGTATGGAGATTCGGTTCTTTTCAGTACAGTACAATTTAAAATGAAAATTCAAAAATTTATGCTACATGAAAATTTATATTATTAATTAAATTTTAGTTTAGCTCATTAATTTTAAATAATATCAATACGATTAGATTAATTAATATAATAATAATAATAATAATAATAATAATAATAATAATAATAATAATAATTATTATTATTATTATTATTATTATTATTATTATTATTATTGTTGTTGTTGTTGTTGTTGTTGTTGTTGTTGTTGTTGTTGTTGTTGTTGTTGTTGTTGTTATTATTGTTATTATTATTAAAAAATGACCTAATTTCACTTGTTTTTGTTTGTAAGTTTACAACTTTAATCAAAACGACATATTGATTATCTATAATATATGTCTATATATATTACTACACGATATTATAATAATAGTATTAAGCTCATTAATTTTATATAATATCAATAAGATTAGATTACTAAATATAACAATAATAATTAATGAGTTATTAAATATAATAATAACAATATATTTTAATTAATAAAAATGACCTAATATCTATTATTTTTGTTTATAAGGTCACTACTTACTTTAATCAAAATGACATGGTTTTGGAAAAAAAACTATGTCATTTTGGTTATACACACGCACACACAAAATAAAAATAATAATTATTATAATATTATTTAGCTCATTAATTTTAAATAACATAATAAGAAAGAATTACTTACTAAAATAATAATTAATAAAAGTTATCAAATGTAATAAAAACAACTATTTTAATTAATAAATTATAAAATTTGAAACCATACAATATTGATTTTCTTATTTTTATATTTTGAGTTTAAATTGAAATATCATGTGCATTCCACATTTTTATTTGGGTTGTTAATAATAATAATTTTCTTGTTTCTTATATTTTAAATTTAAATTGTGTTGTAATGGACATTCTACATTTTTATTTATTAATTGAATTATTGTAATATAAACATTCACATTTTTACTTGTCAATTGAATAATAATAATAGTAATAGTAGTAGTAGCAGTAGTATCAACAATAATAATGAAATTAATAAAAATATTTTGTTAATAATTTATTTATTATATTTTAAACATAACCTATGAATTTTTATCATGTATTATTATACATATGTTGATATATATTACTTGATAATATAATGAAAAATATATAATTAACTTCACTACTTTTTACTAATATTTATATATTATATATTAAATTAAATTCGGTATGGTTCGGTACGATTTTTAGTTCGGTATTTTGTAAATGTCCAGTACCGCACCAAAGTAGTTACAAAATTCGGTTAAATATGGTTCGGCGTTAAAATTATTCAGTTCATACAATTTTAATATCTTTCAGTTCAAAATTATTGATTCGATTTGATATTTTTTTACATCTTGTATTGAGCCCTATATAACTTTTATAAGTATATGATATTTGTGATGAATCAACAATTTGTTTTGAAAAAAATAAATAAATTTGCCAATGAATTGCAGTGTGCATTATTTAAAAGGAGGACATGCTTTGCGCCCTCAATCATTTAGTTAAAGCAACCCCACCTTTAATTTCCTGTAAGGTTAAAGACAAACAAAATATTTTTTTGCAACAAAAGCATAGGAAAGGTCTAGTAAAGTGATAAAACTATTCCCTTGTTGCTATCTGTGTTAACAACATATTTGTATTTGAGTATATCTAGACTACTTAGTTAGTTACATATTGTATTATATAACAGAGTCTTGTAAACACTCCAAAGTGTGAATACAATTCTTCTTATCACTTTATCATGGTATTAGAGCATACCTAGGTTTAACAACCAAATGATCCCTTTTCAAAAAAAAAAATTTCCATGGCTATTGACGGCTCTTCAACCACTGAAGCTTTCACTACCACTCCTATTGTACAAACCATCCAATCTTTACCTAATGTAGCTCATTAGCTATCAATCAAATTGAATACTTCTAATTATCTTTATGGTAAGCTTAGATTATAACATTGTTGAATAGTTATGATTTAACTAAACATATTGATGATTCTCATACTCCTCCAAGCATTATGTTACCGAAAAATCAACCCAACCCAGCTTACAACTCTTGGTTTCGTCAAGACCAACTGGTTCTTAGCTAGATTATTGGCTCTATATCTAAAGCATTTGTTTCCTAGATTGTTAGCGCCAGGTATGCTCATAAAGCATGGCACAGATTAGTGAAATCTTATGCATCTGGTTCAAGAGCTAAAGCCAATGCTATCAAGCCTTGACTAATGAATTTGTTGCTCAATATTCTCAATGGGCTAAGACTATGTATGATCAGCTTGCAGTGTTGAATTCACCTATCATAAAATCTGATTTGGGTCAGGTTATCGTCAATGGTTTAGGCTTACCTATTTTCCCTTTATTCATTCCCTTAAATAATGAACTAACGACATCTCCTATGATGATATTTATGGTCTTCTCATTTATGAAAAAAGAATATCTTCTAGTTGACAGTACTACTGCCAAATACCCTATTCTTCTAACCGCTCATCTTGCCCATGCACTATCTCACAAATCATTTAGTGGCAGAGGATATCAAGGGCGCACTGGTAGACTCTCCAGTAGTAGAGGACGTGGTGGTTGTCCATATTACCATGTTATTAGCTCTTATTCATCGTTGCCATTTTCTCCTGCTACTGGTTTGGATTCTATTCAATGCCATAACTGCATGGGTTTTGGCCACATCACTCTACAATGTCCATCACCTAGGAAAAAAATAATTAATAGAACAACAAATTTTCCTACACTAAAACCTGTCTGTCACCTGGCTGCTTCTACCTATAATCATGCACCAAATAACATGTGGATCCTTAACACTAGGGCTATGCACATTTAACTCCTGACATTAAGAAGTTGTGTCTTCATTCTAAGTACTATGGTCTTAATGATGTTCATATTGGTAGTGGTAAATCACTTCCAATATCTCACACTGGTCATTTTATTTATCATTCTTCTAATCATCCTTATTTTTTGACAATATTCTTTGTGTTCGTGACTCTTGTGCTAATTTACTTTTAGTCAAATCATTTACTATAGCTAACAATGTTTTGATTGAATTTTTTCATGATTCTTTCATTATCAAGGACATCCGCATGAAGCAAATTCTTCATACAGGACCAAATGATTATGGATTATACTCTATGTTATTTGATCTTGTTCATCAGCCAAGTTCTCCACCTACAACCTTTGTTACTTCCAGTCTTTCTTAATGGCATAATATTTTGGGTCATGCCAATCATGGAATTGTCAATCATATCCTCCGCTAGCATAAATTACCTTTTTATAGAAATAAATCTTTAAGTTTTTGTCATGCTTGTAATGTTAGCAAAAGTCATAAATTGCCTTTCTTTTTATCTAATTTTCAAGCCAAATAACCATTAGAATTGATATGTTCAGACTTATAGGGACCTACCCCTGTTGACTCTATTGATGGTTATCGCTATTATGTTTTATTATATGATCACTATAGCAAATACACTTGGATTTATTTTCTCAAATTTAAATCTGAAGTATTGAGTGTGTTCATTAAATTTCATCATCTTGTTGAGAAATATTTTAACTTTTCAATTAAGTCTTTTCAGGCTGATTAAGGAGGAGAATATCAACCTTTGTCAAAATATTTAATTAACAATGGAATTACTTATCGTAGAACATATCCCAAAACACCTGAGCAAAATGGATGTGATGAACAAAAGCACAGGCATATAGTTGAAACAATTTTAACTTTTTTACAACATTCTTATGTTCTAAACAAGTA
The DNA here is from genome assembly GCA_947683625.1 of Mallotus nudiflorus. Classification (NCBI taxonomy): domain Eukaryota; kingdom Viridiplantae; phylum Streptophyta; class Magnoliopsida; order Malpighiales; family Euphorbiaceae; genus Mallotus; species Mallotus nudiflorus. Next base: position 2,345,065 of record CANTUR010000113.1, on the reverse strand, counting down.
CTGGAAATATGGTTTTGATACTATAGTTTATATCATAAATCCCTTACCTCCATCCAATTTAAAATCTGATTGTCCTTTTTTAAACCTTTTTCATTAATCTCCTTATTATATGTCTATGCATACATTTAGTTGTTTATGTTACCCTTGGCTCAGACCTTATAGTGCAAATAAATTAGCTCTAAGATTAAGGCAATGCAACTTCATAGGTTACTGATAAAATTCATAAGGGCTATAAATTTTTTTACTTGTATACTTTTAAATTTTTCATCTCACACAATGTTATTTTTTATGAGTAAGAATTTCCTTTCACAAATGGCTTAAGAGAAGCACCAAGTGTCAAAGATTCCTCCCTAGCAACCATTTTTCTTCCACCGTTTCCTACATATACCGTAAACTCCACACCCAATTCAAGCCAACAACCTCCATCTTCACTGTCCCTTACATAAAACAATGAATCTTATACTATAACAACAAACTGAACTCCTCCAATTCAACCACCATCCCCACTTGGCCTACCTCTCATTGTTGATCTTTTTTTCTATACATTAAGACTTATTCCACCCACCAAAACACATCCCATGATAACATATTCCTAAATAGGATCATTTACACCCAAAGCCTTGGTCTTTATCACCAATGACACGATTGAACCTTCTTGTTATAGCAAGGTCATTAAAGATCCTAAATGGCGACAAACAAGAATTGATAAGTATAATGCCATGGTGAAGAATGATATTTGGGCGCTAGTAGCACCTTCAACTTCTTGTTCAACTTGGTTGAAACCATATAGGTCTATTAAATTAAAAGACATAAAGATGGCACAGTGGACATATATAAAGCCCATTTGGTAGCAAAGGGGTATTATCAACTTCTTGGAGTAGATTTGACAGAGACCTTCAATCTAGTGGTTAAACCTATTATAATCCATTTTATATTATCTATGGCAGTCTCTTATAAATGGGTAGTCTACCACCTTGATGTGTTCAATGCATTTCTTCTTGCTACACTTGATAAGGAAGTCTTCACGTCTCAACCTCAAGGGTTTATTCATCCACAATTTCCCAATCATATATATAAGCTACAATAATCACTTTATGGCCTTAAGTAAGCTCCAAGGAAATGGTTTAAATGTCTCATTCACTCTTTACTTTCCTTAGAATTCATTGGTTCTAAAACGGACAACTCTATTTATTTTCTTAAACAAGGCTCCATTCGTATTTATTCTCTTATTTATATTGATGTTATCCTCATTACAGGGAATGACAACAATGCTATTCACTCTAGTATCAACTCTTTGCAAGCTGATCTCCTAAATATCTTGGTATTTGAGTTATTTTTTGGGAATTAAAGCCATATGGACAGTCTAAATACATACACGACCTATTGGGCAAATCAAATATACAGGTTGCCAAGTCCATTTCTACTCCTTCTTGTGTGTCTTATAAACTCTCTTCAGCTAGAACACCATTTTCTAACCCCTCGCTTTATAGAAGCGTTATTGGTGAGTTGCAATAAGCTTGCATTACAATACCATATATATGTTCAATGAACAAGGTCTCTTAATACATGTATACTTCGACATTGGACCACTAAACTATCATTAAATGGATTCTTAGATATCTCTATGGAACTGTTCATCATGGATTATTTTTTGTTCCATCCGAACACTTTCAAGTATTGGTTTACAGTAATGTCGATTGGGGAGGGGATTTGAATGATGGGAAATCAACTTCAGGTTATTCCATTTATATTGGCTGGAATCTTATAGCTTGAGGTTCAAAGAAGCGATGCATAGTTGCTCGCTCATCCATGGATACTGAGTATCACGCATTAGCTACTGCTGTCAATAAAATCCATTGACTTTAACCTTTGCTTAAAGAGCTTGGCATGGATTCTCATTCAATACCCAAATCGTGGTGTAACAATCTTTCAATTGCTTATCTTTCCTCTAGTCTAATTTTTCATTTAAGATCAAAGCATCTAGAGATGGACTTCCATTTTGTTCGGGACTAGGTGTTGAGTAGACAGCTACATGTTCACTACATCTCGTCCAAAGATCAAATAGTCAATGTCTTGACAAAACCACTACCAAAAGTTGCATTCTTCCACCTTAAATCCAAATTGTCTGTATTTCCACCACCCATACAACTTGTATGAGGGTGATAAGGTTATTCCCTTGTTATCTATGTTAACAAAATATTTGTATTTGAGCGTATCTAGACTACTTAGTTAGTTACATATTGTATTATATAACAAAGTCTTGCAAGCATTCCAAAGTATGAATACAATTCTTCTTTATCACTTTATCATAAAGTTGGAAGTCGAAGTCGTTCACTCAGTACAAATTAAATTATATTAAAGAATTAAAAATAATGAAAGTTACTTTGTTTTTTATTAATTTATGTTTGATATAAAAAATAGAAAATTTAAAATTTCTTTATATCCATTAATATAGTGAAACTATTGCCTTTGTAATGAAGGTTATTTCCACCATACAATTAATATATTTTCACCTATTAAATTTCTAATGAATGAAAAATAATTTTTGCATTGCGAAATTTGTAGAATACAACTAGATGATAGACCCTTTCAAAAGAAAAAAAAAAGGGAATACTCTCTTAATTTTAACTTTATAAGTCTATTCCAATTTTTACATAAATTAAAATATAGTACTATAACTTTATTTAATTTTTATACACATTGAGAGAGTATAATTATATAATTGAAATATATCTTTTTCGTTCTATATACCCTTTCATTAACATTTTTTTTAAAAGCTCTTTCATTAACATTAAACAACTCATTTTGCCCTAGTAAAATTAGTTAGCACAACAAAATATTAATTAAGAATTTATTAAAAATTAATAAATTAGTTTTTTTTTTAAATGGCTCTAATTTAGAGCCAACATTTAAGTTAGGAATCGTTTATTTCATAAAAAAAAATAAGGATGAGAATTAAAATCAAAATAAGTGATTTGCTTTTTAGTGTTTTATTCAATAAAATTTTATATGGGAATGAGAATAAATTTTTCCATCAATGGGAATCACTATTCCCCTTTTAGGGATAAGAAATTATTTTTTATTTTCATAAAATCAAGTCAAATTAATTATAAATTAGTTAAAATTTAAAATATTGTTATATGTTATTAAATTTATGAACTACAATATTTTTTTAAGTAATAAAATAAAATATATAAATTTATAATAATTATTATTTAATATATTTCTATATATAAATAAAATTGATTCTAATTCCAATTTCAATTTTCTTATAAACAAAAAAATTTTGTTAAAATTTTCATTTCATTTTAGATTTTTTTTCATTTCAATTTTAATTTTTAGAGTACGAATCAAAAGACGCTTAGTTAATAATGTTGATTTTTCAGCATTAGAATTTCTTCTTGCATGCAAGTATATGCGTACAATACCTCCAAAAAAAATAAATAAATAAACAAAAATTGAACATCAGCATCAAAACCAATTGCTCGTTACTTGTCGGCGGCTCCAAATACCACTTTATGGACGACTTTACGAACATACAATGATGTTTTGAAGATTTTAGATATTCCTGTATTGTAGATACATCATAGCTTCAAATCTAGAAGATTATAAAGTAATGCTATTTAATTAAATATTTTGATATCATTTAATTTCGTTTAACATTATTGATAAATATAATTGAATAATATATTTTTAAAAATAAATTTTATAAATCAAATAATACCATATTAGGTTGTATTAAAAGTTATAATAAAAATGTTAATCTAAATAGTTTTTTTTTTTTAAAAAAATTCATAATTAGACATTGTGACTTCTAATTTCTTACTTTCTACATCAAAATAATTGTCTTCAATGTACAGTTGTGCCACTATCACATATCCTCACTCACTACCAAATAGAGGGATATTTCAAAAAAAAAAATTTATTTATTTTGAACATATTATATCCGGTAATTAAATTTATAACTTATAAATAGACATTATATTTTTATTTATCAAGTGTAAAATACTTAGATGTGTCACTTATTTAGCCATTAAGTATAATATTTTGAGTATAGATAAGAATCTCTCATTTTATAATTAGGTTAGAGTGAGATTCATGGCTACAACTATAAAGCATCAACTATGACAAGGCAAGCACATACCAATTATCTTCCTAGCTTACCATAATTGGATGATGAATTAACAATGGCAGCACTCCAACACAATCATGAACTAGGAGGCAATCGCTATGATGATGATGGATGCCCTAAAAGAACAGGTAGTAGTAACTTTAGATATCAGAAGGGCTTTGCTTAGATCTTCATTGCCCTTTGTAAGCAGTGTATGCTCTTGGATCGCAATGCAAGATTTTCTCTATGGCAAGTTAAGATGCATGTCGTACTCTCACATATGGATTTGGATGATGCTATTTTGAGGGTTGATCATATACTTTCCTCATGGACAAATGAAGGAATGCAGTACAGAGATTGTAAAGCCTCGACTCAAATACATTTGTATTTTTCTAATAATATTTTGCAAGATGCATTGAAAAAGAAGACCATTGTTTCGTTGTTGAAGAAGCTTAAGCAATTGTGCATGAAGAAGTCCCTCACCAATAAAATGTATTTGAAGCAGCAATTGTACTTTCATCGTATGGCAGAAGACTGTTCATTGAGGAACATTTTACTGTCTTTAAGGAAATGATTTCTGACTTGGAAAACGTGGAGCTTAAAGTAGAGAATGAAGATTTAGCATTAATTCTCTTATGTTCACTACCTCTATCTTATGCAACTTTTATTGATACTTTATTGTAGAGTCACAATAAGATTTCTCTTGAATAGGTGTATAATGCTTTATTTTCTAAGAAGAAAATTAAATAGTTAGTGGTTAATTCTAAGACTCAGACAGAGAGTCTTGTAGTTCATGGAAGGACGTTTGAGAGAGGCAATGCTGATGAAAAGAAGGGTAGGTCAAAGTCTAGGAACAATAATGTAAAGTGTGGTTATTGTAAGAAAAAGGGTCATGTTAAGGCAAAATATTCAAAGTTGAAGAATAGGACAGAAAGAGGTGATCATTGTAATATCCCGTGTTTTTAAATATTTTTATACTGCATCGGGATATGCAGTGTTAATAATTCTATTATATAATATTGATATTTTATAAGCTTTTATTTAATTTAAATTGAATTTTAATTGTTTATTATTATTTTAAGTCCTTTACGTAAAATTTTCCCGGAACTTGCATTTTCGGGGAAATTTTCACGTAAATAATTTACTACTAATTATATTAAATATATTTACGGACTTGCATGAACTCATACATATTTTAAAATATTAAACACCGTATATGTGTGTAATTATTTATTTAATTAGGATTTTATTAATATTACCCTAATATTTTATTATTATTTTATTAGTTTTATTGTTATTTAATTAATTTCATTTATTATTAAATTTTTTTAAAAATATTAAATATTAAGTGTGTGGTGTGTGATTTTCCAAATATTTTATTAAAATTATTTTTCTTTTTCTTTTTCTTTTTCTTCTTCTTTTTCTTTTTCTTTTCTTTTCTTCTTCTTCCTTCTTTCTTCCCGAACCCGTCCCTTCTCCCCCTCCCGTTGCAAATCCCGACCACCTACCATCGGTGTGCCACCAGCATCTCCGCCCTCCCCAGCCAGCTGCTCCGCCGCCCCTAGCCTCCTTCCCCGGTGCCGGCTAGCTTCCTTTCCTCCATTTTTGGCCGAAAGTTGCATTTCTTCACACCTTGCGATTCCGGCCACCATTTTTGACACCGCCAGTCTCTCTCTTCTCCTTCAGCTCCGGTGAGTGTGATTCTAGCTTTGGTTTGAGCTGAAATGGTCTTGATTTGCTTAGGTTTTGAATTTTCGAATTCGGCCATTTTAGGGTTTTTGATTTTTTTAAACTTCTAATTTTTTGATTCATGAAAAGTCCCTTAACAAATGTTGATCCTAGTAGCTTAATCTACATGTATGAATTTTTGTAGAATTTTTGGGAATTATTTTGATTTTTGGGTATTTTTGAATATTTTAATATTATTTTCTAATTTTCGGAAATTAATTAATTAAGTTATGAAATTGTGTTTTATGATAAATATAGGTGTTTAAATGAATTATAGAAATTTATTTGGAATTTTTATGAATTTCTATGTATTTATTTTGAATTATTTAAGTTTCTGTAATTTTGGGAAAATAAGGTTAATTGTGTTTTTAATTGAAATCAATTGGTTAATTGAGTTTAATTATTGATATTATTGATAAATATGTTGACAAAATTCATTTTGGATAATTATATAATTTTTGGTGAATTTTTGAAGTAATTTTAGTATATTTATATATATAGGGGTATTTTGGTAATTTTACATGAAATTGGCTAAAAATGTAATTTAATTGGTTTTAATAGTTATTTAAGGTATAAAAATTATTTCCACAAATTATTTAGTATTTTCAACTAATTAAAACTAATTTTCGTGAATTATTTTCAATTATATATATAATATACGGTTTTACTAATAAAATGAGTTTTTATCGGTTTTTACTGTGTTTAAAGGTTAATTATGTAATTTCTATGTATAAAATGTATTTCTATGTTATAAGGGTATTTTTGGTATTTCTGAAATTATTCTGTGTTTGTGGACCCCGGTCGATAGACTGTAGTTTGGAGTCCGACCGAGGCGTTTGAATGTGTTTTTATGTTCATTTTTCGAAGTGTATTTCTTTGCAGGGCCGACTCTACTCTTTGAGTAGAGAGATGTCCGTTTTACAGGGGAGGTTCTGCCGAATTTTCTGTAGAATTCTCGTAAAATATGATGTCCGATCGAACCCTAATTTCTATTCTCTGTCTAATATTCTAGATTGAGTTTCTAGGATTTTCTGTTAGGTTTATTCTGATTTCTGTCGTTATTGTTTGTTTAGTTGCGCTGAGACCGAGGCCTAGTGGACCAGCCCCGTCGGATCCATCTCGTGGAGCGCACTAAGAGTGAGTTACTATTTTATATATATATGCTTTAGGATGCATGATTTTAGAAATATATGTTTTATTTTGATTAAATGTGCATAAATAATGTGATTTGTATTAAGTATATTGTTAGTTTATTTTTGGTATATATTAAATTATATGCATGCTTTATTAACCATTTATGTCTAAAATGTTTTTAAATACATTTCTAGCTTATTTTGTAATTTAATTGGATTTATTCGACGTATATATACTCGAAATATACCTGGTTTACTTTTGGTATATTTCCAGTATATATATGATTTATATTGTTATTTTATTTAAATTCATGCATCATTTATTTGTGAATGAATGTTTTATATTTATTAATGAAGGATATCAATAGAACGTGCTACCTAGTGGGCAGCACTAGGACCGAGAACGTACCGGTACGCTGATAGCATTTAGGCTATATTACTAACCATTTGTGGATATTGATTGGATATAATTATTTGATGTGTGAGATATGGTTTCGAGGTGTGATTGCTGGAGCTCGATTGACCAAGTGTCTCGGGGCCAATCACACTGACAGTCAGACTGCTGGAGCTCGGTTGACTTAGTGTCTCGGGGCCAGTCTACTGTCCAAATAGAATAAGTGAATATATTTGGAATAAGTGAGCCTGTATGGCTAGAGTGTTGTCTAACACTGTTTTCGAGGTTGCGATATTCTAGGGTTCTATGTGATCCTTCATAAACGATGAGTTTTAGTAAAATATATATATAATGATTTTACAGCATATGTGTGTATTTGTCTGTATATATACATATTAGATATATACTGTTGACTGTATGCATTGTCATTTAGTATGCATGTATATATATTATAGTAATTCACTCAGTGAGGTCTGACTCCCCTCCGTTGACTATTTTCAGGAGAGTCATCATCTTCAGACCTCAGTAGCAGGCCTGTACGCCAGATTTCTTCCGCCCCGGCTTCTTTGTGTAAACTGCTTATCTAAGTCTTGAGTTTATTTTATCTAGACACTGCAGTAGTCATTAAATATTTAAAGAGATGTTGTATTATATATTTGAACTGGATTTGTATCAAAAGATTTATATATATGAAATGATAAGGATTGATTTAAATCCAGTTGGTGCTTATGCTATTATTATATTTATGATTTTTATTTCCGCTGCATTATATATTGTTATTATTATTGCATGTTTTATTTTATTTTTAGGCTTGCTACGGGTTCCGGATTCAAAAGAATTCTCGTTCCCTAGCACCGGTCATGGCCACTGTTTTGGGTCGTGACAATCATAAAGGTAAAAAGTCATATAATTCTAGTGAAGCCAATGTTATTAAAGATATAGAAAATTTTAATAATTAAGTATCTTCTCGTTATCACTGATAGTAGGGTCAGTTCAACACTTGAATTGGTTTGGGACACTGCTTGCACATTCCATATGACTCTCAATCGAGAATGGTTTACAACCTATGAATCGAGATATATGGGACTATTTTGATAAGGAATAATACCCCTAGTAAGATTGGCGGTGTTGGTTCTATTAGAATTAAGATGTATGATAGGATCATTAGAATATTTAAGGGTGTTCGACATATTCCTAACTTGGGCCAAAATCTTATTTCAATTTCTACCTTTGATAGTGAAGGTTACAATTATTTAGGTGGAGATGGAGTGTTATAGATCACTAAGGGTTCTCTCATTCTAATGAAGGGGCATTTAAGGCATGCCAAATTGTATGTCTTGGTGGGTTCAACCATCATAGGTGATGCAACTATCACGACCCAAAATAGGGGCCATGACCGGCGCTAGGGAACTGGAATTCTTTTGAATCCGGAACCCGTAGCAAGCCTAAAATAAAATAAAATAAAATAGGCAATAGTAATAATAACAACACCATTAATAAAAATACTATGCAGCGGAATAAAATCATAAATATCAAAATAATATTTCCGTCAAACGAAATTAAATCGAATTCTCATCTCATATATAAATAAATCCTTTAATACAAGTTTTAGTTCAATTTCTTAAAATACATAACTCACACAAATATAATACATAAAACCCACAATTTATTTACAACTACGGCAGTGTCTAGATTATAAAAATAAAACTCAAGTGAGCAGTTTACATAAAGAAGCCGGGGCAGAAGAAATCTGGCGTACAGGCCTGCTACTGAGGTCTGAAGACAATGACTCTCCTGAAAAATAATCAACGGAGGGGAGTCAGACCTCACTGAGTGAATTACTATAATATATATACATGCATACTAAATGCCAATGCACATAATCAAAAGTATATATAATATGTATATATACAAGCAATTACACACAGATGCAATAAAATCATTTTATATATTTTTATTGAAAATCACTGTTTATAAAGGATCAAATAGAACCCTAGAATATCGCAACCTCAAAACAGTGTTAGACAACACTCTAGCCATACAGGCTCACTTATTCCAAATATATTCACTTGATCCATTTGGACAGTAGACTGGCCCCGAGACACTAAGTCAACCGAGCTACAGCAGTCTGACTATCAGTGTGGTTAGCCCCGAGATACTTGGTCAACCGAGCTCCAACAATCACACTTTCAAATCATATCTCACACATCAAATAATCATATCCAATCAATACCCACAAATGGTTAGTAATATAGCCTAAATGCTATCAGCGTACCGGTACGTACTCGGTCCTAGTGCTGCCCACTAGGTAGCACGTTATATTGATATCCTTCATTACAATATAAAGCATACATTCATAAAATTAAATGATGCATGAATTTAAATATAATAACAACAATAGCCATATATATACTAGAAATATACCAAAAGTAAACCAGGTATATTTCGAGTATATATACGTTAAATAAATCCAATTAAATTACAAAATAAACTAGAAATGTATTTGAAAACATTTTAAACATAATTCGTTAATAAAACATGCATATAGTTTAAAATATACCAAAAGTAAACTAAAAATAAACTTAAGTACTAATTGAATTATTTATGCATAATTAATCAAAATAAAACATACATTTCTAAATCATGCACCCTAAAACATATATATATAAAATAGTAACTCACACTTAGTGCGCTCCTCGAGATGGGTCCGACGGGCCTGGTCCACTAGGCCTCGATCTCGGCGTAACTAAACAAACAATAAATAACAGACATCAGAATAAACCTAACAGAAAATCCTAGAAACTCGATCTAGAATATTAGACACAGAATCAGAATTAAGGTTCAACCGAACATCACGTTTTACGAGAATTCTATCAAAAATTCGACAGAACCTCCCCTGTAAAACAAACATCTCTCTACTCAAAGAGTAGAGCCGGCCCTGCAAAGAAACACACTTCGAAAAATAGACACAGAAACACATCCACAACCCCTCGGTCGGACTCCAAACTACAATTTACCGACCAGGGTCCATAATTCACAAAATAATATAGAAATATCGAAAATACCCTTATATCATAGAAATACATTTAATAAGTAAAAATTACATAATTAACCCTAAAACACATTAAAAATCGATAAAAACTCATTTTATTAGAAAAATCGTATATTATATATATAATTGAAAATAATTCACGAAAAATAGTTTTAATTAGTCAAAAATACTAAATAATTTGTAGAAATCATTTTTATACCTTAAATAACTATTAAAAGTAATTTAATTACATTTCTAGCCAATTAAGGATAAAATTAGCAAAATACCCCTATATATATAAATATGCTAAAATTCATTTAAAAATTCACCAAAAATAATATAATTGCACAAAATTAATTTTCTAACATATTTATCAATAATTTCAATAAATAAACTCAATTAACTAATTAATTTCAATTAAAAACACAATCAACCCTATTTTTCCAAAATTACATAAACTATACAAATTCAAAATAAATACATAGAAATTCATAAAAATTCCAAATAAATTTCTATAATTCATTTCAACACCTATATTTACCATAAAACACAATTTCACAATTTAATTAATTAATTTTTGAAAATTAGAAAATAATAATAAAATATTCAAAAATACCCAAAAATTCTACAAAAATTCACAAATGAAGATTAAGCTAAGGGGAACAACATTTGTGAAGGAATTTTTCATGAATCAATCAATTCAAAGTTCAAAAAAATCAAGAACCCTAAAATGGTCGAATTGCAAAAATTGAAACCTAGGCAAATCTAGACCATTTTAAGTGAAACAAAGCTTGGAATCACACTCACTGGAGCTCAAGGAGAAGATAGATACCAGCGGTGTCAAAAATGGTGGCCGGAATCGGCTTGATCGACGTAGCTCCAAATTTCGGCTTCTCGGATTGTTGCAGTGTTCACCGGCGCCGGAGAGGGTGGAAGGAGGGGCTGAGCAACTGAAGGAAGGCGGTAGACGTCTGGAAAGCACTCTGAATGGCGGTGAACGGATTCGCACAATGAGGAAGGAGGAGAAGGGCGTCGGGGAAGAGGAAGGAGAAGGGAGGGCCAAAAATAGTAATTTTGCAATAAATTTTTGATTTTTCAACTATATATATGTATATTTATATATATCATACTATATATTATAATAATATAAATTCCCACACATATAATTTAATACATTAAATAATTTATACACTAAAAAAATAATTAAATAACATTAAACTAATAATAAATAATATTAAAATAAATTAGGGTAATCAATTAAACCCTATTTTAATTTAAATATATGCACATATATACACTCTATTTAGCACTTTTAAAATGCATATGAGCTCATACAAGTCCGGAAATCTATTTAAAATAATTAAAAATAAATAATTTATGTGTCAATTTCCCCGAAAATGCAAGTCCCCGGGAAAATTTTACATAAAGTACTTAAAATAATATAAAACACTTAAAAATCAATTTTAATTAAATAAAAACTCATGAAATATCATAAATATATAAAAAAAATTATTAACACTTCATATCCCGATGTAGTATAAAAATATTTAAAAACACGGGATATTATAGTATTCCCCTCTTACAAGAATTCGTCCCCAAATTCTAGAAAGAAAATGATCACAAGATCAAGAAGGGAAGAGATACGGGTAAGAAGCTCCCATCTCAGCTTCAATCTCCCACGTATGCTCCTCAACTCTGTTACTACGCCATAAAACCTTGACCATCGGAATCTGCTTCGACCGCAACTGTCGAACTTAATAATCAACGATCGCCACCGGTTATTCCAAAAACGTCAAATCTTCACTCACTTCTACAATGTCGGGCTGCAACACGAATGAAGGGTCTGAGATATACTTCCTCAGCATTCAGATATGAAACACCGGATGCACTTGCGACATACTCGGAGGTAAAGCCAACCGATATGCAACAGTGCCAACTCTCTCCAGAATCTCAAACGGTCTGATATATCTCGGTGCTAACTTACCCTTCCTGCCAAATCTCATCACACCCTTCATCGGAGATACCTTCAGAAAAATATAATCTCTGACCTGAAATTCCACATCTTTGCGCCTAGGATCCGCATAGCTATTTTGCCTACTAACTGCAGTCTCTAATTTACGCTTAATCACGACGACTTTCTCTGCAATATCCTGAACCATCTCAGGTCCAGTCAAAGCTCTTTCACCAACCTCATCCCAACTTAGAGGGTATCTACACTTCCTTTCATATAACGCCTCATACGGTGCCATGCCAATACTGCTATGGTCGCTGTTATTATATGCAAACTCTACAAGTGGTAAATGATCATCCCAGCTACCTCCCAAATCCAGGACACACATCCTCAACATATCTTCCAATGTCTGGATCGTCCTCTCAGACTGACCATCTGTCTGAGGATGAAAAGCAGTACTGAAGTCCAACCTAGTGCCCATCGCTTCCTACAACTTCTGCTAAAAATGAGAGGTAAACACTGAACCTCTGTCTGACATAATAGACACAGGTACTCCATGAAGGCACATAATATGCTTCACGTATAACTTTGCCAACCTAGCTACAGAATATGTGGCTTTCATAGGCAAGAAATGTGTAGACTTCATCAACCTGTCTACAATCACCCAGATGGAATCGTATCCATCCTTAGAACGAGGTAAACCAACCACAAAATCCATAGCTATCCTTTCCCACTTCCACTCAGGAATAGGAAGAGGTTGAAGCTTCCCAGAAGGCTTCTGATGTTCAGCTTTCACTTGCTGACATGTCATGCACTTAGCAACATAATCGGCGACATCCTTCTTCAATCCGTCCCATTAGTATAAATCTCTGATACTATAGTACATCTTAGTGACACCCGGATGTATGCTATAGGCTGTAGAATGTGCTTCCTCTAGGATCTCTTCTCTCAAATCATCCACATCAGGAACACACAATCAACCACTGATCCACAACACACCATCATCATTAAGTGTGAAATCAGTGAACTTTCCTGCTCTGACATTCTCTGTAAGCTCTTCTAGAATAGTATCTCGGCTCTGAGCTGCTTTAATCCTATCCCTCAGTATAGATCGCACCTTAAATTGAGCTAGCAGTCCACCTGACCTACTGATCTTTATCATCAGACCTTGATCCACCAACAGATGCAACTCCTGGATCAACGGTCTCCTCTCAACACTGATGTGAGCAAGACTTCCTGAGGACTTCCTACTCAAGGCATCTGCTACCACATTAGCCTTGCCTGAATGATATAAAATCTCACAATCATAATCCTTCAATAATTCCAACCATCTCCTCTGCCTCAGATTCAGATCTCTCTGCTGAAAAATGTACTTAAGGCTCTTGTGATCAGTAAATATCTCATAAGTCACCCCGTACAGATAATGTCTCCAAATCTTCAAAGCAAAGATCACTGCAACCATCTCTAGGTCATGTGTGGGATAGTTCTGCTCATGCTTCTTCAACTGTCTTGAAGCATAGGCTATCACCCTTCCATTCTGCATCAACACACAACCAAGGCCAACTCTAGAGGCATCACAATAAACTGTGAACTTGTCCACACTATTAGGCAAAGCTAACACTGGGGCTGTGGTCAATTTCTCCTTTAATAACTGAAAACTATTCTCACAAGGTTCTGACCACTCAAATCTAACATTCTTCTGAATCAAGCGATTTATAGGGGCTGCAATTCTAGAAAAATCCTACACAAACCGCCTATAATACCCATCTAAACCTAGAAAACTTCGAATCTCAGTAACAGAAGTTGGTCTAAGCCACTCAGACACTGCTTCAATCTTCTGTGGATCAACCTAGATACGTTCTTTAGACACCACATGTCCAAGAAAAGAAACACTCTCCATCTAGAAATCACACTTCGAGAATTTAGCATAAAGCTGATGATCTCTCAGTGTCTATAGTACAGTCCTCAAGTGATATACATGCTCCTCCATACTCCTTGAATAAACCAGTATATCATCAATGAAGACTACCATAAACTGATCCACACATGGTCTAAATACCCTGTTCATCAGGTCCATAAAAGGTGTTGGTGCATTAGACAAACCAAAAGATATCACCAGAAACTCATAATGGCCATATCTAGTGCGGAATGTCATTTTAGGAACATCGACTTCACTAATCCGCAACTGATGATAACCCGACCTCAGATCAATCTTGGAAAAGAACTGTGCACCCTTTAGCTGATCAAACAAGTCATCTATCCTCGGAAGAGGATACTTATTCTTCACTATCACCTTATTTAGCTCTCTGTAGTCAATCCACAGTCTCAGGGTACCACCCTTCTTCTTCATAAACAGGACTGGTGCACCCCAAGGAGAAATACTGGGTCTGATAAAACCCTTATCCAATAACTCTTGCAACTGCTCCTTCAACTCTTTCAACTCTGCAGGAGCCATTCTGTAGGCTGGCATAGATATAGGAGTAGTACCTGGAACCACATCTATACAGAACTCAATCTCCCTGTGAGGTGGTAAACCTGGCAACTCCTCAGGAAAAACATTAAGAAACTCACAAGCAACAGGAACATCCGTGAGTGACAACTTCTCCACTGAAGTATCCCTGACTAATGCCAAATATCCCTGACATCCTTTCCTCAATAATTCCCTAGCCGTAATAGTAGAAATAAGATTCTGAGGTACGGAACTCCTATCACCCACAAACTTGAATTCTTCTTCATCAGGAATTCTAAACGTCACCTCCTTATTCCTGCAATCTACCACGGTATAGTGCTAAGATAACCAATCCATTCCCAAAATAACATCAAACTCCATCACGTCCAACAAGATCAAATCAGCGGGTAATTCTCTATCTCCCACGAGAACTAGACAACCAGAAAGAACAATATCAGTGTCCAAGGAATTGCTTAGAGGAGTGGCAATAGACAAAGGAAAAGCCATACTCGAAGCTTGCCAATAAGACTTAGAAGCAAAAATGGAAGAAACAAACGAATGCATGGTATCCGGATCAAATAAAACCCATACATCTAGGTAACAAACAAAAACAATACCTGCCACGACTGCATTGGATGCTTGAGCATCCTGCTGATTAAGGTGAAAGACTCTGGCCTGTCCTCGACCTCCATGCTGACTGGTAGAAGTCTGGCCAACACCTCTGGCACCTCCTCTAGTACCTCTACCATGACCCTACTGTGGAATAAGCTGAGTGGAACTCTGATGCTGGGCTGGAGGTAATTGAAATGGAACTGGTGCAGCACTAGCAATCGACTGCTGTGAAAATCATAAAATCTACAGCTGCTGATACCCGAAGTAAGGACACGATCTAGCAAAATGTCTTGTCTGCCCGCATCTGAATCATGTCAGTGGGGTCAGATAACACGATCCCTGATGGACTCTACCGCAGGTCTGGCAATCACTGGCAGCTGATTCAGAACTACGACCACTGCTGCTGCTGGAAGCACCTGACCCGAATCTGAATGACCTACGCTGACCTCCATGGCCATGTCTACTACTTCGATGCACTCGCTGCTGCTGCCTCTGACTCTGCTGAGTCGGACCTCTCTGCTGACTACTCGAACCAACATGAAAACTAGAGTATAGAGTAGCCTGCAATCAACTCGACTGAACTCCCAACTGGTAAAAATCAGGCATCGCTCCCTACCTAACTAGCCTCAGCTCAATCTCCTTGGCCAACTCAATCATAGACTCCAGAGTAAGGCCTACTGTAGGCATACCAGCAAATGCTGAACCCAATCCGGTGACATATGTAGTGACTGCGAAATACTGATATCGCATCAGATCCTCTGCATATCTACCCAGTCGGAGAAACTCCTGGGTGTGCTCCTCTACAGATCGATCACCACAAGAAATGCTGGTCAGCCGAAGACGATAGCTCATACGGAGAGGCTCTGGACAAAATCTCCTCATAAACCGCTCTCGAAACTAAGCCCAGGTCATCGTCATCATGTAAGGCTAGATCATCTAAATGAACCAATCTAGGGCTGGTCCCTCGACAGACAACTCAATGATCATGATCCGCTGGTACTCAGTGTGACCAGTTCGAGTTCGAGTCTCGATCGCGTGCAGAAAGTCTAACGGATCGGAAGTCCCATCAAATGCAATCCTGCCAACTCTGCCCCAGGGTCAGATATACCCTGCTGATAGGCAGGCTAAACAGGTGGAATGACTGGAGGCATAGGAACATCAAATTCAGGCTCTATAGGCTCCTCGTCCTGTAACTCTCTCTGTCTACGGTGACCTGCCGCTCCTCGAGGTCTACCTCTGCCACGACCTCTACATCTAACTGGCTGCTCAGGAGGTAAAACCTCATCCTGAAAAGACTCGTCATCCTCCACCTCAACGACCGATGGAGTGACACACGCTCGCCTCCTCATTCTAAAAAGACAACAGAACGATTCAGATAAAACAGACAACGGAGGAATAACGCAGAAAACTAAAGCAAGGAATACTTATCAAGACATACTCGAACCTAATTCACTGCAGTAGTTACCAAAAGAAAACACAACTTGAAAACTAGGGCCACAACTCACACAACTAAGCTCTGATACTAACTTTGTCACGACCCAAAACAGGGGCCATGACCGGCGCTAGGGAACGGGAATTCTTTCAAATCCGGAACCCGTAGCAAGCCTAAAATAAAATAAAATAAAACAGGCAATAGTAATAATAACAACACCATTAAGAAAAATATTGTGCAGCGGAATAAAATCATAAATATCAAAATAATATTTTCGTCAAACGAAATTAAATCGAATTCTCATCTCATATATAAATAAATCCTTTAATACAAGTTTCAGTTCAATTTCTTAAAATACATAACTCACATAAATATAATACATAAAACCCACAATTTATTTACAACTACTGTAGTGTCTAGATTATAAAAATAAAACTCAAGTGAGCAATTTACATAAAGAAGCCGGGGCAGAAGAAATTCGGTGTACAGGCCTGCTACTGAGGTCTGAAGACGATGACTCTCCTGAAAAATAATCAACAGAGGGGAGTCAGACCTCACTGAGTGAATTACTATAATATATATACATGCATACTAAATGTCAATGCACACAATCAAAAGTATATATAATATGTATATATATAAGCAATTACACACGGATGCAATAAAATCATTTTATATATTTTTATTGAAAATCATTGTTTATGAAGGATCAAATAGAACCCTAGAATATCGCAACCTCAAAACAGTGTTAGACAACACTCTAGCCATACAAGCTCACTTATTCCAAATATATTCACTTGATCCATTTTGACAGTAGACTGGCCCCGAGACACTAAGTCAACCGAGCTACAGCAGTCTGACTATCAGTGTGATTGGCCCCGAGACACTTGGTCAACCGAGCTCCATCAATTACACTTTCAAATCATATCTCACACATCAAATAATCATATCCAATCAATACCCACAAATGGTTAGTAATATAGCCTAAATGCTATCAGCGTACCGGTACGTACTCGGTCCTAGTGCTTCCCACTAGGTAGCACGTTATATTGATATACTTCATTAAAATATAAAGCATACATTCATAAAATTAAATGATGCATGAATTTAAATATAATAACAATAATAACCATATATATACTAGAAATATACCAAACGTAAACCAGGTATATTTCGAGTATATATATGTTAAATAAATCCAATTAAATTATAAAATAAACTAGAAATGTATTTGAAAATATTTTAAACATAATTCGTTAATAAAACATGCATATAGTTTAAAATATACCAAAAGTAAACTAAAAATAAACTTAAGTACTAATTGAATTATTTATGCATAATTAATCAAAATAAAACATACATTTCTAAATCATGCACCCTAAAGCATATATATATATATATATATATATATATAATAGTAACTCACACTTAGTGCGCTCCTCGATATGGGTCCGACGGGCCTGGTCCACTAGGCCTCAGTCTCAGTGCAACTAAATAAACAATAAATAACAGACATCAGAATAAACCTAACAGAAAATCCTAGAAACTCGATCTAGAATATTAGATACATAATCAAAATTAGGGTTTAACCGGATATCACGTTTTACGAGAATTTTATCAAAAATTCGACAGAACCTCCCCTGTAAAACGGACATCTCTCTACTCAAAGAGTAGAGCCGGCCCTGCAAAGAAACACACTTTGAAAAATAGACATAGAAACACATCCACAATCCTCGGTCGGACTCTAAACTACAATTTATCGATCGGGGTCCACAATTCACAAAATAATATAGAAATATCGAAAATACCCTTATATCATAGAAATACATTTCATAAGTATAAATTACATAATTAACTCTAAAACACATTAAAAACCGATAAAAACTCATTTTATTAGAAAAATCGTATATTATATATATAATTGAAAATAATTCACGAAAAATAGTTTCAATTAGTCAAAAATACTAAATCATTTTTATAAATCATTTTTATACCTTAAATAACTATTAAAAGCAATTTAATTACATTTCTAGCCAATTTAGGATAAAATTACCAAAATACCCCTATATATATAAATATGCTAAAATTCATTCAAAAATTCACCAAAAATAATATAATTGCACAAAATTAATTTTATTAATATATTTATCAATAATATCAATAAATAAACTCAATTAACTAATTAATTTCAATTAAAAACACAATTAACCCTATTTTTCCAAAATTACATAAACTATATAAATTCAAAATAAATACATAGAAATTCATAAAAATTCCAAATAAATTTCTATAATTCATTTCAACACCTCTATTTACCATAAAACACAATTTCACAATTTAATTAATTAATTTTCGAAAATTAGAAAATAATAATAAAATATTCAAAAATCAAAATAATTCCCAAAAATTCTACAAAAATTCACACATGAAGATTAAGCTAAGAGGAACAACATTTGTGAAGGAATTTTTCATGAATCAATCAATTCAAAGTTCAAAAAAATCAAGAACTCTAAAATGGCCGAATTGCAAAAATCGAAACCTAGGCAAATCTAGACCATTTTAAGTGAAACAAAGCTTGGAATCACACTCACCAGAGCTCAAGGAGAAGATAGAGATTGACGGTTTCAAAAATGGTGGTCGGAATCGGCTTAATCAATGTAGCTCCAAATTTTGGCTTCTCGGGTTGTTGCAGCGTTCACCGGCACCGGAGAGGGTGGAAGGAGGGGCTGAGCAACTGGAGGAAGGTGGTAGACGTCCGGCAAGCACTCTGAACGGCGGTGAACGGAGTCGCATATTGAGGAAGGAGGAGAAGGGCGTCGGGGAAGAGGAAGGAGAAGGGAGGGGCAGAAATGGTAATTTTGCAATAAATTTTTGATTTTTCAACTATATATATGTATATTTATATATATCACACTATATATTATAATAATATAAATTCCCACACATATAATTTAAAACATTAAATGATTTATACACTAAAAAAAATAATTAAATAAAATTAAACTAATAATAAATAATAATAAAATAAATTAGGGTAATTAATTAAACCATATTTTAATTTAAATATATACACATATATACACTCTATTTAGCACTTTTAAAATACATATGAGCTCATGCAAGTCCGGAAATCTATTTAAAATAATAAAAATAAATAATTTACGTGTCAATTTCCCCGAAAATGTAAGTCCCGGGAAAATTTTACGTAAAGTACTTAAAATAATATAAAATAATTAAAAATCAATTTTAATTAAATAACAACTCATGAAATATCATAAATATATATAAAAATTATTAACATTGCATATCCTGATGCAGTATAAAAATATTTAAAAACACGGGATATTACAGCAACTATCATTTTCTCTAAGTTGGATAGTACTGCACTTTGGTATTTACACCTAGGCCATATAAATGAGAATGGCTTAACAAAGTTGAGCAAAAAAGGACTAATAGATGGTCAAATCGAAAAATTTGAGTTTTAGGAGCACTATATGTTTAGGAAATAGAAAATTGTGAGTTTTAATAAAGGCATTCACAACATTAAAGGGACATATGACTATGTTCATTTAGACCTTTGGAGCCATTCAAAGTTCCTACTAAAGGTGGTGCAAGTTATATGTTGATTTTCATTGATAATTTCTTGAAGAAAGTTTAGGTGTTATTTTTGAAGCACAAGAGTGAGGTGTTTGGTACTTTTAAGCAATGGAAGACTATGATTGAGAAAATATTTAAGTAACTGATAACACTTTACATTTTTCATTTTAAAAAAACTAATAGCATTTTTTGTATTAATAACATCTTTTCCTTCAAATGTATCTTTGCATTTCAAAACGACAAATAACATCTCTACAATTTGAAAAGGCAAATAACACACAGAGTCTACATATAATCAAAATGATCAAAATTTGTTGATTAACATCTATACATTTATCAGTTGCAATGACATCCTGCTTAATAGTTTGTTGCCCCAACATATCAAAATAATAACACATAGATATGGCAACAATTAAAAGTAAATATTACAAATATGGCAGAAATAAAAATAACATCTCTAGATTTCTTTCCTGCTTTTTAGTAGATGCCCCAAAAGTATTATCTTCCCATTTATTACTTGAAGATAATGATTATTATTAACAAAATGACAATCATCCATGATTTGCCTTCAAATGTATCTTTGCATTTCAAAACGACAAATAACATCTCTACAATTTGAAAAGGCAAATAACACACAGAGTCTACATATAATCAAAATGATCAAAATTTGTTGATTAACATCTATACATTTATCAGTTGCAATGACATCCTGCTTAATAGTTTGTTGCCCTAACATATCAAAATAATAACACATAGATATGGCAACAATTAAAAGTAAATATTACAAATATGGCAGAAATAAAAATAACATCTCTATATTTCTTTCCTGCTTTTTAGTAGATGCCCCGAAAGTATTATCTTCCCATTTATTACTTGAAGATAATGATTATTATTAACAAAATGACAATCATCCATGATCTTATTTCCTTTTCTCTGTTACTTTATAATTGAAGCTCCAATCTTGACTCAATGTTCAATAACCCATAAATGATACGTCTTGCTCTCTCACATAACTAATTTTCAACCATTAAAAAGAGCAATTGCATGATTGATCTTCATAACTCCAAAATATTGTTCCTGAATTTGAATTTGTCCACAAAGCTCTCCTCACCTATTACTTTCCACAAGGACATCTTACTTCCATTATTTTGTTGATTTCTTGTGATTTCTTTTTCATCATTCCTTTTCTTCCTAGATTTTACTTCTTCTTCCCTCTTCTTTTGCATTTTTTTTAATTTATAAATGAGATAAATTAGGGTTCAAGTTCAAGAGTGAAGATTGAGAACATTAATATAAGACATAAGAGGGGGGCATACTTGTCTTTTACTTATTTTTTATTGATTTCTTTTGATGTGGCTGACAATGAAGCAAAAAGTGGGTCTCAAAACAGCATAATCAGCATTCCAGCAAGGGTAATCCGACCAAAAGCACCACTTTGAGAATGAATTTTAAAGTTCAACAACTTGACTACAAAAAAATGTGACACCAAAATAGCAAAAATTAG
The DNA here is from genome assembly GCA_947683625.1 of Mallotus nudiflorus. NCBI lineage: Eukaryota > Viridiplantae > Streptophyta > Magnoliopsida > Malpighiales > Euphorbiaceae > Mallotus > Mallotus nudiflorus. The sequence goes on along the minus strand of CANTUR010000113.1, from coordinate 2,323,123 downwards.
AAAGGTGAGACAACAAAAAGAAATTTTTTCAATAATTTATTATCAAACTACTCATCCTATAACAAAATCTAACCAAGTGAAATCAAACTTCATCAAAAGAAGAAGATGATAAACTCAAAGACTCTTTTGTTAGCACTCAAATTTTGAACTACCTAATAGGGGTATGAGATAACTCAACGATGATAAAAATTTAAAATTATACAAAAAAGGTAGTAGTATAAATTAGCCTAAGGTCAAGATTTTAGTCCAAATTCAAGTTAATTCATAAAGTCTAGGGCATTTGAATAAAATAGTTGAAAAGCTCAAGGAGAGCTTGTTACGTCATTACAGAAGCATCTGTTTCCTCGACTAGGCAATTGCCCTTTCCTTGAGGCGAGGCGACAGCCTCTCCTTAAGGTAAGGCACTCATACAAATACCACATAAGACCTTTTAAATTTAAGTTATGTCTATTATGATATGGTTATCATGTTTATTTGAGAATTATTTATAATTTTATCCTAATAACATCAGGATAAAATTAAAAAAGAACATTGTTTATTTAATATGTAATTAATAAAATTGAAAAGTTATTTTTTCATTTAATCTTAGTAGTCTTCTTAACAACATTAATCCTTCTATTTTTCTTTTAAAATTCAAAAAAAAAAAAAGAAATCACTAAATTGAATCCTAGTTAGATCCTTGTTAAAATCTTATTTGTGTTGGACAATTGTTGTCACTACTTTTGAAGTTCATTAGTTTTTCTATTTCAAGTAAGAAGACTGAGGTATGAGGGTGAATGTCAAGACCCAAAACAAGGGCCATGACTGGAGCTAGGAAACGGGAATTCTTTCGAATCCGGAACCCGTAGCAAGCCTAAAAATAAAATAAAACATGCAATAATAATAATAATAATATCAAATGCAACGGAAATAAAGACCATAAATATAATATTAACATATGCGCCAACTGGATTTAAGTTAAATCTCATCTCATATATATATAAATCTTTTGATACAAATCCAGTTTACATAATACAATATCTCACATAAATAAAATACATAAGATCCCATAAATCAATTTACAACTACTGCAGTGTCTAGATTATAAAAATAAGACTCAAATAAGCAGTTTACACAAAGAAGCCGGGGCGGAAGAAATCCGGCGTACAGGCCTGCTACTGAGATCTAAAGATGTTGACTCTCCTGAAAAATTATCAATGGAGGGGAGTCAGACCTCACTGAGTGAATTACTATAATATATATACATGCATACTAAATGACAATGCATACAGTCAACAGTATATATATAATATGTATATATACAGGCAAATACACACAGATGCAATAAAATCATTTTATATATATTTTATTGAAAATCATCGTTTATGAAGGATCACATAGAACCCTAGAATATCGCAACCTCAAAAATAGTGTTAGACAACACTCTAGCCATACAGGCTCACTTAATCCAAATATATCCACTTAGTCCATTTAGACAGTAGACTGGCCCCAAGACACTAAGTCAACCGAGCTCCAACAGTCTGACTGCCAGTGTGATTGGCCTCGAGACACTTGGTCAACCGAGCTCCAGCAATCACACCCAAATTACATCTCACACATCAAATAATCACATTCAATCAATACCCACAAATAGTTAGTAGTATAGCCTAAATACTACAGGCGTACCGATACGTACTCGGTCCTAGTGCTGCCCATTAAGTAGCACGTTCTATCAATATCCTTCATTAATAAATATAAAACATATATTCATAATAAATGATGCATATAATTAAATAAAATAACAATATAAACCATATATATACCGGAAATATACCAAAAGTAAACCAAGTATATTTCGAGTATATATACGCCAAATAAATCTAATTAAATTACAATTTAAATTAGAAATATATTTAAAAATATTTTAAATATAATTTATTAACAAAACATGTATACAATTTATTATATACCAAAAATAAATCAAAAATATACTTAAATACAAATCACATTATTTATGCATTTTAATCAAAATAAAACGTATATTTCTAAACCATGCATCCTAAGCATATATATATAAAATAGTAACTCACCCTAGTGCGCTCCACGAGATAGGTCCGACGGGCCTGGTCCACTAGCCCTCGGTCTCGACACAACTAAACAAACAATAAATAACCGACATTAGAATAAACCTAACAAAAATCTTAGAATTCGATCTAGAATATTAAACACAGAATTGAGATTAGGGTTCGATCGGACATCACGTTTTATGAGAATTCTATCGAAAATTCGGCAGAACCTCCCCTGTAAAACGGACATCTCTCTACTCAAAGAGTAGAGCCGACCCTGCAAAGAAACACACTTCAAAAATAAACACCACATCTCATTCACAACCCCTCAGTCGAACTCCAAACTACAGTCTACCGACCGAGGTCCACAAACACAGAATAATTCAGAATTACCAAAAATGCCCTTATAACCTAGAAATACATTTTATAGGTAGAAATTACATAATTAACCTTAAAACACAGTAAAAACCGATAAAAACTCATTTTATTAGAAAAACCGTATATTATATATATAATTAAAAATAATTCACGAAAAATAGTTTTAATTAGTTAAAAATACCAAATAATTTGTAGAAATCATTTTTATACTTTAAATAACTATTAAAACCACTTAAATTACATTTTTAGCCAATTTTGTGTAAAATTACCAAAATACCCCTATATATATAAATATACTAAAATTACTTCAAAAATTCACCAAAAATAGTATAATTATCCAAAATTAATTTTCTCAACATATTTTTCAATAATATTAATAATTAAACTCAATTATCCAATTAATTTCAATTAAAAACATAATTAATCCTAATTTCCCAAATTTACATAAACTCAAATAATTCAAAATAAATACTTAGAAATTCATAAAAATTCCAAATAAATTCCTATAATTCATTTCAACACCTAATTTAACCATAAAACACAATTTAATAATTTAAATAATTAATTTCCGAAAATTAGAAAATAATATTAAAATATTCAAAAATACCCAAAAATCCAAAAAATCTCAAAAAATTCCACAAAAATTCATAAATGTAGATTAAGCTACTAGGATCAACATTTGTGAAGGGAGTTTTCATGAATCAATCAATTCAAAGCTCAAAAAAATTAAAAACCCTAATATGGCCGAATTGGAAAATTCGAAACCTAAGCAAATCAAGACCATTTAAGCTCAAATCAAAGCTAGAATCACACTCACCAGAGCTCAAGGAGAAGAAAGAGACTGGCGGTGTCAAAAATGGTGGCCGAAATCGTGGTCGACGGCGAGGAGAAGAAGTTTCGGCCAAAAGAAGAAAATAAGGTTGCCGGCGCCGGGGAAGAAGGCTGCTGGCGACGGGGAGCGGCTGAGGACGACGGTGGCAAACCGAGAGGCACACCGACGGTAGGGGAACGGCGTGACAGACGGTGGTTGGTGGTGAGGGAGTGGTCGGGCACGGGGAAGGAAGAAGGAAGAAGAAGAAAAAGAAAAGAAAAGAAAAAGAAAAAGAAAAAGAAAAAGAAAAAAAAAGAAAAATAATAAAAAAATAATTTTAATAAAATATTTGAAAAAAATCACATCCACACACTTAATATTTAATATTTTAAAATTTAATATTAATTAAAAATAATTAAAAAAACAATAAAACAATTAATTAATTAATTAAATATTAGGGTAAAATACTAAACCCTAATTAAATAAATATATACACACATAGGCTCTATTTAGTAATTTAAAAATACGTATGAGTTCATGCAAGTCCGAAAATATATTTAAAATAATTAATAATAAATTATTTACATGAAAATTTCCCCGAAAATGCAAGTCCCGAGAAAATTTTACGTAAAGCACTATAAATAATACACAATAATTAAAATAGGTTTTAAATACACATCAACCTTGTAAAATATCATGATACATTTACTAAATTATTAACACTGCATATCTCGATACAGTGTTAAAATATTTAAAAACACGGGATATTACAGTGAAATTGCTCCTTCAGTAAGCTTATTACTTTTCTTTGTTTTCCTTTTGATTCATGAGTGTTTAATATTTTGGAGTTATTTTATATCTTTTCTGTGTCGTTTTAAAAGAAGAAAAATAAAAGAATTTTTTTTGTTTGAAACAATTTAAGTATAATTTTGGTCCTTGTAGTTTTACCTTTTGACAAAACTAGTCGTGTGATTTTTTTGGGCATTCAAATACCCTGAGTTTCATATTTTTTACACTTTAGTACCCTTTTAACAAATATTGTTTAAAATGTATGCTTTAATCTAAAAATAATATGGATTTTCAATTCTAAAATCATATAATGAGTAATACATCATTCAACTAACTGCAATAAACTCAAAACAAATTAAATCTAGATGTATTTTTAATTTTATTATAAATAAAAAGAAATGATTTTTGAAAGAATTTACAATATTTCCAAAAATAACCAATTAGTTAGATTGATCTTAAATCATATATAAAATAAACTTGACATTGAAATTTAACATTATATTAATTTTTCTCATAAAATAATAATAATATTAGTTAGAATGGTACTAATGTATATCAATGTGAAACACTTGGTACTTAAATGCCAAAAAAAAATACAGGACTGATTTTGCCAAAAGCAAAAATTACAAGGATCCAAATTGTACTTATCTCAAACTAAATTATAAAGATGATTATCTCTTTGTAGAGGTGAAAGCCTCTTCAAAGAGGCAATGACCTCTAGACTTAGGTTTCACGCTTTGGTATTACAAAATTTATTAGGATAAGCACAATTTTGAACCATGTGGTTTAGCCTTTTGACAAAACTAGTCATGTGTTATTTTTTTAGTTTTAAGTACCATGTGTTTCACATTGTTTTACACTTTAGTACCCTTCTGTCACGACCCAAAACAGGGGCCATGACCGGCGCTAGGGAACGGGAATTCTTTCGAATCCGGAACCCGTAGCAAGCCTAAAAATAAAATAAATATGCAATAATAACAATAAAAATATAATATGCAGCGGAAAATAAAATCATAAATATTACAATATCATCCATATCAACTGGATTCAATTCAAAACTCATCACATCACATATATAATCTCATAAATGTATAATCTTTATACAAATCCAGTTTTACTATAATACATCTCTTTAAAACAAATACTTTAATTCACAACTACTGAAAATCACAACTACTGAAAATCACAACTACTGCAGTGTCTAGATAAAATAAATAAGACTCAAGTATACAATTTACATAAAGAAGCCGGGGCGGAAGAAATCCGGCGTATCGACCTGCTACTGAGGTCTGAGGAAGTTGACTCTCCTGAAAAATAGTCAACGGAGGGGAGTCAGACCTCACTGAGTGAATTACTATAATATATATACATACACTCTAAGTGATAATGCATGCAGTCAACAGTATATGAGTAATATGTATATATACAGGCAAGTTCATACAGATGCAGAAAAATCATTTTATATATTTTGTCTGAAAATCAACTTTTATGAAGGATCACATAGAACCCTAGAATATCGCAACCTCAGAAAATAGTGTTAAACAACACTCTAGCCATATAGGCTCACTTATTCCAAATATATCCACTTAATCCATTTAGACAGTAAACTGGCCCCGAGACACTAAGTCAACCGAGCTCCAGCAGTCTGACTGCCAGTGTGATTGGCCCCGAGACACTTGGTCAACCGAGCTCCAGCAATCACACCCCAAACCATATCTCACACATATCGATAATCATATCAAATCAATATCCACAAATAATTTAATAATATAGCCTAAAGCTATAGGCGTACCGGTACGTACTCGGTCCTAGTGCTGCCCACTAGGTAGCACGTTCTATTGATATCCTTCATTCTTAAATATAAAACATTCATTCACAAAAATAAATGATGCATGGATATAAATGAAATAGCAATATAAACCATATATATACCGAAAATATACCAAACATAAACCAGGTATATTTTGAGTATATATATGTCAAATAAATCCAATCAAATCATGAATTAAACTAAAAATATATTTAAAAACATTTTAAATATATTTTATTAATAAAACATATATATAATTTATTATATACCAAAAATATACTTGAATATAAATCATATTATTTACGCATTTTCAGTCAAAATAAAACATGCATTTTCTAAATCATGCATCCTAAGCATATATATATAATATAGTAACTCACCTAATGCGCTCCACGAGACGGGTCCGACGGGCCTGGTCCACTAACCCTCGGTCTCGGTGCAACTAAACAAGAAATAAATAATCGACATCAGAATAAACCTAATAGAAATCCTAGAATTCAATCTAGAGTATTCAACACAGAATCGGAAATTAGGGTTCGACTGGATATCACGTTTTACGAGAATTCTACCGGAAATCCGGCAGAACCTCCCCTGTAAAACGGACATCTCTCTACTCAAAAGAGTAGAGCCGACCCTGCAAAGAAACACACTTCGAAAAACGAGCTCAACACAATCAATCACAACCCCTCGGTCGGACTCCAGACTACAATCTGTCGACCGGGGTCCACAAACACAGAATATATATTCAAATATACCAAAAATATCCTTAAATCATAAAAATACATTTCATACGTAGAAATTACATAATAAATCTTGAAACACTGTAAAAACCGATTAAAACTCATTTTATTAGAAAAACCGTATATTATATATATAATTGAAAATAATTCCCGGAAAATAGTTTTAATTAGTTAAAAATACTAAATATTTTGTAGAAATCATTTTTATACCTTAAATAAATATTAAAACCAATTAAATTACATTTTTAGACAATTTAGGGTAAAATTACCAAAATACCCCTATATATATATATATACCTAAATTACTTCAAAAATTCACCAAAAATCATACAATTATCCAAAATTAATTTTCTCAACATATTTATCAATAATATCAATAATTAAACTCAATTAACCAATTAAATTCAATTTAAAACACAATTAACTTAATTTTACAAAATCACATAAACTTCAATAATTAATAATAAATACTTAGAAATTCATAAAAATTCCAAATAAATTCCTATAATTCATTTCAACACCCAATTCAACCATAAACTCCAATTTCATAATTTAAATAATTAATTTCCGAAAATTAGAAAATAATATTAAAATATTCAAAAATACCCAAAAATCCAAACAACCTCCAAAAATTCTGTAAAAATTCATACATGAAGACTAAGCTACCAGGAACAACATTTGTGAAGGAATTTTCCATGAATCATCCAAATCGAAGCTCAAAAAAATCGAAAATCCAAAGAGGCCGAAATTTTCAAATCGAAACCTAAGCAATTCTAGACCATTTTAGCTCAAACCAAAGCTAGAATAACACTCACCGGAGCTCAAGGAGAAGATAGAGACCGGCGGTGTCGAAAACGGTGGCCGGAGGAGGGAGAAACGGCGGTGAGGAATAGTGGTCGGGCGTCGGGCACAGGAGAGGAAGAAGAAGAAGAAGAAAAAGAAAAAGAAAGAAAAAGGAAAAGAAAAAAAAATAAAATAAAATAAAATAAATTAAAATAATTAAATATTAATAAATAATTAATAATAAAATAATAAATTTTAATAATTTAATAATAAATAAAATAATCAAATAATAATAAATAAATAATAAAATATTAGGGTAATAATAAACCCTAATTAAATAAATATACACACACAGGCTTTATTTAATAATTTAAAAATATGTATGAGTTCATGCAAGTCCGTAAATACATTTAAAATAATTAATAATACATTGTTTACGTGGAAATTTCCCCGAAAATGAAAGTCCCGGGAAAATTTTACGTAAAATACTGAAAATAATAGACAGTAATTAAAATAGGTTTAAAATACATATCAACTCATAAAAATATCGTATAATGCATAAAAATTATTGACACTGTATATCCCGGTACAGTGTAAAAATATTTTTTAAAAAAACACGGGATATTACAGTCTTCCCCCCTTACAAGAATTCGTCCCCGAATTCTAAAAACAAGATTACAGAATCAGGAAGGAAAGAGATACAGGTAAGAAGCTCGCATCTCAGCTTCAGTCTCCCACGTATGCTCTTCAACTCTGTCGCTACGCCACAAAACCTTGACCATCGGAATCTGCTTCGATAGCAACTGTCGAACTTGAAAATCAACGATCGCCACAGGTTCTTCCACAAACGTCAAATCTTCACTCACTTCCACACTGTCAGGTTGCAACACATGTGAAGGATCTGAGATATACTTCCTCAACATCGAGATATGAAATACTGGATGCACTTGTGACATACTCGGAGGCAAATCCAACCGATATGCAACAGTGCCAATTCTCTCCAGAATCTCAAACGGTCCAATATATCTCGGTGCTAACTTACCCTTCCTGCCAAATCTCATCACACCCTTCATCGGAGATACCTTCAGAAAAATGAAATCTCCAACCTGAAACTCCACATCTCTGCGCCTAGGATCCGCATAACTCTTCTGTCTGCTAACTGCGGTCTCTAACCTGCGCTTGATCACGGTGACTTTCTCTGCAGCATCCTGAACCATCTCTGGTCCAGTCAAAACTCTCTCACCAATCTCATCCCAACTCAACGGGGATCTACACTTCCTTCCATACAACGCCTCATATGGTGCCATACCAATACTGCTATGGTAGCTGTTATTATATGCAAACTCAACAAGCGACAAATGATCATCCCAGCTACCTCCCAAATCCATGACACACATCCTCAACATATCTTCCAGTGTCTGGATCGTCCTCTCAGACTGACCATCTGTCTGAGGATGAAAAGCAGTACTGAAATCCAACCTAGTGCCCATCGCCTCTTGCAACTTCTGCCAAAAACGAGAAGTAAACACCGAACCTCTATCTGACACAATGGACACAGGTACTCCATGAAGGCACAAAATATACTTCACGTACAACTTCGCCAATCTAGCAACTGAATATGTGGCTTTCACAGGCAAGAAATGTGCAGACTTCGTCAATCTGTCTACAATCACCCAGATGGAATCGTATCCATCCTTCGAACGAGGTAAACCGACCACAAAATCCAACCATCTTCTCTGCCTCAAATTCAAATCTCGCTGCTGGAAAATGTACTTAAGGCTCTTGTGATCAGTAAATATCTCACAAGTCACCCCATACAAATAATGTCTCCAAATCTTCAAAGCAAAGATCACTGCAGCCATCTCTAGATCATGTGTAGGATAGTTCTGCTCATGCTTCTTCAACTGCCTCGAAGCATAGGCTATCACCCTTCCATTCTGCATCAACACACAACCAAGACCAATTCTAGAGGCATCACAGTAAACTGTGAACTTATCCACACTATTAGGCAAAGCTAATACTGGCGCTGTGGTCAACTTCTCCTTCAACAACTGAAAACTATTCTCACAAGCTTCTGACCACTCGAATCTAACATTCTTCTGAGTCAAGTGAGTCATAGGGGCTGCTATCCTGGAAAAATCCTGCACAAACCGCCTATAATACCCGGCTAAACCCAGAAAACTCCGAATCTCAGTAACTGAAGTAGGTCTAGGCCACTCAGATACTGCTTCAACCTTTTGTGGATCAACTTGAATACCTTCTTTAGACACTACGTGTCCAAGAAAAGAAACACTCTCCATCCAGAAATCACACTTTGAGAATTTAGCATAAAGCTGATGATCTCTCAGTGTCTGTAGTACAATCCTCAAGTGATATACATGTTCTTCCATACTCCTCGAATATACTAGTATATCATCAATGAAGACTACCACAAACTGATCCACATACGTCCGGAATACTCTGTTCATCAGGTCCATAAAAGTTGCTGGTGCATTAGTCAAACCAAAAGACATCACCAGAAACTCATAATGACCATATCGAGTGCGGAACACTGTCTTAGGAATATCAGCTTCACTGATCCGCAGCTGATGATAACCCGACCTCAAGTCAACCTTAGAAAAGAACTGTGCACCCTGTAGCTGATCAAACAAATCATCTATCCTCGGGAGAGGATACTTGTTCTTCACTGTCACCTTATTAAGCTCTCTGTAGTCAATGCACAGTCTCAGGGTACCATCCTTCTTCTTCACAAACAAGACTGGTGCACCCCAAGGGGAAACACTAGGTCTGATGAAACCCTTATCCAACAACTCTTGAAACTGCTCCTTCAACTCTCTCAACTCTGCAGGAGCCATACAATAAGGTGGCATAGATATAGGAGTAGTACCTGGAACCACATCTATACAGAACTCAATCTCTTTATGAGGTGGTAAACCTGGCAACTCCTCGGGAAAAACATCAGGAAACTCACAAGCAACAGGAACATCTGTGAGTGACAACTTCTCCACTGACATATCCCTAACCAATGCCAAAAACCCCTGACAACCTTTCCTCAACAACTTCCTAGCTGAAATAACAGAAATAAGATTCTGAGGTGCTGAACTCCTGTCACCAACAAACTTAAATTCTACTTCACTAGGAATTCTAAAAATCACCTCCTTATTCCTGCAATCAACCACGGCATAATGCTGGGATAACCAATCCATTCCCAAAATAACATCAAACTCCATCACATCCAACAAAATCAAATCAGCGGGTAATTCTCTATCTCCCACGAGAACTGGACAACCAGAAAGAACAATATCGGCGTCCAAAGAATCACTCAGAGGAGTGGCAACAGACAAAGGAAAAGCCATCCTCAAAGCTTGCCAACAAGATTTAGAAGCAAAAACAGGAGAAACAAATGAATGCGTGGCACCCGGATCAAACAAAACCAAAGCATCCAGGTAACAAACAGAAAGAATACCTGCCACGACTGCATTAGATGCCTGAGCATCCTGCTGAGTCAGATGAAAAACTCTGGCCTGGCCTCGACCTCCCTGCTGACTGGTAGAAGCCTGGCCAACACCTCTGGCACCTCCTCTAGTACCTCTACCACGACTCTGCTGTGGAACAAACTGAGTAGAACTCTGATGCTGAGCTGGTGGTAACTGAAATGGCACGGGTGCTGCACTAGCAATCGACTGCTGTGGGAATCGCGGAATCTGCTGCTGCTGATATCCGGGGTAAGGACACGATCTGGCAAAATGTCCTGTCTGCCCGCATCTGAAACATGTCAACGGTGTCAGATAACACGGTCCCTGATGGACTCTACCACAAGTCTGACAAACACTGGCCGCTGATCCAGAACTACGACCACTGCTGCTGCTCGAAGCACCTGACCCAAATCTGAATGATCTACGCTGACCTCCACGACCATGTCTACTGCTCCGATGTACTCGCTGCTGCTGTCTCTGACTCTGCTGAGTCAAACCTCGCTGCTGACTACTCGAACCAACATGAAAACTCGAATACGGAGTAGCCTGCAATCCACTCGACTGAACTCCCAACTGGTAATAATCAGGCATCGCTCCCTGCCTAACTAACCTCAGCTCAATCTCCTTAGCTAGCTCAATCACCGACTCGAGAGTAAGACCTGCTGTAGGCATACCAGCAAAAGCTGAACCCAAACCAGTAACATAGGTAGTAACAGCGAAATACTGATCTCGCATCAGATCCTCAGTATATCTACCCAGACGAAGGAACTCTCGGGTATACTCCTCTACTGATCGATCTCCACGAGAAATACTAGTCAATCGAAGACGATAGCTCAAACGAAGAGGCTCTGGACAAAATCTCCTCATGAATCGCTCTCGAAACTGAGCCCATGTCATCGTCATCATATAAGGCTGGATCATCTGAATAAACCAATCCAAGGCTGGTCCCTCGACAGACAACTCAACGATCATGATCCTCTGGTACTCGGTATGAGCAGTCCGAGTCCTAGTCTCAATCGCATGCAGAAAATCTAAAGGATCAGAAGTCCCATCAAAAGCAATCCTGCCAACTCTGGCATAGAACAAAGCTGCCTCAGGGTCAGACATACCCTGCTGATAGGCAGGCTGAACAGGCTGAACAACTGGAGGAACAGGAACATCAAACTCAGGCTCAACAGGCTCCTCATCCTGTAACTCTCTCTGCCTACGGCGACCTGCCGCTCCTCGAGGTCTACCTCTGCCACGACCTCTACGTCTAACTGGCTGCTCAGAAGGTAAAACCTCATCCTGAAAAGACTCATCATCCTCGGCCTCAACGATCGGTGGAGCGACACGCGCTCGCCTCCTCATTCTGAAAAGACAAACGGAAAGATTCAGACAAAACAGACAACGGAGGAATAACGCTGAAAACTACAGCAAGGAATACTCATCAAGACATACTCGAACCTAATACACTGCAGTAGTCCAACAGAAAACACAACTTTAAAACTAGGGCCACAACTCACATAACTAAGCCCTGACACAGAACTCCACTCAGATACGAACTTCGCTCTGATACCAACTTTGTCACGACCCAAAACAGGGGCCATGACCGGCGCTAGGGAACGGGAATTCTTTTGAATCCGGAACCCGTAGCAAGCCTAAAAATAAAATAAATATGCAATAATAACAATAAAAATATAATATGCAGCGGAAAATAAAATCATAAATATTACAATATCATCCATATCAACTGGATTCAATTCAAAACTCATCACATCACATATATAATCTCATAAATGTATAATCTTTATACAAATCCAGTTTTACTATAATACATCTCTTTAAAACAAATACTTTAATTCACAACTACTGAAAATCACAACTACTGAAAATCACAACTACTGAAAATCACAACTACTGCAGTGTCTAGATAAAATAAATAAGACTCAAGTATACAATTTACATAAAGAAGCCGGGGCAGAAGAAATCCGGCGTATCGACCTGCTACTAAGGTCTGAGGAAGTTGACTCTCCTGAAAAATAGTCAACGGAGGGGAGTCAGACCTCACTGAGTGAATTACTATAATATATATACATACACTCTAAGTGATAATGCATACAGTCAACAGTATATGAGTAATATGTATATATACAGGCAAGTTCATACAGATGCAGAAAAATCATTTTATATATTTTGTCTGAAAATCAACTTTTATGAAGGATCACATAGAACCCTAGAATATCGCAACCTCAGAAAATAGTGTTAAACAACACTCTAGCTATACAGGCTCACTTATTCCAAATATATCCACTTAATCCATTTAGACAGTAGACTGGCCCCGAGACACTAAGTCAACCGAGCTCCAGCAGTCTGACTGCCAGTATGATTGGCCCCGAGACACTTGGTCAACCGAGCTCCAGCAATCACACCCCAAACCATATCTCACACATATCGATAATCATATCAAATCAATATCCACAAATAATTTAATAATATAGCCTAAAGCTATAGGCGTACCGGTACGTACTCGGTCCTAGTGCTGCCCACTAGGTAGCACGTTCTATTGATATCCTTCATTCTTAAATATAAAACATTCATTCACAAAAATAAATGATGCATGGATATAAATGAAATAGCAATATAAACCATATATATACCGAAAATATACCAAACATAAACCAGGTATATTTTGAGTATATATATGTCAAATAAATCCAATCAAATCATGAATTAAACTAAAAATATATTTAAAAACATTTTAAATATATTTTATTAATAAAACATGTATATAATTTATTATATACCAAAAATATACTTGAATATAAATCATATTATTTACGCATTTTCAGTCAAAATAAAACATGCATTTTCTAAATCATGCATCCTAAGCATATATATATAATATAGTAACTCACCTAATGCGCTCCACGAGACGGGTCCGATGGGCCTGGTCCACTAACCCTCGGTCTCGGCGCAACTAAACAAGAAATAAATAATCGACATCAGAATAAACCTAATAGAAATCCTAGAATTCAATCTAGAGTATTCAACACAGAATCGGAAATTAGGGTTCGACTGGATATCACGTTTTACGAGAATTCTACCGGAAATCCAGCAGAACCTCCCCTGTAAAATGGACATCTCTCTACTCAAAAGAGTAGAGCCGACCCTGCAAAGAAACACACTTCGAAAAACGAGCTCAACACAATCAATCACAACCCCTCGGTCGGACTCCAGACTACAATCTGTCGACCGGGGTCCACAAACACAGAATATATATTCAAATATACCAAAAATATCCTTAAATCATAAAAATACATTTCATACGTAGAAATTACATAATAAATCTTGAAACACTGTAAAAACCGATTAAAACTCATTTTATTAGAAAAATCGTATATTATATATATAATTGAAAATAATTCCCGGAAAATAGTTTTAATTAGTTAAAAATACTAAATATTTTGTAGAAATCATTTTTATACCTTAAATAAATATTAAAACCAATTAAATTACATTTTTAGACAATTTAGGGTAAAATTACCAAAATACCCCTATATATATATATATACCTAAATTACTTCAAAAATTCTCCAAAAATCATACAATTATCCAAAATTAATTTTCTCAACATATTTATCAATAATATCAATAATTAAACTCAATTAACCAATTAAATTCAATTTAAAACACAATTAACTTAATTTTACAAAATCACATAAACTTCAATAATTAATAATAAATACTTAGAAATTCATAAAAATTCCAAATAAATTCCTATAATTCATTTCAACACCCAATTCAACCATAAACTCCAATTTCATAATTTAAATAATTAATTTCCGAAAATTAGAAAATAATATTAAAATATTCAAAAATACCCAAAAATCCAAACAACCTCCAAAAATTCTGTAAAAATTCATACATGAAGACTAAGCTACCAGGAACAACATTTGTGAAGGAATTTTCCATGAATCATCCAAATCGAAGCTCAAAAAAATCGAAAATCCAAAGAGGCCGAAATTTTCAAATCGAAACCTAAGCAATTCTAGACCATTTTAGCTCAAACCAAAGCTAGAATAACACTCACCGGAGCTCAAGGAGAAGATAGAGACCGGCGGTGTCGAAAACGGTGGCCGGAGGAGGGAGAAACGGCGGTGAGGAATAGTGGTCGGGCGTCGGGCACAGGAGAGGAAGAAGAAGAAGAAGAAAAAGAAAAAGAAAGAAAAAGGAAAAGAAAAAAAAAATAAATTAAAATAAAATAAATTAAAATAATTAAATATTAATAAATAATTAATAATAAAATAATAAATTTTAATAATTTAATAATAAATAAAATAATCAAATAATAATAAATAAATAATAAAATATTAGGGTAATAATAAACCCTAATTAAATAAATATACACACACAGGCTTTATTTAATAATTTAAAAATATGTATGAGTTCATACAAGTCCGTAAATACATTTAAAATAATTAATAATACATTGTTTACGTGGAAATTTCCCCGAAAATGAAAGTCCCGGGAAAATTTTACGTAAAATACTGAAAATAATAGACAGTAATTAAAATAGGTTTAAAATACATATCAACTCATAAAAATATCGTATAATGCATAAAAATTATTGACACTGTATATCCCGGTACAGTGTAAAAATATTTTTTAAAAAAACACGGGATATTACACCTTCTAATAAATATTATTTAAAATATATGTTTTAATGTAAAAATAATATGCATTTTCAATGCTAAAATCATATAATAAGTAACATATTATTCAACTAACTACAATAAACTCACAAAAAAATTAAATTTAGATGTATTTTTAATTTAATTATGAATAAAAAGAAATTATTTTTAAAATAAATTTACAATTTTTCTAAAACTAACCATTTAGTTGGATTGATCGTAAATCATATATATAATAAATTTATCATTAAAAATTAACATTATATTAATATTTTATCATAAAATAATGATGATATTAGTTAAAAGGATACTAAAGTGTAAACAATGTGAAACACATGGTACTCAAAAACAAATCACAAGACTAATTTTGTCAAAAGGTAAAACCACAGAGATCAAAATTGTACTTATCTCAAATTTATTTTTTTCAAAAAGATTAAATGTTTATCTTTATTTCTTCAATATGCATGTATTCATTTTATTATTATTATTATTATTATTATTATTATTATTATTATTATTATTATTATTATTATTATTTTGAAATAAAGGCATCTTTATATAATTAAATTGTTTATTTGATAAAAAAAAACTTGGATGCATATACAAGGGAGATGATTGTCAATATGAGGAGGCATGCACCTCCTCATAGAGATAAACTCCTCTTCTTAGAGGCAATCGCCTCTACTGTCTCAAGTCTAATGGTTCAAAAATTTAGATTTCAACTCTCTTTAATTATAAAGTAATGAAATGAAAATTTTCTTTCATTGTCTCTATTTATTATCAATATTAACATAATATAAATAGTTAATTTGTCCCCCCTTTGTAGCCTAGTGGCTCAAGTGATAGACATTATAAAGTGAGGTCATAGTTTCGATCCCTCACTCTCCCCATGACCTTCCACTTGTTTAAAAAAAATTGTAAATTTGTGTTAAGGTACTAATGTTTTGGTGTTTTAATTTTAAACTTAACATGTGGGATACCATTAATTGTATTGTCTTTTTATTCATTTTGTAATGGCTTATTGTATCTACTAACTAGTTTTGTTCATTTTATCTTTATGTATATTTTGGAGCTAATGTCTATTTTTTGTAGGATTAGAATGGAGAGTAGGATGGGTTTAGGATCCTTGGATGGCTTCCTGATAATTGGCCTTTTAATAAGTTCATTATAGTTTTAGTTGATGCTTATTGTTCTTTTTAGAGATTTTTTCAAAAATAACTAAATGAGGGGAGATATTTTATAATGATGTTGGCTTTTCATGAGTTGAAATCCTAAAGTAATAATATCAGGCCATTTAGGGTTCACTTATGTGCTATTAGATTTTAATTTTTATCACTTTAATTAAATACTCAAATTTTATTTGTTTGACTTTCCAACTCATTAAAAGCCAAGACTACTATATAAGGTCTCAAAAAAGGAAAAATGTTTTCAAAATACTGTTGACTTTTTTTCCTTTACAAAAATATTGCTGTAAAAGTTTTCTTTTTCAAAAGAACTATGATTTTCCTTCCTCTCTTTCTTTTTCTTCTCATCTCTTTTCCTTTTTTTTCTTTATTTGCAAATATGTCGTTTTCTCCTTTCTTTTTATTTTTTTCTTTTAATTATATTATCTTACTTCTTTTTCTTTTTCTTTTTCTTCTCCTCTCTTTTTTTTTCTTTATGTAATTTTTCATTTTCTTAGTTTTTTAATGATAACTCTATTTTTTTCTTCAATCTCATCAGTATAGTAAAATGAAGCACGCACAATCAACATATTATTATATTGGGATAATGACATTTAAAGGCCTGAAAGTAATATATTTTTTTACAATTAAGGTCTATCTGTTCAATTTGTAACATTTAAGGACTAAAAGTTTTTAAAAATATAACTATTAGACCTAGCCTGTTAATCGTAATGGAATGAGCACACGTGGCAGTTATTCGCCTACATGTCATCCTAGTCATCTTTATATGGACTGATACCATCCACATGGCCTACCTACATGTCATCTTAGTCATCATCTTCTTATTTTTCTTCTTTCTTCTTCTTCTTCTTCTTCTCCTCCTCTGCCTTTTCAACTCTCCCTTATTTACATAAACTATTCAATAATATGCTACTAGTATAATTATTAATCCTAAACCATTTCCCAATTGCTTGCTCATACAAGTCTAATACAAGAACTAAGCAAGAACTGAACAAAAATGGCTAAACAAGTTCGTTTTCTTTCTAAAATCCCTCTTCGTACCGTAAATAAACCCAAAAATCTTATCTTTTTCCCTATCTCTTCAGTTCCTACAGTAGATTCTAATCAAACCCAAATCCTTTCAAATGGCAACAATAATAGAATCAGCAAAAAGGACGATGAACGTTATGAACAAGTTAATAAGCTTCAAATTTTACTTCAATAGAACTGCAATGAACACTCCTACAGCCTTGTCAAATCACTTGTTCTCGCAAAATCAACTTTCTCTTCGTCATTTGATCTCTTCTCTTGTTTTTGTACATGCTCACTTTTGGTACGAATTACGCTCTTAAATATGTTGCTTTCCATTTGTTACAAGTCAAAAATGCTTGTAGAAGGTATTAAATTATTTGAATTTATAATGAGGGATGGTAGATTTCTATCTCTTGCTTCTTTGAGTTTATTGTTTAATTGTTTGGTTAATGAGCAACAATTTGATAAAGTTCTTAGTTTATTTTTAGAGATTGAGAAGTCGAGTTTTAAACCTGATACTGCTTTGTATGGAAAGGTGATACAAGCTACTGTAAAGTTGGGAGATATAAAGAAGGGTATGGAGTTATTGGGTTCAATGAAAAATAGAGGTGTGAGAACTAATATGTTTGTTTATAATGTTTTAATTGGTGGGTTATACAGAGAAAAGAGAGTAAGAGATGCAAAGAAGTTGTTTGATGAAATGTATAAAAGAAATTTAATAGGTAGTATTGTCACTTATAATAATCTTATTGATAGAAAGTGGGTGAGGTGGGATGCAGCGTTTAAAATGAGGGAGAGGGTGGAATCGAATATCATTGCTTAGCAGGTTTTGTAAGTCAAAAAGAATAGAGGCAAGAAGTCTGTTGAAGGAGATGGAAGTGAACGTTTTGTGCCTAATGGGTTTACATATAATATCTTTTTTTATGGGTTTTTGAAGTCTAATTATGGGAATGGTGTTATGGACTTGTATGAGCAAACAATTGGGAAAGGATTTAAGATTAATAACTACACTAGTAGCATATTGTTGAATGGTTTATATAAACAAGGGAAAGTTGAAAAGAAAAAGATGATGATGATGATAACTAGGATGACACGTAGGCAGGTCATGTGGATAGTGTCAGTTCACATGGAGATGACTAAGATGACACGTAGGCGAATAGTTATCTCATGTGCTCATTCCATTACAATTAACAGGCTAGACCTAATGGTTAAATTTTTAAAAACTTTTAGTCATTAAATGTTACAAATTGAATATATAGGTCTTAATTGTAAAAAGTATATTACTTTCAGGCTTTAAAATGTCATTATGCCTATTATATTTTCTTGACGGTTATCTAGGAGTTACAAGAATTTTTTTTTTTTTAATTGCTTGCCTTCTTTCTTTCTTTTTTTTTTTTTTTTCTCTTTTTTTTCTCTTTGTAAAAAAAAGGCTTTTATAGAGAGTAAGTTGAAGACATTTAGACATTATTATCCTTCAACCAAAACAACCACCAAAATAACTAAAAACAACCTCATAAAACTAAATATGAAACCAACAAAAACAACCACCAAAAAAACTGAAAACAACTAGAAAAACAACAAAAAAAATCAGAAAACAACCTCACAAAATTGAAAATGAACCTATCAAAACAGCCAAAAATAACTAGAAAAACAGCCTCATAAAACTAAAAATGAACCAACCAAAACAACAAAAACACAACTTTAAAAAATTGAAAATGAACCAACCAAAACAATCAGAAAAATAACCAAGAAAATAAAAAAGAAGGGCCAAAACAACCAAAATAATATTATTTTTACCCTCTTAATTTTGCACCCTGACTTTTATAAGAGCATAATAATATCAAAAATAAAATAGTTATGAAATAATAATAGTAATAATAAGAACAAGAAGAACAAGCACAAGAAAAAAACCATAAAAATGAAAAGAAAAAGGAAAAAAAAATATGAAAAACGGAGAGTTAAGCATGAAAAAAAAAAACAGAAATTATAAATGAAAAATTACGGTCAAATACAAGTGTTGGGTGTAATTTTCCATTCTTTTTATTTATTTGGTAAATGGGTACTTTCTAGTATTCATTTATTTAGAGCTGTAATCTTTTCTCCTTCACTTTTTTATTTGGATTTTTTATTTTATGCATATTAAATAATTATAATATAATACATCAGAAATATATGCAATAAGGAGATAATTAATAAATATAATATTATAATAAGAAAAATTTAAATGCTGGTCAACTGAAAAGCCTAATTTCCGGATTCAATATTCAGGGTGTGGTTATTGGGTCTTCATGCAATCTAGTTGCCACATAAAAAGTATTTTCCTAATTATTATTCAGATGGGACTCTTATCTCTAATACTAATTTTTATAGCTAATTATTGTAATTGTCACATAGATTGTAAAATTTGTATAATATTATAGTCACCGAATACTAGGATATACTAAATCTCGCCGATTATACTTTTAAATTGTAGAACCTACTAATTTTGAGGTAAAAAAGAAGAATCAGAAATCGATGAATGTCAAGGCAAAGTCGATCATCACAATTTTAACTTAAGAGTGCTTCAAATTGATTTATAATAAACAAACCATAGGAAATCTAAAAAGGTTAAAAAAAAAAAAAATTCATCACAACCTCATGTTGATGGAGACACGAACAGCAAAAATAACATATATATATATATATACCACTAACAAATAAAAGGAGGTTTTATAAGAAAAGAAAGATAAACTGTTTGTTATATTAGGTGGCTTATACCATGGATGGGGTTGAGTTCACATTAAAATATGTCTGTAAATATATTTTATTAAATTCATTTAAAATTTGAGTATTATATGTTTAATTAAAAAAATATTCATAAAATTTGTTTATTATTTTAACTTATTGAATTTCTAAAATTATTTGTAATTAAATTTACAAAATTATTAAATTCAATAAAATCTAATATTATTTAAAATTATTATTTAGAGAAAAGTACAATTTTAGTTATTGCAATTTCAACATATAACAAAAGTCAACTTGTATTTTTTGACATTTCAATATTTTTTATTTTTATACTTTATCAACTAATATCATAATTATTTTATGATAAAATATCAATATAATATTAAATTTTAATAATAAAATTATTGTAAATATGATTTAATTACTTGAATAATTTTTAAAATATATTTAAACTTTATTTATTATAAATTTATTGCAGTTACTTAATTTCTATATTACTTATTAAATGATTTTAGTATAAAAAATTTATATTATCTAAATGTTAAATTATAAATTTATAAAAAATTATAATTTAGTAGGATATTAAAGTGCAAAAGATATAAAATATAAGTGTTACGATTCAAACTCCAAGAGCACGTAACTAATACTACGGAATGGGAAAACGTGAAACTTTCAAAACCTGTAGTAAATCTTAAAGAATTTTATCATATAGAAATTAATTAACTTTAAAATTCTAAAGAAAATCCAGTAAAATTTCCTGTGTACTAAGATAATTTCAAAACCTGTACAAGAATACAATTAACACTCCCTATGTATATTTTTAATCTCCACTACAACCACAACACAATAACCATCACCAAAGCAGGTTTATCACAATACAAACATAAATACAAGTTATACAAACGGTCTAACTACTGTGGTATCTAGAATTTAAATACATGATACATATATCAAATAAACCTATATAAGATAGTCGGAGAAGAAGAAACCCGACGCAAAAAACAACCAGTATTAGACTGACTGTGAGGTCCTGAAAAAAATAAGATTGAGGGGAATCATACCTCATTGAGTGAATTAATGTTATAAAATACATGTTCGGTTTAAAATACTTATTTAAAACCATTAAATAAATATTCAAAAAAAATTATTTTGTTAAAAAATAATTTTATAAAATGACTTCTTTAAAATTTATAACTTTTTTTTAAATATTAAAAATAACTTGTGTAAAAATAATATTTATTAATTGAAATAAAATCTTTGGTGGGAGTTTATGGTAAAACCATAAACCTCAATTCTGCAAGCTTTTTGGCTCTGTTAAATCCAAATGACTATCATACCAAGAGATCAAACTCAATTGAGTTACAGTCATAGTCAAATCACTTAATCCATTATCGATGTCCCGAGAGAACAAGTTTAACTGAGTTACATCTCAATGAGAAAACAAGCTCAACCAAGCCAACCACTAACATATATTTTATCCAAATTTATACACATGCGCACGTGATCTTAGTGACACACACCAGGTAACACATTCTACCTATTCTCCAAAACATAGTTATATATTTAAATAAAATACAACAAAGTTAAAACATCTTTTCGAAATTCTTAACATCAATAAAATAATTAATTCATGTGATATATATATATATATGCAAGGTAAATAAATTCGGCAATAATATTTATACCATATTTATCAAAATAAATTAAATATTCAACTTATACTATTATATTTTCAACAAACATTTTATAATATGAACTCACAGGTGGTGTGTGCTAGTTGACGTATCCCCAACTGCCTTAACTCTGCACTTCATGCTCCTAAACTTTCTATGCTACCAAAATATTTATTTAAATAAATATCTCCAAATAATTCTCATAATAATACCTAAAAATTCTAGAAAATTATAAAAATGAAGGAATTATTGAAATTGATTTATGAACGCTCTAAATAATTAATTTTGAATCTTAAGGATTATTTCCACCTAGTCAATCTAATTTAAATAGAAATTGAATAATTTTCGCCACAACGATTCCAAAAATTATAACTCACAATCCGTAAGGAATTAGACTTAACTCTAATTACGGAAATTTATACTATTTATTAAAAATAGTTTCATAACTTTTTGGATTGGTACTATTTAATCGCCGAAATTCGAATGGAACCTGCTAGATTTTTTACCAGAAAATGCATCAGTCGAAAAAACTGAATATACCAATGCATTTCACAACAATTTATAGAATACAAATATGGTCTCAAACACACCAAAATATACATAGAATTAAGATATTGGAAATTTATCAAAAAATTCGTAGAAAATTCAAACGGACACAAAGTTGATGTCTACGGACTCTTGAGATAACGTGGAACAAGCAATTGATTACGATTTTAGCTAAACAGCAATGAATAAAGTGTTCCAATGAAAAAGAAATAGACAGAATATTTGAAGCTAATTATGAAATTTTTGGAATTTTTTTTTTTTTTTTTTTTTGCTGAAACGGACACTACTAATGTGTAGAGGACATCAATAAGTAGTTACAAATAGTTTGGATGGTTAACAGAAAAAAAAATAAAAGGATTAAAATGGATATTTTACTTAAAATCCCGGCTTTTCCATAGCAGCCCTGATCCCACTTCTATACATACCCACATGCTCTGTCTTTTTCCACTTTTTTTTTTAACATAGTATTTTTCCACTTTTGCTCTTTTATATATATTTATTTATTTATAATAACAATAATAAAAATAAAAATAACAAGAATAATAATAGCAATAATAATAATAATAACAAAAAAAATGATAATAATAATAGCAACAAAAATTCAAATTATTACAATAAGATATACTTTTCAACCAAAAAAAAAAAAAATATATATATATATATATATATATTACTTTAGTTATTATTATTATTATTATTACTATAAAAATTATAATAATAATAATAACAACAAAAATAATAATAATAATAACTACAAAAATTCAGATTATTATAATAAGATATACTTTTCAACCAAACAATCCGTACTTTCCCCTTGCTTTAATAATCTTCACACTTTTCAACCTTTCTTTTGTATCCCATTTATTTCAGATTTTTTAGTCCACATAATTTTTTTGGACAAAATTATTTATTTTTTCTTTTTGAACCAATGGACAAAATTATTTCTAAAACTTTGGTCCATAGGCTAAAACCATGGACGAATTCCTTAATTTTCTTATAAATTAACAAACAGCTAACAACTATACTGCATCCAATTTTCCATTAATTCAAAGCCAAAATAAACAAATCCAAACACCTTAATTGTGGCTATAAAACCAAGTATTTAGTTTATTTTTAATTGTATCTCGGCATATAAAAAAATTAAAAGGAAATAACTTAACATGCCTATTATTATTATTATTTCAAAAATGGCTAATATATTGAAAAAATGTCCTCAAAACCCCAAAAGTAGATTACCCCACTAATATATATTTCTAAATTGGTACGTATGAGATGGGTGAAGATAGATACTTGTTTTACAATTAAATTTTTCTAAATTTTACAAAATTGTTACCTTTGCAAGCTTAAAAAATCTGCATTTTATTTTTAGAAAATAGAATTGACTGCCCCCAATTTATAGGACCAAATGATATAAAAGGAAGATACAGATTTCTGCCAAATTATTCACATCTAATTGACAACAACCAATCAGTTTCCAGTGGAATATTTCTTAATTTCCAAAAAAAAAAAAAAAAAGTGGAATATTACTTGTGAACTAATTTTCAATATTTCTTTTCCCAAAAATGTCGCCTAAAAGCCTTTATATATATACATAACAAGAAATCAAACATAGAACTTGAAAATTTTAGCATCAAAACAGAGAAATGGGGGGAGAAACCGAGGCACCATTACTACTCTTACAGTCTGATGCTATCAAAAGAACTGGTTTGTCTCCTCTCCAAAACTTCTTTTTCTTCTGGGTCTTCTTCTTCTTCTTCTTCTTCTGTGATCTATTTTCTGCATAATTAAGCCTTCGTAGCTATGCATCGATCTTGATGAACTCACCTTCGATATTTCCACTGATCATATTAATCAGTAGATCATGTATAACTGAAATTGAACATAAACGCCTCTAAAGAAGAAATGGTTGCATGCAGGGACTGTATGGACAGCAGTAGCACATATAATAACAGCGGTGATAGGATCAGGGGCGCTATCAATAGCATGGAGCATGGCACAGTTAGGGTGGATTGCAGGTCCAATTACCATGATATGTTTTTGTCTGGTTACCCTTCTTTCTGCTCACCTTCTTTGCGATTGTTACCGCTTTCCTCATCCTGAGTTTGGTCCCTCACGGAATCGCTCTTACCTTGAAGCTGTTGATGTGAGCTTAGGTAATTTCATCTATCTTTTTTCTTCAATATTTTCTTCTGTATAATTATATTTTCTTGTATGTCTAATTTTATCTTTCAATTTTTTATTTTTATTTTTTAACAAGAAATGATTCACATATAGCAACGTCATTATTAGGACTTTAATAGAAACTACGACTTTTTTTTTTTAGACAAGAGAGAGGGGGAGACCCCAGGGAAAAAAACAACAGCCAGTCTCTAACGGACAGATGCCAACCAACTCCAATCATATCATCCCTCTTTTAATTAATAGTCGTAGTTATTAATAGAAAAATTATCATATATTTTAAACTGTAGATGAAAAACTTCTACACTCATTTCTAATGAGATTGAGAAATACAGCGTTTAGCTTTTTATGCCATCAGGTGATTCAGAGTGGTTCTTTGCTAAATTAATTTAACCTTTTTTTTAGTATTAAAAACCTTTTTATTTTAAGCCGGCTCAGGAGAGATGACAAATCATTCCGTCGACAGAACCTGACTAATAAAAAGGGGAGGTTCGATACGCCACCCTCCCCCCTCTCAAGACCCTAAAAAAAAAAAAATTATTTTAGGATCACTAGAGAATATTGGACACTCATACATGTGGCCACCTGTAAAAGGGCAAAAAAAAAAAAGTGGGGGCAATTCCAATATTGTCCCTAATGTTAATTAATATTTACCTTTTTAAATTTTATTTTTAAGAATTTTAATTTTTTTGAATTTTTTTTTTAAATTTAAAATCTAAGATGTATAGAGTAAATTCGTCGTATAATTATTTAAATATTTTTAGTCTATAAATAATTTTTTTATTCTTTTAATAATATATTTTGAAAAAAAAAAATTCAGAGGCAAAACAGTAAAAGACAAAGTATTGCCAAAAGTATCATTTTCCATAAATTATTTATTTAGCATTACTAATAAAAACACTATTTACATTCTTTATATATGCATGTTTGTCAACTACTAGCCAAATCCTGATAAAAGAACATAAGGTTACACGACTCTTTGCAAGTAATTAAATACAAAAGTAGGCAAAAATTACAGATGATATATATATCCATTTTAGCTAACACCATAACTCCTCCAAAAGAAAATCTGAAATTATAACATTACTTCAATAACTGAATAATTTATTAAGTCATTCCAATAAAATTATCAGGTGAAAATAATAAGTTAATAATAATTATCTCTCTATCTTATAATGTAGTATATTATTTTGTAGACTATTCAAATAAAATTAAAAAGAAATTTGTCTTTTTTTCTGAAATCATATATAAGTAATTGTTATCATGGTTGCTGTATATATATATCAGCGTAAAAAAGATAGATTTTGCAGATTCAATGGAGATATGTGAATGTGACTGGTGAAAATAATATTTTTAAGGGGCAATTATAATTATTATTAATTTAAAAATTAGTAATTTTAGTTTTGATATCCTAATTTCTTTTTCAGTACACATACTTTATTTATATAAATGTACACATACAAGAGTTGAGGGCTTTATGAACTTTACTTCTTGAAGGAAAAAATTTCCATTATGGTACTTGACATTTACTATGTGATTACATTTTCGTCCCTATTATAAAGTGTCAAATAAAATCAAAAGATACTACTGTAGAAACGTCATAGTGGAGGTTTCAGAAATTTTTAAAAATTGACATTTTAAATTTAATTATTAAATAAAAATCTCAAGAGTCTCCATGTTCTTCTGTTAATTAATGCTAATCCAGTCATGTAACCTTATTTCAAATAGAATTAAAAATATTGTGTCCGTACAAAAAGATATTTTAAAAATTTTACTTTTATTCTTAAGAGTAATATTGTATTTTTAAAATATAAAATTTGTTTTAAGTGATAAGCATACCCTTATAAATATCTAGAGTATTTAAGAGCTAATATTAAAATTTATATTTCAAATATAGAAAATAAATTTCAAAATATATTGAATTAGAGAGAGTTGATTTAAAGATTTTTCTTTCCAATATTAAAATAATATTTTAACATCAAATATTTTGGAGAAAATATGATCTTGAAGGGAAAAACTGCTTGCTATAATATTATCCATGTGGTGACAAGAAGTATGTTAGGAAAATTGGTGTAGGACTAGACAACCTGCTGTTACAAAAAAACCTACTTGCTAGAATTTTGAATTCTTTTAAAATAAACAATTAGAGGGTTATCAAGTATAAAATTCTTTCTACTTATTAATGTTAATAAGAAAATTAGATGCATAGAAAAATATGAAAATGTATAAATCTATTATTTAACTAAAGTATAATTAATTTAGGTTAATTTAAATTATTTTTGTAGAACTATAATAATTTTAAAAATATATATATCATATTGATCTATCAATTTTAGAATATATTTAAACCTTTTTATAGATATTTAATTATTAAAATAATTAAAATTTAATGATCAAAATTTTAAAAATGAAATTTAACTATTTAAATTTTAATGATATATTTTCAGCATTATTTTCTACCTATAAAATATGAGGTGCGTATAAAATAAACATTTGCCATATATAATGAAAATTTGTTCTCGATTAATTTAATCCAAAAAAATTATTTGGTATGAAAAAACAATTAACTCTCGAATATAACTTTAATCAAATTAGTAATGATTAATACATTCAATTATTAGCAGGAGTTAATTATTAAAATTTGAATAATACTTATCCAATTAGCATTAACTAGTGACAAACTAACTATTATTAGTAATTGTTCAATTCAATTTGACCAT
The DNA here is from genome assembly GCA_947683625.1 of Mallotus nudiflorus. Taxonomy (NCBI): domain Eukaryota; kingdom Viridiplantae; phylum Streptophyta; class Magnoliopsida; order Malpighiales; family Euphorbiaceae; genus Mallotus; species Mallotus nudiflorus. The sequence continues at coordinate 2,295,582 of CANTUR010000113.1, read as the reverse complement.
CAATAGAGTTAGTTCTAATCAGACAGTTCAAATATGCACACCATTTCAATTAATTCAATTTGAGCAATGATTATATTAGTACTAATCAAATGAATTGGTTATTACTAATAATCAATATTACTAATAAACAATCAATTTAATTTTATTAATATTAAATTAATAATGGCCAAATAAGCTAATTATTAACATTAATTTGATTAATTTAATTTAACAACTAATTAAATTAGCATTAATAAGACACGTAAACTATTAGTAGTAATTGAATAATTTAATTTAATGGATAATTTAAATAGTATCGATCAAACAACTCAATAATAATAATAATAATAATAATAATATTTTCAAAATAGTAGGGAATAGATTGCATAACGAGAAGAGTTATTTATAAGTATTTCTAAATTTAGAATTAGTAATTTTGTGTCTTGGTCGTCTTTTCCTGTGATCCCGACCACTGCTCCATTAGCTCTGCCAAAGCCTAGTTTCGCTGCTTTGTTGCAGAAATTAGAGTCTTTAAATTCTCCAACCCAGCCAATTAATAATGGAAAATATATGGCAATCAAAATCAGCCAAGATGCTTATGATTCTCGTATTGCACTATGCAAACATGCCCTTATTGGAAGAACTATTCTAGCGAAAGGGGAATCACCATGGAATGTTCAATCTTTAAAGGAAAAACTTACGTCTGCATGGGGCCTTAAACCAGGATGGAAATTGATTTCCTTAGGATGGCGCTTTTACCAAATTCAGCGACTTTCAGTCGAGGATAAGAATCGGATATGGAGTCGAGGTTCATTATCTCTTAAACCAGGAGTCGTGAGACTTCAGCTCTAGATTCCTGATTTTGATCCACTGGATTAAAAAATCACTACTACACAAGTTTGGACTCGGCTACAACGTTTCCCTTGGGAATATTGGCATCCTCAAATCTTTTTTAAAATTGCGAAGTATGTTGGAGTTCCTATCAAAATCGACCGGGCTACTTTAGAAGGTGAATTTGGACACTATGCTAGAATTCTAGTAGAGATTGACATCTCTAATAAATTACCTAACGAAATTCTAGTGGAACGTGTTGGTAAAAGTTTCTTTCGGAGATTGTTTATGAAAATTTCCCCGCTTTCTGTACTTCTTGTCGAAGTATTGGTCATCTTCCATCCGCCCGTAGGCTTCATAAGTCTACCCTGTCCATTAGTAAGCCAGTTCAGAAATCGGATACGTACACAGTTCCCGAATGCTTTTGTTCCTTTGGCGGAGATTATGCATTTTGATACGCCTTCAGGGGTGGATGCAAACATCGGTTTGGAATCTCCAAAGGCCTCCCCAAAGAGCTCTACTCTGAATTTACAGTAGATGGATAATATCGCTGCTGAACTGCCTACTACTAAAGATTCTGCAAATTCGCCCACAGCAGATTTGCCTCCAATGGATGATATTCATTCTGATGTTGATGGGAATAACGAAGAAGCTAAGGATTCAGATCCTAATCCTGATTTAGAGAGGGAAAAATCAATCTCTTGGGCAGATGGAGTTGAGCATCTTGATGCTGAAAAATGGATGACTGTTACTAGACGCAAAAAACAAGCTAGAGCTAAATACAACCCTGTTCTTACCAAGTCTTCGACCAGCAATCCATCCAACTCTTCCTCATGAAAGTTTTGTATTGGAATTGTAGGGGTGTAGGCAATCAAAACACCTTGCGTCATCTTCACAATTTTTGTCGGTCTCATTCTCCGGATTTCCTTTGTATTGCAGAACCTATGGTTTAGTTCACAACAGTTCCTTCATCTTTCTAGAGTCGACAATTCTTAGGGAATAATTCTCGTCATTCTCTTTGGGTTCTTTCTAGAGAAACTGATGGCATTCATGTTATTCATTCCAATGCGCAGCAAATTTCTTTTCTTTATAAAATTAATAATACTGACAATTTTTTACTATGGTCTATGGTAGTACTTTTGGCCATTCTCGCAGGATTCTTTGGGATGAGCTTCGGCATATCTCTTCCTCCATCTCCTTTGGATGGTATGTTTTAGGTGACTTTAATGCCTGTTTGGGATCTCATGAGAAAACCGGCAAGCCTCCTCCAATTATTTCCTATCGATATTTTGTTTCTATGATTGATGATTGTTCTCTCACGTCTTGAAGCTACGGGCGCCTGTTGTACCTGGTCCAATGGTCATGTGGAAGAACGTCTTGATAGAGTTTTGTGCTCTAGTCGCTGATTGGTTAGGCATTAAGTGTGTGGCTCTTCCTCATCAATATTTGGATCATAAGCCGATTCTTCTACATTGTTTTAAGAATTCTGCTAGTCCTTCTCCTTTCCGGTTCAAATCTATATGGCTTTCTCACCCTCAGTTCATTGATTTTGTTCGATCTGAATGGCTCTCTTTTGATGTTAATGGCACTCCTATGCGCAAATTGATGTCTAAGCTCAAGCTTCTTCAATCTGCTATTCGTTCCTGGAATTTCACTGTTTTCGGGCACTTAGATAGACGCATTGAAAATTATTCTCATACCCTCCTTCAGATTCAAAACCAGATTGCTACTCGGATTTTACTGAGGCACTTCATCGTTCAGAGCTTGAGGCTCTTAAGTCTTTAGAGAAAACTTTTATTCAGTAAGAAACCTTTTTTAAGGATATCAGTAGAGTCAAGTGGCTCAAGGATGGGGATCGCAACATTGCTTTTTATTAATCAGTTGTTGCACAGCGTCAAGCTTCTTCTCATATTCGGCATCTTCAAATCAATAATGAAATCTACACTGATCAGAACACTATTGATGGCCATGTTATTGATTACTATAAGCAACTTTTTGCGAGTCCATCTCTTACAATGACTGATTCTTCTCTCATTAGTCAGATAATTCCTTTATCTGTGAATGATGATGATAATGCTGCTCTCATTCGCCTTCCCACTGATGCTGAAATTAAATCAACTATTTTTAACATGAGTGGCTCTAGTGCGCCAGGTTTGGATGGTTTTACAAGAAAATTTTATACCTATTGTTGGGATATTATCTCTTCTGATGTTTGTGATGCAGTTAGATATTTCTTCACCTCTGGTAATTTGGAACCGAGTTTTAATTCTAGCCACATGATTCTCATTCCCAAGTTTCCAGGTGCTATTGACATCACTAGTTTTCAGCCAATTACTCTCAGCAATTTTAGTTTTAAGGTGATTTCCAAAATTTTAGTTGACCGTCTTTCTCCAGTGCTTTGCCGAATTCTTTCTCCCCATCAGTTTGGGTTCATTAGAGGCAGACACATTGAGCATTGTATTGTTGGAGCCTCGGAATGTATTAACATTCTAGACAAGGCTAATCATATGGCAGTTAAAATAGACATACGCAAAGCCTTTGATACCATGAGTTGGTCTTTCATTATTGATATCCTTCATGCTTTTGGATTTGCTGATTCTTTTATTAAGTGGATTGTTGCTATTCTCTATTCAGCTAAACTCTATTATTTTAAATGGATCCCTTAAGGGTTATTTAAGCTGTTCGTGTGGTGTTCGCCAAGGTGATCCAATCTCCCCCCCTCTTGTTTTGCATTAGGGAAGAGTTTCCAAGTAGATGGCTTTCTCATCTTGTTGAATTGGGTCATTTTCAAACCATGTATACTGTTCATGGTGTTACGGTGCCATCTCACTTTCTCTATGTAGATGACGTATTAATTTTTGGGAAAGCTTCTATCTCTAATTTGAAGCTTCTTGCTCATATCTTTGAGGTATATGGCTATATGTCAAGGCAAATTGTTAATTGGGAAAAATCTCAAATTTTCTTTGGTGCTTCTATTGGTTGGAGACGCCTTGATCAGCTTCTTAACACTTCAAGTATGAAGCTTGGCTCTCTTCCTTTTATTTATTTGGGTGACACTTTTTTAAGGGCTCCCCAAAAAGTTTTCGTCTCCAGAGCATTGCTGATAAAATCTTTTCAAAGTTAGAAGGCTGGAAAGGTTCTTTATAGCCAGTGCTTCAAAGTTCATTTATCCATAGCTTCATGGTTTATAAATGGCCATTTAAGCTTCTCTCAAAAATGAAGAAATTCATCAAGAATTTTGTTTGGACTGCTCTTCCACCAAGAAAAAAATTGTTTCTGTTGCTTGGCATCATTGTTGTTCTCTTATTAATGAAGGAGGTCTTGGTCTTAAAAATCTCAAAGTTTTAAATTCAGCCATGCTTTACAAGCTTTCTTTTTCCTTAATGGCAGATGATTCCTTTGTATTCTCCTTTTTAAGAGCTCGGTATCTTAATATCATGAAGCTCCCAAGACTTGTTACTTCTTCAGTCTGGTGTTCCATAAAAAATATTTACCTGCATCTTCGAAATGAGTCTTTATGGCTTTTTGGTGAAAATTCAAATCTAAGCTTCTGGCATGACAATTGGTTGGGAGATTTTTTAGCTTCTTGTCTGAATATCCCTATTCATAGAAGAAAATTTCTATCGGGCATTGTTTCAGATTTTTACAAAGAGAATGAGTGGCATTTTCCAACTGATTTCTCTTTGGCTTTTCCTTCTGTTGTTGATGAGATCCAGCAACTTCGGCCCTTTCAATCTTCAGATTGGTTTGATATGGACTATAACTTCTCATGGGAAGGTTTCTTGTAGTTTGGCTTATGATCATTTGCAAACTCATTATTCTGTGCACTCTTGGTGTAAAACAAATCTGGAAGCCTTACATCCCACCTTCAAGGTTGGTCTTGAGCTGGAAGATTTTTTATAATAAAATTGTCTCTGATGATCTTCTTCATCGTAAAGGACTGGTCATCACTTCATTTTGCCGCTTGTGTTTGCAAAATTAGGAAATGGTCAATCATCTTTTCATTGAATGCCCTTATGCTCATTCTTTATGGTCGGCTATTGGAGGTATCTTTCAGTTCAGGGTTCCTTTTGCTTCTTCGCCTGCGGAGCAGCTGGACAAGTTTTTAAAATTGCATTTTAGCTCTCAAAAGCGTCATCTGTTAATATCAGCTTTTCTTGCGGTTCTTTGGGCAATCTGGTATGCTCGTAATCAGTTAGCTTTTGCTGATGAAATTGTGCCCATTTTCAGCTCCTTGCGCTTCGCTTTTAAGGCTGTCAAAGAATGTGAGGTATTTCAGGTTGGAATTTGTTTTAATTCTCAAACTGAGCTTCAGATTCTGCGCCGTGTCAATATTAGTTTGAGAACCCGTAAAGCTCCTTCGGTTGTTTCAGTGTTATGGCGTTCTCCTCCGTTAGAAGTCAATATTGATGGTTCAGCTCTTGGATGTCCGGGTGTCGCCGGTGCGGTTGGGATCATAGGAATTACGGAGGTTTCGTTAAGGGCTGCTTTGCCACTCCGCTTGGCACTTCTCATGCTTACATTGCTGAAATTAAGGCTGTTATCTTTGCTGTTGACAAGGCTTTTTATCTTGGGGGGTTAAATCTTTGGTTGGAAACAGAATCTCTGTATGTTGTTCATTTGTTCCGTAGTAAAAGCAATCTTGTTCCTTGGTTGATTCTTGCTTACTGGACTCGCTGCCTTTCTCTTGTTGACCGAATGCAACTAGTTGTTACTCACATATTTAGAGAAGGTAATAGAGTAGCAAACATATTAGCTCGCGAGGCAGCTTCCCTTGCTGCTCCAACGTGGTCTTTTCATGTTCCTAATTTAATAATTTTTAATGATATTTATCACGTATATATATACCGATGTAACTAAAAAATTAATATTGACATGTTAGAAAACATTCTAAACTTTACTCCTAGAAGAAGAAAAATAAAAGAATTTCATGATTCTAATTGAATGTATGTATAATCGTCAGCTTTAGTGTCATTTTTATAATATAGTCAGCTTTAATGTCCATAAATTCATTATTCTATTATTTTTATAATAATTAATAATGCCATCCAATAATATAAGAATAATAATGACAATGTCATCCTCCATTAAATTTTGTCTGTATCTTCATTCTTTTTTTTTTTTTTTCGATATCTTCTTTCAAAAAATTTGAATGGTTCATATTCAATACATTGAAAGTCTGTTGCACTTACACGTAATGTAATTGTAATTCTTTCAACAGTGTAATTCTCCACTACATGCTCTTTTGTATAGGATTTTGCTTAATTTTACTAAAAAAAAATTATTTTATTTTTAAATAAAAATTTTAGATAATATATATTTAATTTAAATAATATTTTAAATAAATTTTATATTTTATTATATTATGTTTGATATAAACTTAAAATTTGAAATAATATGTTGTTTAGCTAAAAATATCATTTTTAAACTAAAATTTATATAAATATAAGTATTAAATTTTAAAATTATTTTAACTATATTTAATCCTATTTTAATAATATAAATATCATTTTCATTTTCATTTTCATTTTGATTTTTATTTTGATTTTTATTTTTATTTTTATATAAATAAATAATAAAATATGTATATGAATTTGAAATTTTATAAAATTTATTTAGAATTCTAATTTATTAAGTTTGTAAAATTACTCATAACTAAACTAAATTTTAATAAAATATTTTTAATTTTAAATAAATTTCATGATATCAAAATTTTATTTTTATAAAATTGAAATACTCATTTTTATTAATTTTTTTAAAACATCTTTATTTATTTTATTTTTTTCATGTTATTTTATCATGTATTATTAGTTTAACAAGATAAAATTAACTTAAATTTTAATTTATATTAAATATAACATAATAAAATATATAATTTATTTTAAAAATCATAAAACTATATAAACTAGATATATGAAATTAATAAAATAATTTTGTTTTTTTTAATGGAAGTAAACCAAATGCAATGCAATGGTTATTGAAACGTGCACGAAATGAGGTATTGAATCGTACAGATGTCCATATTTCAGTTGGTTGCACCACCGACAAAGCAAAATTAAGATTCCAACGGATGGCCGCCGTGCCGACATGTCAGTGCTAAAACACATCAATCACCACAATAATTGGTCATTTTAGGCATTTGTCATTAACTATTGGTAATGTCAAACTTTTGCCACCTGTCATATTGATTTTTTTTTTCCCTATTTTTTCAACCATTCATTTTTCTTTTGGGTTAGGTTTACTATATATATAAGATTTTTAATTAGAATTGAAATGTGATTCTTAATATAAGATTTTTTTTTAAAAAAATATTGTTTGGTAGAAAAAAAAAAGCTTCCTAATTTATGATTTTTTTTAAAAAAAATTACTATTACGTTATTGAATATTTAAAATTTATTTTGTATGACATTAATTTATTTATAATTAAAGAAAGTAATTTAATTTTGAAGTTAGTTATGTTAGTAACTTAATTTAATGGTTAAGTGAGGCTTTTTTATTAGAAGTTCGCCTTAAAATTCTAACTTCACTGAATATAAAATCTTCAACCTCAATACTTATTAAAAATAAAACCTTTATATAAATATATCAAAAATTAAAAAAAATTTCAAAAATGTCGTTAACTTAAAAAACTTTCAAAATTATTTTTTTTTTAATTTTTTTCTTTCAAATATAACTCATTTTATTTGTCACCTTTATTTTTAAGATTATCTTTTTTTCCAATATTTTTTCTTTTTACTGATTTTTTAACTTTTTTTAACATTTTATTTGTTTTCTTTTTTTAACAATTTTTTTACTTTATATTGTTTTCATTTATTTTTTCTCATTATTTTATTTGTTGTCTTCATCTATTTTTTTTTAAAATTTTTTTTCTACTTTTTAGTACTATCTTTTTTTTCAACATTTTTTCTAATATCTTGATCTTTTTTTCTCAACTTTTTTCATCAACATTTTTTTTATTATTAAATGTACTATCTTTATTTTATTCTCAACGTTTTCTTTTTTTTTCTCAATATTTTTCTGTTAAGACTTTTTTTTTATAAATGAATAATTATGAACTAAATATCTTCAATTGTTGTTAAACCATAAATATCTTCAATTGTTCTAACTACAATAAATAAGCAAATTTTTCTCCTTTTATATTTTTAAAGAATAAGGATTTTATTTTAATTTGTTTATTACAATGTCTAACCACTTCTATTTTTTTCAGAAAAAATTATTTGATACTTATTGATTATTAATATGTAATAAGTTTAAAATTCTTATAATATATTTGTAACATAAAAAAACCAGAAAAATAAAAAAAATCAACAATCATAAACAACAACAAAAATTTAAAACAACTATTGAATCAACAAAAATAACAAAAAATAAACAAAATTTTATGTTATTAATTGTCAGCTGTTGATTGTTTATTTTTATTTATTTTTGTTGATTGTTGTTGATTTTTTACTATTTTTTAAATTAATTTTTTCATTATCAATGACAAAATTAAGGTCATAAATAAAATTTTTACTTTTTACTTTTATCAGTATTAATGACAAAAATAATTATTTTTTTGACATATTTCATAATTTTTATTGTTCTTTGTTTTTATTTTTTTATTTTTAACAAATATCAATAAATATAAACAAACAAAAACAATTAAAAACAACTGAAACAAAAAAAAAAAGCAACTAAAAGCAACAAAAACAACAAAATTTTACAATTGTTGATTGTTGTTAATTATTGTTGATTTTTGTTCTTTTTCAATTTTTTCATCATTAATAATAAAATTAAGACTATAAATATAATTTTTACTTTTATTAGTATCAATAATAAAAATAATAATTTATTTGATTTATTTCATAATTTTTTTGTTATTTTTATTGAAAAAATAATTATTCAATACTATGGGTAATCTTAACTTTATTTAGTTTAATTTATAAATTCTAAATAATTATGAAAAAAATAATTATGGAAGACTATAGGTAATTTTTAGTTTAATTAACTTAATTTTTATATTTTAAATAATAGTAAGTTTTAAAATTAAAAAAATTGTTATTTTAAATATAAAATTAAATTATTTGAAATATATAAATTAAATAAATAGATATGATAAACTTAAATTAAAAAAATGACTTCAACAATAATAACTAGGTAAAAAAAGAATTAAAAAAAAACAAGCGATTTCAAAAATGTTCCAAACTCTTAACAAAATGAAAGCAAACCAAATAGAAATGAAAGAAAAAATGCGGCCATGCAACAAAGGAAATAAAAAGTGTTGACTGGGCCTATATTTGATATTAATCCAAAAAAAAATCTTAATATTTATGACGGCAAAGAAGCTTCCTACTTGAACACTTTTATTTCACAAAAATATTTATATAGTTTTTTCTAGCAAACTCATGAAATAAATGTATCGAGCATTCATGCAAATGAAGGTTAGTATGTTTAATTTGCTCCTTTTTTCGAATGATAATAATTTACTTACTTACAAGTTGACATTTTGAATGAATTCAGGAAAAAGAGCTTCTTGGATAAGTGGCTTCTTTGTAGAAGTAAATTTATATGGGACAGGAGTTGCTTATACCATTACATCTGCTATCAGCTCGAGGTATAAATGTCCTTCAACTACTTCACTTCCCAATTCTTAATTTCCATAATTAAATTAGGCATCTGAATCAATGAACATATTGCCCTTTGTGTTCAGGACATTTTAGTCATACAAGTTTTCTGATGAGATTTTTGTTTTGTGTCCAACAAGGGCTATTCAAAAGTCAAATTGTTACCACAAATATGGGCATGAGGCTGCTTGTGATTATTCAGACACTTTTTTTATGCTAATATTTGGAGCTGTTCAAATTTTAGTCTCTCAGATACCAGATTTCCATAACATGCAATGGCTATCAGTTGTTGCTGCGGCCATGTCCTTCGCCTACGCTTCCATAGGATTTGGACTTGGTCTAGCTCAAGTAATCGGTACAGTATCGAATCCCTCTTGCTACTGATTAATTGGTCCTTTGAATTCTTATTATTGCCTGTCAAAATTTTCAGAGAATGGATATGCTATGGGTAGCATTACAGGAGTATCAGCTTCTACTCCAGTAGAGAAAATGTGGAATGTATTTCAAGCACTTGGCGATATAGCCTTCGCATATCCATATGCCATCATCCTTCTTGAAATTCAGGTGTGACTTGAATTCCTGGACAAGTGAAATTCATGTAAATTGATTCAGCTTTATTACTCATTTAAAAAAGACTGATATGAACACTCGATTTGAAACTTAAGGATACCCTGAAATCGCCTCCGCCCGAAAATGAGACCATGAAGAAGGCATCGACAGCAGCATTATTTGTGACAACCTTTTTCTATCTCTGCTGTGGAGGCTTTGGTTATGCTGCTTTTGGGGATGACACACCTGGGAATCTCTTGACAGGATTCGGATTTTACGAACCATACTGGCTAGTCGACTTTGCTAATGCTTGTATTGTGCTTCATCTAGTTGGAGGCTACCAGGTATTCCTAATCTGTCATCTTTTAGTGTATGTAGGATGTCAGGGCTTAGGAGTCCAAAATTAAAATCTCTGCATCTTGACAATAGGACGTCAGCTTGGAGTGTAACCGAGTTGAGAAAGCTCATAAAAGTTAGTTGGACAAACTTAAAAAATAATTTAGAGTAATCAAGTTTAACTCGAACTTGAATTACTCAAATAATATAACGAATCAAATATCGATTTTAAATTATTTGACTCAAGTTGGGTTAACCTTTTTAGATTTAAAAATTAAAAAAAAGTAAGAATATATTTTGTAAATTATTTATTATTTTATTATATATATATATATATATATATATATATATAGTGATTATTTATAATTATATAAATTAATTTATAATTCAATATAAATACTAATAGTAATTTAATATAATTTTTATTAATATAAATTGAAAAATTAAACAATTTAATTTTATAAAATAATAAAAAAATTTATTGTTGAGCTCGTTTAAGCTCTGATTAGATTTGATTGAGCTCTGATTAAACTCGATTGAGCTTGAACTCATTTATTTTAATTGAGTCTGAATTTTAAATAACTTAAACTCAAACTGAACTCAATTCGGACCAATTACACCCTCCATTTGCCTAATACTAGCTATATTGACATTTTATGATTAATTTTGGCAGGTCTACAGTCAGCCTGTATTTGCCACTGTAGAAAAATGGTTTGCAGAAAAATATCATGACAGCAGATTTATAAACAGCAATTACAGCTTGAAACTACCATACTTGCCGGCTTTGGGGCTGAACGCCTTTCGACTATGTTTCAGAACACTATACGTAGTGACAACAACAGCAATTTCAATAATCTTTCCATACTTCAACCAGGTGATTGGACTGTTAGGAGCCTTGATATTTTGGCCCTTAACAATATATTTTCCAGTGCGGATGTACTGTACGCAGAGGAATATTGAAGCTTGGACAATTAAGTGGGTGATACTTCAGGTCTTTACCATTGTGGTGTTTTTTGTGGCAGCATTTGCTTTGGTTGGATCAGTTGAAGGGATCATAAGTGCAAAATTAAGCTAAAGAGAAGAAGAGAATTTAATTAGCATGGATGAAATTGTGAAAGAAAATGTTAGTGCTAGGGCTAGGGCTAGTGATGATTCCTTGAGGCATAATCTTCAAGTTTTAGTGGAGAAGCATCAAGATTATCTTCACCTAAGAAAAAATGTTATCATATATATATATATATATATATGTATAGTTCTCAAGAAAAAAAAAAAAACAAACAAACAAAACAAAACAAAATTGAGCTGTTGTTACATTATTTTATTTCTAAAGATTTGAATTTATGGTACGGAAGTTTGAAGAACTTTATTTATAAAGTCTAATTAATGAGAGTGTTGACGGTTGCCAAATTCAAAAGAATCTTTATAAAAATATTTTCATTTTCCAGTTTATGTAAAAATAGTGTTAATTTTTCGAAATGAAATATAAAAGACAAAAAATTATTTTACTCTAATTCATTTTAGTATTGAAAAATATTAATGTGTCTACGTGATGTGTTTTTTTTAGATATGAATCTATATATATATATATATATATATATATATATATAAAAAGAGAAGCACAAAAAAAAAATAAACTATGGATTGATATATTGTGCTATTTTTTCAAATATCTATTAATCTATTATTTACAAAAGTCATATATATTAACATTTATAAAAATTAGTGTCTTCTATTTTTAATTTTTCAATTCATAAACTTTACGAATAAAAACGTTTATAAAAAATGGTGTCTTTTATTTTTAATTTTTCAAGAGTAATGTACTTTAGGGAAAAAAAATTGTATTCAGTTATTTATTTCTTTTCAAACTTAACTTCTATTAATTTATCTGATTTTATAAATACCAAATTTCTAACCATTACAAGAAATCAAACATTAGACTTTTTCATTCTCTTGTAAATTTATATTCAAAATATTTATTCATTTAGGTAAAGTCTTCTATTTTCTTTTATACTCTAAAAAAATCTTAAATTGCTTTCCTATAATTTATATTTTTATTTCAATATAAATAGATATTGTAATTCTTTACGTGAAAGGCGAATACACGTTTAGTCATTATAATGATTATAAAATTAAAATATCAAAAAAAAAAAAAGAAATTAGGAAAAAAATATAAATACTAATAAATAAGTTTTTCTCAGTCATTTATTTATTATGATATATAGGTAACACCTAAAATGGAGAAGTATTACCCTCACAAGTAAAACCAAGATGTGTATCGCTAGTTCAAGGGCCAGAAAAGAGATTGCATTAAAGTAGAGAAGACAGCTTTATGTACGGAATAATACAGTTGAAATGGTACAGAGACAAGTGTACATATAGTGTAGTAGTTAGTTACATATGTTGCAAGAAAAATATGTATGACCCGCACGAGTATCTCTCTCTTCTTGTAAAAGCCATTATTGTGTGACCAAAGCAAAAAGCCACCCAACATTTTGCAATTTTGCACCCTCTTCAATGGTGAAGCACAGTCAATCAACCCAAAAAAAAAAAAAAAATGGGGGGGTTGACCAGGTGTCTTGTGGGTGAGCTACCGGCCAAGCTCTCACACGCTCAACAGCGTTGAATTCTTTAATAAAATCATGCACCTTTGATGCTAACATAACCCAACCCATGCAATTGGCATACCCCAAAATTACCTTATATAAGAATATACCACTATCCATTTCTTTTCTCACTTCTACTCCTTTTCTTTATTCCTTTTGCTATTTCCTATTCCTAAAGTGAGGCAGTACAGAAATCTTCTTTTCACTTCATTATTTTTTTTAACTCTTCTTTTTATTATCCATCCCTTGTATTAGCCTAAGTAGTAGCATTTCTTAAGGAGAAAAAAAAAAAAAAAAGTGGGTGGGAATTTATTTTTTTTTGTTTGTTTTCACTGTTGTTTTTATTGTTATTTTTCCATAAAGAAAAAACCCCCACATAAAGATGGGCAGAATTCCATGTTGTGAGAAGGATAACGTGAAAAGGGGACAATGGACACCTGAAGAAGACAATAAACTTTCTTCCTATATCGCCCAACACGGAACCCGCAACTGGCGGCTTATCCCCAAGAATGCTGGTTTGTTCACCACATTAATCTTACATAACCACATTTGCATCATCTTCTTCAACTGAATGTTTCAAGATTTACTCATCTTTTTTTCTTCGTATGATTTAAGGTCTCCAAAGATGCGGGAAGAGCTGTCGGTTGCGATGGACGAATTATCTTCGTCCTGATCTCAAGCACGGACAATTCTCTGATGCCGAAGAACAAACCATTGTCAAGCTTCACTCTGTTGTTGGCAACAGGTGTTGTATTAGTGCCATGATCATTAATATATGATTGCCTGTAAGTTCGTTGCAGTTAATCACTAGTTTTTATTTGCATTCCAGATGGTCATTAATAGCAGCTCAGCTTCCCGGCCGGACCGACAATGATGTAAAAAATCACTGGAATACTAAGCTGAAAAAGAAGCTTTCTGGTATGGGCATTGATCCTGTCACACACAAGCCCTTCTCACACCTCATGGCTGAGATTGCCACCACGCTTGCACCACCCCAAGTGGCTCACCTTGCAGAGGCAGCTCTAGGTTGCTTTAAGGATGAAATGCTTCACCTCCTCACTAAAAAGAGAATCGACTTCCAATTGCAGCAGCCTAACTCTAATGCGGCACCAGGGAACACCTCATCACCTTACGGACATGGTAAACCTGATGAGAATGATGATACCATCGAGAAAATCAAGCTTGGTTTATCAAGAGCCATGCAAGAACCTGGTCTGCTACCCCCAAACAAGACTTGGGACTCTATGGGTGCAACATCTGCAAATTTTGCAGGAGAATGTAGCGGCTTCCCTACTTCAATAGCCGGATTTCAATGCGGACCGTCTTCTTTTGGTAACGAAGGAGCTGTATCACCATGGAGCCAGAGTATGTGCACTGGAAGCACATGCACAGCTGGAGATCAACAAGGCCGGTTGCCTGAGAAACTAGAAGATGAAAATGGAGAGGAATCTGAAGGAGGAAAAGAGATAAGGAACAGCTCCAGCATATTCAATACAGACTGTGTATTATGGGATTTACCATCTGATGATTTAATGAATCCTATAGTTTAACTTTATGTGACAGATGAGGCAACACAAGGCGCCCTATTTGCTAACAATAAACTTCACGTGGCGATGATAAATGGAGCGATGTAAAAAAAATTTCATTTCTGAATTATACAATATTTATTCAGAATTACAATATTTCCTGCTATTCTTCCAATCAGTATACTTGCAGTTACTCCAATCATTAATGTCCTATAATATATTCTCTTCCTAGGATGGTCTCATTGCATCAAGCGAAATATGATGATGATGACGACGTATCAGCTAGAACCTGAAAATGTCAAACAAAAATGTTTAAGAAAATCCGTCACAATATCCAATATAATCTTAGAGCTCAAAAATAATATATGAAGCTACTACCTCAAGTTGCTCTTCAGTAAATGAATCTTTCTGCACATTCCACGTATCAGCATGAGTCCGCCGGAACTCAGCAACTGCCTTTGTAACCGTAGATTTCACAGGTGACGGTTCCCCTCCAAAACGAGCCAGTAAAGTGACATGCTCAGGTAACCACCTGTAATAAAATGATTAGTGTGTGCTACTAAGAAAATAATGAGACAGGAATGGATTAACAATCAGCGCTCTCAATTATTTAAATCTTTTAAATCACCCCCGTCCACTAGAAGAAAAAAAGTATGTTCACATTCATAGCCTGACTTGCATATAAAAACTATAGAATACAAACTAATGTACTTTGTAAGACATTCAAAATTATTCAATTTAGAAAAGTGATATGCCTCAACCCAAAAAAAGAAATTAATATGAAATATTTGAGTGCATGAGTGTCTAAGATTGTGAGCAAAATAATCAAATCAATTCACAAGCAACTAGATTCCATGATTTGATTCCCATTTTCCAAGAGTTATTTAGATGGGTAAGAATTTGATTCTCCAACTAATTGTGGGTTGTGCTTGTGACTATATATGTACTCAACCCATAGCCAAACTTGGTGAGAACTTGGTATCTTCTTCATCTTAAAGCATAATCAAATCTACACGTAAAATTCCATGTCTCAGCTGGTACATTTACATCACGTCTTCATGGGAGGTGACATGCAAGAAATTCAAAAGAAACTTCTTAGCTGCAGGATGCTTCAAAGCAAGCACCAAAGGCCTGGTTCATGCTCCATCCTCACAGAGGTCTTCTGCAGCTCACTTCCATGTTTTTATGTAATCTGATTCTAAAGAAACATCATTTGAGTCCCCCAGAAAGTCAACCGAACTTGCTTGCTTGTTATTTGAAATTTTGAGTTACCGAGAGTAAAAGAAAATTACTAGACAAGGACCCTTAAAAAAGGCTGAAATTTTGGCTATACCTCCACCATAAAGGAAACTTGTGTATGCATGACAAACTGAACCAAAAGACCTCCTTTCCTCCCCAAAATTTCCCACAACCAAATCAACGTACTAAGAAAGAAATATCACTCTCTTACTGGCTTCTTAAGCCATATTCCAGAGATCTTTCAAAAAGATTGCAAAGAAAAACCTATTTACACTATCAAAATCCAAAAGCTTTGATAAATCAAGAAATATTGCAAAATTTCAAATATATCACTTCAATTTGATAAGCCATGAAGATGATCCCTTAAATTCTAGGCCAAGGCAACTCAATTTTCAAAAAGTATCCCGCCAAAAAAGAAACTAAGTAATAGACATGCATGGTTGAAAAACCTAACAAACTTAAGCCAATTGAGAAAACATTGTGAATAGGAAACAAAAACTCTGATAGGAAGCACAACTCGATAATCCCAAATAAGTCACAGTTGGGTTTTTCCTTATTCCACTCAGTATGGGTCTTCTTTTCTCTTCCAACTCACATAAATCAACTCATACAGCATCAAAATTAGCATTTTGGACTTGAAAGAAAATGAATGAGCCTTACAGGCTGGTGACATAAATTTTAACTCTATCTGCTATAGTAATAATCAAAAAAATAATACTTGCAACATCAGTTCAATTTAATACCCTAAATGATCATTATCGATGCTATTGACCAGCTTCAATGAGACACGACTATGCACACACTAACTTCGATTAATTACAACACAACATTTCATAATCCATATAAACAACAAAGTATTATAGCATGATTCCTGAAAAAGCAGTACAATGCCAATCTCCTATTATCAGTATGGAATTACCCGGGCATATCATATGGAACAGACAATACAGAAGCTGCCAAAGCAAGCACAGCTCCATGGACAGATGCTATAGATTGACCTGATTTTAGATTCCTGCACTCAAAAATCGAAATGGTTTATCAAACAAAACATGAAATTCATACCAAGACTTCTATTGATTCATAAAAGCAAAGTAGAAACACTGAATAACAATGTTGAGACCCAATGCACAAGAGTTTTGAGAGCATTTTATGTTGTAGATTTTCAGTAAATGGGGAAAAAAAAACTCTTAAATAATCTTCCTATGGAAAGCACACTTTACATTCATGTGTTATATGGGAATCCTCAAGTACGTGAACCTCACTCACTGTTGATCAAACATTGAACATGAAATTCGCACCAAGACTTACCGTTTAATTAATATAGTGAAAACATGATATTATAACAAACAAAAATTCCAGGAGCATTTAATCCCATAGATTTTCAGCAAATGAAAAATAACTGCTAATATTTTCTACAAAATGCACACTATACTCATGCAGCACATTAGAACCCTAGTACATGAATCTACACATGCAGTCACATCCTCAACATGTAAAAGGCATTAGATAGACAATTAACCTCTGCTTTCTCTTCCTTTGAATGGTACTAGCCTCTGTGTAAGCTCTGTCACGGAAATCTCTGGCAAGATCTTCATCCCCGCCCTTTGTTAGACCTGCTAGAACTGCTGCAGCATGCTCTCTTACCTGGCCAAAACATTAGCTATTAGAACTTCAAGAAGAAAAAAGAAAAAGGCTAAAACAAGGACACTTTGGACGAAGATCCACAAGCTCATCATGTTTAGACTCCTCTGGACAAAGGACTTCTCAGAAGACTCAGGTTACTTTAAGACCTCCAGCTAAACCATAATTTGTTTCAGGTCTTAAACTTGTTTATAAAAATGCAAGTCATTTTATTCAACAACAATTGTCAAACTAATCATGTATGACAAAAATTCTTCATCCACATTTTACATATATAATCTAAATCACTCTTCAATTTAAGATCCAGCCAGGAACTTGCCTCCACTTGATTGTCTCTCAATAGATTCTCAACAGTTTTCCATATTTGTTTTTTCTCTGCCCTCGAGAGAATATAAGTGTGCCTGTAATAGAGAGTATAAAAGTTATTAGCATCTCCATCATAGCAAACACTCTGATACAAGTTTCAGTAGATTCTCGCAAATTAGTCAACAAGTCAGAATCCCCATCTATGGAAATTGAGATCAAAGCAAGCGGTGAGAATGGGACCAACAAGCTAATGGTTGCCTTTTAACACACAATATTAAGCATCCATAGAATGACTGAACTGTACAGATGAAAATTCAAGTTCCTATAGTTGAAAGCAAATTGGGATCAAAACTGGTAGAAACCAACCAGGATCTCCAACTAATCCTTGTGCAAGTGAAAATAAAAATGATGCATAAGAGGATCCTTGGATAGTATTATACCTATACATGAAAGTACGAAGATATGTAAGAGTAGCTGATCTGGTCCGCCAGTTCGAATCATTGGCTGAAGAAAGAATCACTGAAACTACCTTCTGGAGATGAGGGCCCCAAAATATCCTCCATTTTAGCAATTCAAAAGCAGCCTTGGCCAAGGTTGACAAATCTTTATTTGATGTTTCCTGAAACAATTCAAACACATGCATCAGCTTAAGAGGCTGACAACCTCATTGGCACCTTCACATACTTCAACTGATGATAAAATAAAAGACAATTCGAACATATTGCTTTTATATGAAACTGCTTCAGACAAATAAAATGTCTTCCAGAAAAATACAATCAACTTGGCACATGGAGTCACAGAGTTAACTCCAAAGTGTGCCATCAGCATCTAAAAGAGAATATTTTCATATCAAATCACACAATCAGAAATTGCTTTTTCTCAGATTTCACAGCTTAAAATATGAAGAGCAAATCCAATTCAGAGGAACACTGGGCTTTCAAATTGCAAACTTGAATCAAATATAAGCATTACTACAAGTACAGTCACTATATGAAGCAAATCATGAACTAGAGTTGAGTTCGTCTTTGAGAAAAACTAAACAAATTTCAAAACTATAATGGGCATTGTATGAGTCACCATATGAAGCAAATCATGAACTAGAGTTGAGTGTCTTTGAAAAAAACTAAACAAATTTCAAAACTATAATGGGCATTGCATGACTTTTTTAGTCATACCAACAGAAAACTACAGTAATACCTGCAGGGAAATTACAGGATAAAGAAATCCCACAATAACATCCAGCAAGTAAGTTGATCTTCCAGATTTCAATGTTGAGATGATAAAATGAAACAGCTGCACCAAGAAACAGAAAACAATAAATCAATCAACTGCAATTTTAAGAAGAACAGACAAAATTTCTAAGTTATTCTAGATTTTAGTACCGTCTCCATCCACTTAACATCATCTTGCGCATCCCCATTCAAGATGTCATTTTGAGGAACTGTCCTTGTTGGTGTCTCCAAATTGTCTGAAGGGCTAGTTTTCTGAATGTTTGTAACCACATCAGATGCTCGTTCTGTCAGGAGTACAACCCAATTTTCATCTTTCAGTAGGTTAACAACCTCAGCATTTGCTCCATCACTAAAATGATCTTGACACAGTGATAAATGAAGGCGAATGTTGGAGCACAATATGGACAGGGTAACACCTATAGCCTCCCTGACCTGACCCACACAAAATTGACATCAACATATGAACCAAAAACTGCAATTTTCATAGTATATGGTAGAAAAAAACTATTGCAGTTGATCTGTTTAAAAATGATTTATCAAGAATGGTTTCTTTTTTCCTCCTGTTTCATTGCAAAATAGCATTTACACAAAACAAAGTAAATAAATTAACAGATATATGGGATTAGTATGCTTACTTGAGCTGAGGAATGACACATATTAGCCAACAACTCATTAAGAAGTCTATGATGGAGCTGTATCTCAGGTGGTGGCATTTTTGGTGGGGATACTTCTATGAGTGCAGCTGCAAGAAAAGTGTAACGTTTTGCAACTATGGTGGTAGTTACAGCTGCAGGTAAAGGTGTCATCAAGCAGTCCAAAATTTGTTGCCTGAGAAGAGGAACTCTGGTACCATGTTTTCCTTTTCCGGTAACTGCATACCGTATACAAGCTGCCCACTCAGGTACAGATTCGACTGATTGAGAAAGAATGATCCCCTGCAACTGAGCCATGATCCAATTGTCCCATGCTCCTAAAAGACCGTTGACATCAGAATGCAGCACTCCAGCTAATGCTTCAGCTGCTACGCATTGTTTAGACCTTTCCTTAGCATTTGAAAACTCATCTAATGTGCTTTTAAGTTCCAGTAAAACAGGCATCCCACATTCTTGTATTAGCCGCTTAAAAATCCGTGCAAAACTTGAGTAGAAGGTATCATTTCCCAGTAAAGAAATCCAACTAGGTGTTCGTGGCCATGAAGAAGAAAAGTCGAAATAAAAACGAGTAATTGATTTGTCTGCCAGACTTTGAAAAGAACTTCCATGACTTCCTCTAGATGTGCTGTCAGTATCGGTGATTATATGAACATGTGACAAACTATTCAAAGTCTCACTAAAAAATCCATCTTCCTGGAAAATTTCACTCAATGCCCCTTCAAGAGACGATTTGGCATTTGCAAGTGGCTCACCAGAGAATCCAGGCTCAATCTCTGCAGACAATTTATATGGCGATTCTTTTAGTAATGTATTCAGAGCAGAAATTGCAAGTATCCTTGTCTGAGGAAGTTGACTCTTCAAATTTTTTAGGAAGTGGCCTGAAAAGGCAGGAAGAAAACAACATTAGAAAAGCTTTCTTCCAAGTAATTAAAATAATGCTATTAGGAAGCAAAGAGGAAATCCAGAAGCCAGCAAGAGAATTGCTAACCTGCAGTTTCACTCAGTATTTTCGAAGAGAAGTTTGGATCATTTCTAGATGTCATGGCCAACAAAAGCAGAACCCTATTAGCCATCAGGTTATATCTGACAAGTAGGAAAAAATGAGAAGGAATCATAACTTAAAAATATTGAAATAAAAGAAAAGCAGATCTAAAACCAATAAAGCCAAAATCATAATTTGAAAGCTAAGAGTCAATATATTGAATGTATAGATTTCCAGTCACAATCAACTGAATCTGCACATGGAAGGTAAACGTTAACCAAATGTACCTTCTCTAAAGGTATTCTTGGGTATTTATTAAGAAGCCAAAAACAGTACATTAAATTAGGGCTGCAAATGAACCAAGCCGCTCACGAGCTACTCAAAGCTAAGTCCAATAAAATTTCATTCAAATCCATTTAATAAGCTTGATGAGGCTGAATTTGAGCCTAATTAACAAGATCAACACATAAACGAGCCAAGCTAGGGCTTATTAGGACAGCTCATTCAAACTCACAAACTGCTTCATTTAAGAGCTCACAAACCACCTCTTCTATAGGCTCATTTATGTACTCAATTAATTAGCTCGATATCCAACTTATTTAAAGGCTTGGATACAGTTCATCTATAAGCTCATGAGCTCATTTACAAGTTCCCTCAGTCGTTTATTATCTAATTGTATAAATTAATTACTCCCTCCATCCCACCCAAAACTATAGGCCTAGTTTGACTTTCACATAGATTAAGAAAATGTAGTTAATGCATTTGAAATATAGCTTTTTCCCATTATGCGCTCTTCAATTAATGTTAAA
Source organism: Mallotus nudiflorus (assembly GCA_947683625.1). Classification (NCBI taxonomy): domain Eukaryota; kingdom Viridiplantae; phylum Streptophyta; class Magnoliopsida; order Malpighiales; family Euphorbiaceae; genus Mallotus; species Mallotus nudiflorus. Next base: position 2,274,293 of record CANTUR010000113.1, on the reverse strand, counting down.
CAACTCATATCATTTTACTAAATTTCATAGGTTAAAGAAAAAAAGGACATTAAATAGGGGTTTATTAATACATTAGCAAATTAACGATCATTAAAAAAAAAAAAAAGTAGCCTATAATTTCAGATGAATAAAAAAAAAGAAAGTGAGTCCATAGTTTTGGGAAGGACTATAATACATATTACTAAAATACTACTTGTTATATGATCTAATTTATCTGTTATCAAATGCCAACAAGATGAATGTAATGAATCAATTTCAAATTTATATCTAAATACCTTTTATGATAAACTTAACCTATTTTAAATCAAGGGTAAACTGAAACAAAGTCATGAACTTTACCACTTTTATCAATTCTATCATAAACTTTTAATTGTAGCAAATCAATCCATAAACTTTTAAAATTAACAACAATTCTATCATATGACACGTTAGACTAAAAACTAGATAATGTCACCTGATGAGCATATATCACTTCACCTTTAAAAAAAACAAAAAAAATAAATTCTATCATAGAAAATATTTTTCAAACAAATATAATTTTCACAAAATATATTTATCATAAAAAATTGTGTAGATAAAATATGTTCTGTGTTTTATGTTGTTTGAACACCAAAAAATATTTTTTTTATAGAAAAATATAATTAGAAATGTATTTCAAAGTTGATTTTTTTATAAAAATATCATGAAATGGAACATATTTCACTTAAAATATATATATATATATATATATATATATATATATATATATATATATATATATATTTGTTAAAGAAATATACTAAGAATAGAACATATTTAATTTTCTTTTAAAAAAATAACGAGATGGGACATTCACCTGAAATTTGTTTTCATAAAATATCATGAAAATATATTTTATGAAAAGTTTATCTTTCATAAAAAATTTATTCTAATAAAAAAAAATTTTTAGTACCAAAGTTCTGCTAAAGTGAAAGAAATTTTAAAATTTGAGGTGACCTATTCAGCAAATGACTGGCTATTTTTTAGCTTAACAGGTCACATGATAGAATTATTACTTATTTAGAAGTTTATGAATTAATTTGTTAAAATTAAAAGTTCATGATAGAATTGAAAAAAGATGGCAAAGTTTCTTTTTTTTTTTTTTTTTTTTTTTTTAAACCTTAAAACAATATAATATATTGAACACAATACCCCTGATCAATAGAAAGTATTGAGTGAGTGATTATTAACAGAATAATTTGCTGCACATATAAGTCTTCATGGTTGACATAACATGTTACACAATGAGATTTCGAATGAAGAATGATCTAAGAAAATGAAGCACCAGTTCATGACAACCAAATATATTGAACACAATACCCCTAATCAATAGAAAGTATTGAGTGAGTGATTATTAACAGAATAATTTGCTCCACATATAAGTCTTCATGCTTGATATAACATGTTACATTTTCTTTGCAATGAGATTTCAAATGCAGAATGATCTAAAAAAATGAAGCACTAGTTCATGAACGTGTGAGAAGCTTATCTCATATTTAATTAAAACCAAAGAATAAGGAGGTTTCCTACTCTACAAAAGACTAAGAGAAGATATCTCCAATTCACCAAGTGCTTATAGCTAATATGCAATTAACAATTTGTGGCTCCTTTATCTTAACTTATAATTTTATATTTAATAAAAAAAATTAGGGATAAGTACAAATAAGTACCCTGTCTTTTAAGCGTTTTAGCATTAGGGGCTTGTGATTAAATGACAAATTTTGTTACAATTTCTGATTTATCTCTCCTCAAGCATCCAAAAATCAAAATTTTAATACAATTTGATAGAGGAGGGAAAAATAAGTTTATTCACAGTAGTTTTAAGTGGTAATAATAACATAAATAAAAGAAAAAAATAAAAACAATTTTCCATATATATATTTTTTTAAAAAAGATTCTAAACACTATAAACAATGACACTATTGCTAAATCCGTGTTAAAATTATGAGAATTTGATTAAAATTAAAAATTAAATTTTTTGGAAGCTAGAAGTGAGAGAAATCATGAGTTGTAACAAATTTTGTCACTTCAGTGCTATAAATATGAAACCACATAGTATTGAAGTGTCACAAAAAAAATCGCAGGCCCCTAATGCTAAAACGCTTAAACCATAAGGTACTTATTTATACTTATCCCAAAAATTTATTCAGTATGATTAACTATCTTCAAGTATCAATGAAATTAAATTTTTAAGGTTTCCTTTTTTAAACTTAACACGCCAAAAGAGCTCAGCTCTGTTTATCATTAACAAGCCAAGTTTCAAGCTTGATTTGTTTTACCTTAACAAGTTGAGCACATTACCACAAAACCAAGCCAAACTAAAGCTCTGAGCCCAATTCAAGACAAGCTCCGGTTTAATAAAATTTTAATGAGCTGATCTCGAGGTCAAATAATCAAAAGCTCAATTCAAGCATGAACACTTTCAAAACTCAACATGGCTTGTTGGCACCCCTATTCATTATTAAGCCAAAACACAGCAACAAGCTCAGTATGTACAACCATATGAATTGGAAAACCATTAAAATATATATACCTCCAGTGTAATCCAGTGGAATCAAAACTCATAGATCCAATCTGTGAAACAAAATCTGAAAAATCTGATCCATCCATGTGATTATCTGATGTCCTGAAAACGGCTCTAGATATTCCAGAGAAGTGGATGTTGTACTTGACAAAAAGCTGTTGATTTTCAAAATAAATTAGAGATTAAGAAATTCAGAAATACAGCATATAAGTTGATAGATGTCAGGAAAATATTACCTCATTAATTGCTTTCTGGGCTTTCAGTGATTCATAATGCGAGCTATAATAGAAGGAAAAGAAAAAGTGAGAGTCTACATGACATACTAAAACATTAACAAACATCTGCAAATCAAGAAAGTGAAAATAAAAAAAAAAAATCCGGTACTGCCAAAAGATCAGAAAAACAAGAAGCTGTCAGGGGCAACCTTGAAAGAATTCCAAGAAGAAATGAAGACAGTGCTTTTGCATCCTGAAATGAAAAATGATGCATCAGGAGAAAAACTTATGTCCAAAATTTATCTCAATAAATTTGTGCAGAATTACTACCGTTGTCAAATGCTTGAGAACCGTCTGCGTAGAAAGTACTGCACAAGAACCTAGAATTGCATACTCTGGTGAGTTCGGGTCTCGTAAGTTTTCAGTAAGAGAGAGCACGCACTTTGAAATCATAGATGGCCATCTCTTAATCATCTTCAACAGTGATTTTCCCGCAAGTCTGGATGCCAAGTCAGCAATTTATCTCAGAAATAGCCACTCGTTTGCCAGATTCATAGAAAAAGGCACAACATATCAAATAAAAAGTGTAGTGAACAACAGGGAAATAACAACTGGGATTCAGCATGAACCAATTGGCCTGATAAACCATAAGAAGGAAAGGATGTAGGTAATAGTTGAGCAAATGCCAAAACAAGATCCTTATAGATAACATGAGAGAGGCAAGAGCATGGTGAATAAGTTCAAAAAACTGAAATTACATGCAGCTGTATCCCCTTCAAGCCTAATAGAGAAACAGAGCCTCGTGAGGCAGACTAGTTTGGTCATACAAGGACCACAAAACAGTTGAGAACTTACCCACGAACAGTTTCATAGCTATGCAAAGAGAGCTTCAGTAGATCTTCCATTAGAAGTATTGCATGATCTGACGGCGAAAAATTCCCACTTGTACGGAAGAGATGATAGGATGATTGTGATGACCTCCATGTACTATGCATGTAAGCCTTATCAATAAGTGCCCACCTAGGCCTGAAAAACAAAAATAGATTGAACGTCTACATGCTAGCACGTAATGACAGAAGACGTAATTATAAATGGGATCTCATGGTAAGACCTCTTGCCTTTTCTTTCCTTTAGAATGAGATGACACAATGAAATTTATTGAAGGCTCTATAATTGCAGCAGACTCCAGCTTCCAAGCCTGCCTGTGATTTGACCACTCATCATACTCCAAACTTCCTGTTTTAAAAGGGGCTGTCAAAAATAGGCTCAAAGAAGATGCCACTCTAAGCAGTACCAATAAATTTAAAGGAATTCAAATCATTCAGATGCAGCATCTCGGTTACCATAGTTGCCCAAGGCATCCATGATACGAACAATGAGTATCAATAGGATGCTGTCATCTGATTTTTCTTCCAGCAGGTACCTGCCAACATGCAAAAAAATATTTAGAAAATCAGAGCCACTTCAGTTGGCAAAATGAAATGCAAATGAACTCCAAAACTCGAATTACTTGCAAGCAGTATGAACAATCTCAGCAGCTTTTTCACGTAGTTCAATGCTGCCAACAGAAGAACCTGTTGCTCCAGCTATCAAGAAAGAAGTATGACTTGGATCTTCAACAATCCCATTCCTGGAGTTCGGGCTGAAATCAGGTAAGCAAGATAAAACACCTTGCAGTGAAGAATCAATACGCAAAAGAGTCACTTTCAAGTGGTCTTTCTCATTTCCTGCTATCACGTTGCATATAATCAGTAAAAATATAATAATAAAAAAAATCAATTAAGCAAGTAGCACATAAATGGTAAAAGTTGTAATTTTACATAAGTTGCATAATGCCCAGCATACAATTACTGATTAGCTTCAAATTCATGCAACCACAGAATTGACATCAATAAGATGAATACCAGTTTATGAATATTTTGATTATAGAGATTTTCTAATAACTTACTGTTCAAACACAACTATCATTACCTTCAGGAAGAAAACATATAGCACCATGAGCATCCATTGAAAGAAGAAAAGTTATCTAAGAAGATTGAATTCTATTACCTGGATCAGAGTGGATTTTGTTTTGGCATATTCTCAAAAGATCATCTAAAGCTGATTGAAAATGAATGTTTAAAAGTTCATTTGCAAACTGAATTTCTTCATTATTGGCAACATGCCACTTGGGACCCATTAATCGTTCATTGCTGATATAATCCTTCGTGCTGACCCATTCTTCTAATGCTGCAGCAGCAGGATGGCGCCACATGCACCTAGGAAACCAAAATCTATTTAATATTGAACAGCAGAAAAAAAAATAATTGCAATTACACATACATTGAAAGGATACAAGCTTACTTGTACTGATCTATTGGATAGTACAGAATTACACTTCCAAGGAGGGATCGAAGAAGATGATCACCAGCTCCATTAACCTGTAATGTGCAAGACCATTTTTAGCATACAAGATGTTATGTTTTAACAGTATGCCGGCAGCATATATAATGAGCATCCTACTCAAAAATATTCCTAACATGAATATACAATCTAGACAGTTAACAAGTCAACAAGAGGCAAATTGAAACCTTCCACGAGGGAGATTCAAAAGCAGACACAATTGCTTCTTTGAATTGTTCCCTGTAACGAAGGAGAGCAGGACCTCCATAGCTGATGGTAACTGACAGTATTTTCAATTGATAATCAATTGCTGTTTCAAGAGCTGGAGACAGTGTTGGTTTTGCCTGGGAAAGAATGAATCAGCTTTCACATCAAGAATTTCCAAGAAAGATAAAAGCTAATTATGAAAACCATACAGCAAATGAAAAACCTTGGTTGGGATAGAGGCATCAGGAATCCCTCTTCCTCCAAACCCAGTAACAGGAGTTCCTTTCAAAGATGATATAACAGATGACAAAATTGGCTCAACAAGAGAACCAACTGCCTCATCTGGGTTTGAATGAACACATGCACAACAAAGAAGTCCAACTTCTGCAATAGCTCCAGGAAGAATATTTGTCTTAACAAACTTCGAAATTTTCTTCAAAGCCTGGTAAAATGAAAAGAAAAGTATAAAATCATCTCTTCCCACAAAATCTACTGAACTTTGAATTTGAAGACAACTGAAACCTGATTGTATAGCGAATTCGAAAGCCTCCCAAGCAAAATTTCAAGCATACAATAATAGTATGGACCATCCTCAACCAGAAAAGTCCCGGATGTTGCTGATGAATGTAGACCTTCATTCCTATCACAAAATAACCAGTTATTTTGACCTCGTGCAACGTTAGATACCAATTAGAATCCAGATAAGCAATATTCCAAAAGGAGGGGAATTAATAAGAGATGCTGAAATTACTTACAGAACACTGTTGGGTTCCAAATGTTGAAGTAGCGAAAACAGGCGACATAAAAATTCATCCAACCACTCAGAAAAGCGGCTCATGGACATCAATGATAAGTCATCACTGTTATCATCCAAAGTAGCAATCTGCAATTATAGGTAAAAATCAGCAAAACACAGAGTTCACAAACCATTCACATATAAGACATTTTTTCTATTATTGTCAGGGATTCGAGTTTAGAACTAACATTGGAAAAAATGGAACCAATTAACTGCAATGTTGCCAAGGTTTTCGGAGGATCATTGGCATCCATACCAAGCAATGAATTGGATAAAGAAATCATCAGAAGATCAACGTATGCTTCATCACCACCAACAGGATCAACCTGTTTTGCTGAAGCTGATAGGGAAGTCAGAAACAGTGAACGTCCCGCAAATGCTACAGACATCACAGCTGTTTTCAACTGGTGGGTGGCGGTCATCTGACTAGATGCAAACATGGATACCAGAAAAGTTAATGTGATAGAAGACAGAATTCAATAACTGAAGATAAGTAAGCATCCAATCAATTAGGCATACATCCTTTGAGGAATGCAGCAACAAATAACCAGTAATAAACATAATATTAGTATCAAAATGTTCCTAGTTTTAGATCCATCCAAAACTACTAACCGTCTCCAATGCCAGATGAAACCGAGACGCTAAAAATGGAAGAACCAAAGAAGGCTCCACATATGACAAAATGGAAGTTGCTGCAGCAACTGTCTCAGAAAGATGTTCGTTCTTGCTATATTGCCCACGATCAATCAACTTCAGCAGCACATTAACAAAATTAGTCCTTTCTGATCTCCCCAGAAACAATTCAGCTTGTCTATTTTTATCCGTACTCCTATAAAACATGGATTTGACAGAACTATTTTAGAATGTGTTAGGATACATAGCTCATATATCAGTGATGCTGGTATATGCTTACTGTTGCTCATTCTGTAACCGCTTCTGAAATGTAATTACCAAGTAAAGTAAAAACCTCTCCAATGAATAAGTCCAGCGACCACCATTTGAGGGATGGTAATATCTAAAACAGTAAAAACCAGTTAAAATTGATAATTAGATTTTATGAATAATTCATACGCTTCAGATATGATAATTTGAGCATTAGAATGTGAACGAACTGTTCTAAGAGGTCAACTAATTTCTCAAAGTGCTCTTGTGCTGAACTACCAGGTTTTAATAGATACACCTGCAATTGCAATTACAAATACAACATCACAATCTAGAAAATGCAATAATTATCAACTCTTGAATTTAATCAAACAGGCAACATATAAATCTCACAATTGATTTCGCAATAGCCTTTGCTGGTGTGGCTGTTTTATTGGAGAACAAAAATCTTGTATTTCTCGGTACATCAACAGAAAAGGGATACGATCCACTTCCATTTGCCACAGGAACCTGGGATAGCCAGATTTAAGCACGTAACAGGGAAAAAATTCCAAATGGTAATATTAAATAGATGGATACGAACAAAAGAGAAAAAAGAAAAAAATAGGATTGAAAATTATTTTCTTACAAAAGGGAAATTTGAAAATCTGTGTCATATTTAATAGTAAATGATAGGATCATATTTTTTGCATTCGAGCATACCCTTCTTAGTTATCGCACTTTAAATTTCCAGAGAAATTGCAGCAAATATGGAACTATATAATTGTAACTTTCCATATTTCCTCCCTCTGTATACCATAACAAGGTAAAAAAATCCAACTCAACTAATTCTTAATTCCAAGTTAACTGGCCATCAAACATCACTCAGAGGCTGGAAGGAAAAAGTTTCCCGTAACAAAAATGCCAACAATGAAGAGGGAGAACCTTTGGGGGAGAAAAAACCCAGTAAAAACAATACCAAGAGATTCTAACAAGCAAGAACCTCCAAGGACAGCAAGATGAAATTGGAGAACTAGAGGTTTGATTCTCTAGGTGTCAAATAATGTATGACACTAAAATGATAGTAAAGATAAGCGCCAATGAAGGAGGCTCTCTCAAACAGGAAAAGATTAAAAAAAAAACTAATAACATTGACAGTTTAACACTCAAATGTGACATTGAAGATTGCAAAAGAGAAAGACGAGCAACATTAATATGAACAAGTTAAAATCAAGATTTCGAAGGATAATTTTGGGTGCTTCATCACTTCAAGGATATCCCAATAGATAATGACTCCAGAAATCCTAACAGCAATTTTATTTCAATAATTAAGTCCAAAAAGAAAAATTTTGTTAATAAACAAGCTCTAAAAGTTTTTAAAAACTATCTTCATTAGTCCTATCCATCAGTCAAATGAATTTTCCATAAGTCAACTGTTTCATTTTTACGTTTTACTCCTTGAACTTTTTAAAAAAAAATAACAATTTTAATATAATAGATTTTTTTTATATTAATATTAGAAAATATAATATTTCTTTTCATAATTACATAAAACTTTTCAAAAAAGAGTCACATTAAATTATTACTTAACTATACTTTAATTAAATACAAATCAAAATTAAAACTATTTAATTTAAATTATTCTCTTAAATTACAAATTAAAATTAAAAATATTTTTTGAAACAACTACATTGTAATATAAAAAACAAAATAAGCATAAAATTATTTTATATTATGAATTTAAATAAAAAATTTACATATTGAAATATTTATATTTGATTTTAGTTTAATTGTGGTTTGTTGTTGATTTTTTATGAACTATTAAAAACTATTGAAATTTTTTAAAATATTGATAAAATAATTAAATTTTAAAAAGTCAAATTCAAATTTTTTATTTAAGGACTGTAATGTAAAAATTAATGGATTAATTAATGGAAGACTCTATTGACTAGGGACAGGACTAATTGAGATAGTTTTTAAAACTTGTTTGTTGATAGAATTTTTTTTAAGACTTGATTGTTAAAATCAAAAAACTTATACATATATTAGGAATTCTGAAGTTATCATCCCTATCCAAATGTTTAATAAAAGGGTTCCTTTATTACCTTTTAGAAGCAAGTGGCACTAGAACATGCAAGATCGTGACTTCTCCAATCCAAGGAGAACCATTTTGAAAATAAAAGAGAAGTTTGAGTTATTTTTGTGTATCTTATTATCCATAGTTTAGGACCTTCCATCTAAAAAACCCAAAACCTACTGTTATCTAGGAATTTTAGCTTTACTATAAATCTATTGTTTCCTGTCTAATGACTAAAAGGGCATTTCTTATTTTGGTATTTGTATAGCTATAATTCTACAAACACTATCTTTATCATAGTTAAATTTCACTACTGTCCCTAAAACAGAAATTAAATTATATTTAAATAAGACACAATTGGTAGAATTTGGCACAATACAAAAAGCTAATTTTTTATATAGTCAAATAAAACTTTTATAATCTCATTTTGCAAGGAAAAAACGGTAGTAAAACTTTCCCACAAAGTTAACCTATAAAAACTTAAACTAATTCCACAAATATATATATATATATATATATATATATATATATATATATATATAGCAATAGTAATCATACTAAAACAATATCAAATTGAAATATTTTGCTACAAGAAGTCAAGGTTTGACCATGCTGAAATTCAATGATGAATTCAGTTACTAGACGTGAATCTAAACTTATAAATGTATATGTATGTTAACTATTCTCGAGAGTTTGCCAATGAATTATGAATTTATTAAGAATTCTTGTAGGAGGCATGTTTTCTTTGTGTGTGATTCTCATCTTCTTTCTACAACATCCTCTTTACCCGCATGCATGGTTCTTATTTCTTTCCCTTTCTTTCATTCTCTACAGCAAGAAAATTCCGGTAGCAAAATTCCACAATTACAACCTTCTTTTGCCCACAAACCTCACCCATCTCACATACTATTCTAAAATCCACACATAATTTAATTTCTGCCCACTCAAAAGAAGCACTAGTAGGTAGATTGCTCCACCAGTTCTACTCTACTTCATTATAAAGACCCCAAACAATAAGACCGCTATGTTGAACTAGTCTCAATCAATGCCATTATCACAAGCTAAAAAACAGCTATTGAGGCATCCATATAACACTAAATGCCCTAAATTCCAGTGATATACACATATAGAAAGATAAATTTCGAGTTCAACTGCAGGACTTCGACACTGGGAACAGTGGTTGAACTAGTTACAAATACTCATATACTCACCTCAAACATATTTAAGTATCTAGTGAAAAGTGTTGGCAAGAAGCATTCCCAGTTGAGAAAATTGCAGTTCTTTATAACTCGTGCCGTGACAGCTGCCCACTGGCTATTCCAAAATTGGCAATTTGGTATAGAGTCCCACAATTCCAAACTCTTTTTAACCCAATCACTGCCATGTCAACAATAAAATATAAATATAAACTTGCTCTAATAGTCCTTCCAGTAATTATAAAGATAAGGGGTTCACAAAATTAGGTGCTACTTACTCAGTATAGAAGTCCTGGTTGTCCAAGTTGGTGGGTAAAAACAGTCTCACAAACCCAGATCCTTCAAATGCTGCATTATGCCATGGATTTTCCAATAGAGAACTGCAAATTTATTTTAAAAAATATATAATATATATTAAGTACTGCCTTGTGATCTTCACCTAGCTAATAATTATATTCACTCAAGGTATCTAATGATCAAGATTAGGAAATTCTACCCTAAAATGGTGAAACTGATAAGATATTTTCGAATTTTGGTTCTTTTAACCATTGAAGGTCAATAACAAGTAAGCATCAATGAGTGTGTTTGGCACTAATGGGATCAGCAGCGTGTAAAAAGTAATGGACACGCAAAATGAAAATAGAAAACTTTAAGCAATAAAAAGAATGGTCTCTGACAAATTGGATTTGAACAAATATTAAGCTATTTTTCTTGTAGTTGATTGTAATGGGGTTTCCATCCTGCTGCCAAGGTAGAACAGGAGAAAAACCACGTTAGCTGTCTGAGGGTGTGTTGTGCAGTAGTTGTGTCTTAGTATATCTTCTTACAAAAATTAGTCAATGAGAAAATAGATGATTCTCTTCCTCGAAACTTCACTCCTTTTTTCTTCCAAACTAGAGGTAGTTGGCCAAGATATGATGCTTCTCTTTCCTTGGATAGAGTGCAACTTCTGTTTTTGTTAGCAAGGAACCAGTAGACAGTTGAATGAACAAAGTGAAATGCTATAGGCATCTTTTGGGCAAGTACAGCTATATCATAAATTTAAGTTAAAATAGGAAGAAAATAAAAGAATTATCTTCAACATGGACTTGGAATTTAGTAATCCACTAGAATATCACTGATTATGGAGGATCTCCAGCATTCTTGACTATACAATCAGACACTGATTGGCAAAACAAAAAGAGAGCCACAAAAACACTTACTTAAATTCAGACCATATCTCCAAGGCAGAACCCGGTGGGAAGAATCTCCGGCAGGATCTAACAAGTGAAGTAACAGTCTCAAAATGCCGCTGTCTCAACCTCCATCCTTCTGGACCAGTATTCCTAGAACCAACATTGAATTTTTCAGTCACGACTGAACAAGCAGACAAGATGACAAGATACTACACTATGTACTAGTTTGAACAATCTATAAATATGATTAAAATGTACAATTGAGTAAAGCTACTGACCTGGAGAAATGGGTATGAATCAAAGTATCATACAAAGGGCGCCATTGAATTTTCAGAGAGTGCAACTTCTTTCTATACTTATTAAGCACTCTCACTAACAGACTTCCCCACCTAACCTAATCCACCATAATCAAAAACAAAAAGAAAAATATAAAAATTTAAGAAACAAAGAAAACCATAATTCACATTTTTGAAAAAAAAAAAAAGAGTAAAATTACAATTGACGAAAACCTGGGCATAAAGCTTATTCTGAGAAATATTAAACAATTGAGTTCCAATTTCAACAACTTGAGCAACATCTTCTAAAGCTACTTCACTTTTTGCCTTTATAAACCTGCAGAAAACAAATTAAAAACAAAATCCCCAAATTAAACAAAACCAACATAAAATTAAGAACCTCAATTTTGAAGAAAAAAGAAATAACACAAGGAAGACTCTTAACAGTTCAATAACAGAAATCCATTTGAGAGTAGCGTAAACAGATTCAGGATCGTCAGGCTTGTAAGAAGACTTGACGGAGCTGACCACTCGACTGAAGGATTTTCTCTCTTTAGCCGTCTCCTCCGCCACCGGCGGCGGTAGCCAAGCATTGTAGAGATGCATGTTCCACTTTTTCTTTTTGTTTGATTTATAATTTTCCTTTTTTTTTTTTTTCTCCTTTTGTCGGAAATGAAATGAGAGTGAAAAGAAGAGAAGAACAGAAATGGAGAAGGCAAGTAAAGGAAAAGAGATTATTTATACTAAGTGAATGAACTTATTTTTCTTTTCTTGTGCGTTGGGCCACTTGGTTTTTTCTTTTTACACAAGAAACAAACCCAAAAATAATTATTATTATAATAATTGCAGGATGGATCAACGGGTGCTGTTAGGATTTTTAGGAAGAGACTAGCCGTGTTCTCATGTCACATAAACTAAAGTCTCATGTTTGAAATTTAACATATGCAAAAATGTTAATAATAAGACTTTTGCAGCCTTTTGAAGCTTAATTATAGTCGAATTTTACGAAATACTAAATGCATGATATCCAAAAAATCTAAATATTTTAACTAATTCATTCGACAGGATGTCTAAAATTTCTCAATATTTATTGAGGATAAATTCTTACATACACTTAAAATATTATATTTCAGAATTTTTCCACCTAAAAAATAATTTCCAAAAAAATTATCTACTATAATAAATTAACCGAGAATGAAATTTAGTTTAATTTTTTTTTTTACTTTAATAAATAACATTTGCATCTTAAAATCAAAAATAAAATAGTGTAGTTCGTGGTTACTTTATTTTTTTACAAAATAAATTATACTTTATTAATAATTATTATTGAATAATTTGATACATTCTTATACAATAACGATAAAAGTAAAGTGAACACAAAATAAATAAAAAATAAAGTCACCTTAAAATTTCCTTAAAATAATTATATTTTATACATTTTTACACACTTTGCAAACTCTTTCATAAATGAAGATATAACAAAAAAATTATTAATTAAAAAGAGAAAATTTTATCCAATAGAAACAGCATTGCTACTTTCTATAATTTTAAATGAAATTAAATCACTTTCAATTCTTCAAATTTAACCATCACTATTTTTTTTTTTTTTTTTGAAAACAAGTTTGATATATAATTTAAGTTAATTTACAAAAAAGTGTTGTAAAAATATAGAATATAGACAAGTGTTGTACTAAAAATGGTATAGTAAAAATAAAGAAAATTAGTAGTCAAAAAGTCTAGTTTAGGTGTAAAAAAATTAATTTAGTAGCAAAGTCATGTGTCCAAAAGATTTGAATATGACCAAAATATAGTAACATGTACAAACTTAGATATTGTAGATATAGTCTTCTATATATATGAGTTTGTAACGTAGAGAATGTAAGAAAAAGTTTCTATATGAATAAAATTACTATGAGTTTTTATATTTATGAATAGAAAGTTATCTCTCTGTAAGTTCTCTTACTCTTTCTATATTTTTTTTATCTATGGTTTATGAATTAATTATTCACAATTATATTAATTGTGTTATGTGAAATTTTGATTTATACTGTGATTTTTTTTATAGTTTATCTATCATTTGACAGTTATATTTTTTTAATGCATGCATTCTTATTATGGTATCAGAGCATATAGGTTAAAAAGAGAATTTACACAGAATTTAGAAAAAAAATGAAAATAAAATTTGAACATTTGCTAATAGGAATTAGTAGTAATAATAAACAAATAAATAAAAATTTTGATAGACGATATTTTGTAATTATAAAGCATCACATAATAATCATAGTATAGAAAGTAATACTGTAGAAAATTTGATAATTGACATGATAACAAACTTAGTAAATTGTTTATATAATAAATTATTAAGATTGTAAGAAAATAAAATAAAGAAAGCCTAGAAAAAACTACTACAATTCCTGAAAAAATATTAGATCAACAATATAGGACAGAATTATTAGTAAAAAAAATTTAACTATTAGTTTATCATGAGTTCTACAATAGATAAAATTTTAGATAATATGTGTATATTAGATTAGAGTCGGTTATCAATTATGATATTATTAAGAGATGAAATAGATAAAACTATAGATACATAAAAAGAGACTTAAGAATTTTTAGAAAAGTCAAAATATGCCAAAAATTTTAAATATTGTATAATACAATAATAAAATAATTGTATTAACAATTTTTAAAGATACTATAAACACCATTATTAGTGAAAGAAAATTAGACCCATAAAATGAATAATCAAGATATAGAGGAATATTCATTCAATTCAAAAGAATGTTTAAAATTAGCAAAAATATATGCTAAAATATGTAAAAAAAAAGTAAAATTTAGCTTATTAAACATGTTAGTACACATCCTAGTTATGAATATGTGAATAAAGAACATTGAAAAAATATACAAAAATGTATTACATTTAATAAATTAGCTAGAACAAGAAAATAATAGAAAATTTAACATAAAATTCTGACACCTTAATAAAAAAATTATATACTAAAGAAAAAATTTTATCCTTAGCAAATAAACATGCAGATATGTATAGAGAAAATAAAAAATGGATTTGGGAACATGATAATAATTATGATATATACAAAATCATAAAAAAATAGATTAAATTTTAATAGAAAAATAACTTTTAAATATGAAGAAATTTATAAGCAAATTAATTAATTAAATGGCTTTAGAATAATCTTTTGTTTATAAAACAGCATTAGAAAATGCTAGGACTTATAATAAAAAATCTACAGGAGTAGCAATCCCTATAGAATTATCAAAAACACAATAATTATTAGTAAGATAAAATAACACTAATTTCCATATAAATTATTTATATTATAATAATATTAAAAAACAAATAAAAGAACTTAGAGAGAAAATTGTAAAAATTAAAAATATAATAATTGAAAATCCTAAAATATTACAAGTAATTAATCCAAAAAGAGAAAAAAATTATGAAATTGAATATAATAATGAATAATGAAATAAAATTTGAATTTTTAGTACAGAAACTAATTCTGAAGAAATATTAAACTTAATTAATGAATTAGAAAAAAATGTTATATAAGAACAAATAAATACAATGGAAATAACTGAATCTTCATCAGATGAAGATTTAGATACAAAATTAAAATAAACAACATCTAAATTGTAAAAAATTTCTATTAATACTCAATTATGGATGTGAACTCTATAGACATAAAAAACATAAATATAAAAAGAAATAGAAAAAATATTTTAGGAAATATAAAAAACCTTATTATAGCAAGAAAAGAAAATATAAAAAGAAATACAATAGAAAGTTAAATAAGTCAGAATATAAGTGTTATATTTATAGGCAAAAAGGACATTTTACAAATGAATGTCTAAATAAGAAAAACAAAAAGGTAGAAGGATATACGGTAATTCCATAACTCTCAGAAATAAGTGAGAATGATACTATTTACGAAATAACTTCTAATAAATTATTAGAATCTGATTAAATAAGAAAATAGTAATGTAGGAAAGAATTACATAGAACAAGAATTTAATAGAGAAAAATATTTAGAATTAATAAATTATGAGCTTAATATTAGTATAAAAGAAATTTTTGAAAAAGAACAACCAAACAACATTTTTAAAAGAATATTTAAAAATTCAATTTTTAAAAGAGAAAAAAAACAATATTATGTAGGAAAAATAGCTAAAGAAGCAATTGATATAATTGATACAGAATAAAATATTAGAATATCTATTCTTAATAAAAATATGATAGAAAATGAATTAATTAAAATACCAAGAAAAAAAGATACCAATATAAAAATTTACAAATAGGAGGAATAAGTATAGTAGTAAAATCTTATTTTGAACTTCATATTAATTCACCTTTCAGTTTGGTTATAACAGATGATAAAATGAGATATAGTCTAAAAGATAATATAATAGGAGAATTAGACACAAATTTATGTTATAATAAAGTTGTTATAAACATATTTTCAACCTTTAGCCTTAGTCTTAAAGATGAAAATATAGATCAAATATTAAAAATATATTATAAACTTTTTTGAGTAAAAGCACCTCCAAGAAGTAACAAGTTATGAAGTACACCAATATTTAAAGAATTAATAAAATATAGACCTAGAGAGATAACTAATATTTATAATTATCCTGCAAATTATACCATAGAATTTGATAATACTGAGGAATTAGAAAAATCTAAGAAAAATAAAAATATACATAAAAATTATAATGAACTACAAAAATCACTAACAATATGAAGAAGAAATTTATTTAGAGAACCTATAATAATAAAAAAATCTTATTATAGACACCACATTAGAAAGATAAGACCACAAAATGTACATTGAAGCAAAAATTTTAAAAAACAAATATCAATATTAATAGATATAAGACCATGTGTTTCTTATATACATTAATTATTAGTAGGCTTAGAAAATGAAATATAAATCTTAAAATAACCTTATACATATATATATCAAAATAAAAAATATATACTTTATGAATCAGTAATTATAATCATATATTTAGACCAAGTAAAAATACCTTTAAAACTACACAAAATACAACATAATGAGATAGTAAAAGTATTATTAAAAATAGATTTTTTAGAATCGGTAAAACTTTTTACAATAACATCTATACATATAAATATAATATATAAAGGGAAGAAAATTTTAATACCAATATCACAAAAGAAACTTTACAACTAATTTTACAAATTTTATATTAGTCAAATTAAATAATAAAATAACTTTAACATTAGTAGACATAGGATCTCAAATTACTTTAGGAAAAAACATAATTAGTAAAAAATTAGACAAATTTAAAAACTCCTTTTAAATTGACTGGAATAAGAAAAACTACTTATATTATTAATAGAGTAACAACAAACACACCTATTCAGAAAGCAACAAAATAATTAATAATACCCTTAATATTTGAATTTAATTATAAATATCCCTTAATATTAGAAAAATTATTTTTTGATATTCATAGTTCTTGGTGTATTTATCCTCAGTATTATGAATTTCATATATTATGTGGCCATAAAATAAAAATACAGAGATTAACTAGTTCTTAATTGCGTAATTGGATACGTGGTGTGGTCTATATAATGCAAAAAAACAAAAATAATATTATGAAAACACAATTTTAGAATTAAACTGCGATATAGAAATATATCAAACACAAATAAAAAGTTAAATAATAGAAAAAATAAATAATTTAGAAGGAGAAAATCCCTTAGAAAAATGGAAAAAAACATAAAACAATTATACCAATAAAAATTAAGAAAAAAAATAAAAATAAAATTATAAAAGGAAAACAAATAAAAGCATCACCAATAACATTAAAAGAATATGAAATTCATATTCAATAAATGTTGGAAAAAGGATTTTGTAGTCCCTCTACTAGTCAACATAATTGCAGTGTTTTTATAGTAAAAAAACACTCTGAACAAAAAAGAGGAAAAACTATATTAGTCATAAACTATAAACCACTTAATAATCTATGTAATAGATATTTTTATCCAATACCAAATAAACATGTATTATTTAGAAAATTAGAAAATAAAAATTATTTTTCTACTTTTGATTTAAAATCAGGATTTTACCATTGTAAGTTAGAAGAAAAAGATAAACATTGAACAACATTTATCACACCCCAATGATTATATGAAATGAATGTTTTATCATTTGGATACTTAAATAGTCCTGCTGAATTTCAAAAATTTACTAATGAAATGATAGAACCATTAAAAGAATTTACCTTAATATATATTGATGATATTTTAATTTTTTTAATACATTAGAAGAACATTTTAGACACATATTATTATTCATAGAAAGATGTGAAGAAAAATTATTAGTTTTAGGAAAAAGAAAAAGTAAAATTACTAAAACAGAAATAAAATTTTTAGGATTAATAATTAATAATAAAGGATTAAATTACAACCCCACATAATCCAGAAAATTATTAGAATTTTTTGAATAAATAATAGAAAAGAGACAACTACAATCATTATTAGGATTATTAAATGTGTGTAGAGAATATATTCCAAATTTATCTTATCTTTTGACTAGTTTTAATTAAAAATTAAAAAAGAATGAAAAATTAGATTGGATAGAAAAAGATAAATTAAAAGTAAAAATGATAAAATAAATCTATAAAAAGATTTCACATTTATCACTACTAACAGGACCATATGAATGGATAATAACAACGGATGCAAGTAATATAGGATGAGGAGCAACTTTAGCTTTTAAATAAAAAGACAAAGATCCAAAAATTTATAAATATAATTCAGGAACTTTTAATAAAGTTGAACAAAATTATTCTTCAAATGAAAAATAAATGTTAGTAGTAATGAAGGTGATAAAGAGCTTTGAATTAATGATTTGTGAATATGAATTTGTTGTAGAAACTAATAATAGAACGGTAATATCTTGGCAAAGAATATCAGCTAATAATCTTAATAAAAGGATTTTAAAATGACAATCTTATTTATTAGGTTATGCTTATAGTAACAAATATATAGAAGGTAAAAAGAATTTTCTAGCTCATTTCTTATCTAGAACTAACAACAATATTATTTCAAATAGACTAGTTTCTTGATAAACATCTAGCATTAGAATAAAATTTGAACCAATTATTATCAGAGAACGAAAAGTTGAAGCAGCTTGTATCAGAACTAACTTATGAGAAATCTAATTCTAAAGAAGATTTCAACATAATAGTAGAAAGTAGTACTAAGCAGGAGAAGGAAGAAAACAAATCCAAAGATGAAAAAAAGGTAAATCCAAATTAGAAGAAAATATTACATCTAAAGAAAAAGAATTAAAAAAAAAATCTCAGTATAGTATTGGACCAAGTTACTCTGAAAAAATTAAAGAAGAACCAAAGGGTAATTTGTTTATAACAGTTACTCGTCACATGAATAATTATTTTAAAAAATTTTTGTACTTTGATCCAATATATTTTAGGATCAAAATCTAATATTCCTTGGATGAATTTATTATGCTAGAAGAATTTTAACAAAGCCATTATTTACCAAACTGCAAATCCAAATACAGTACGAAATTTTTATGATTATGGACTTCTTTATTGTATTTATCCAAGTCTTAGTCATGAAGAACTTAGCTAATTACCAGCATGTATTCAACAGACAGCAAAAAGGTTCCATAATTTAGTGAAAAATAAGCAAATATATATGAGATTTTATCAGACAATTCCAGAATTCGGAAGAGATCAGTCATAGTGTCAGCCAATGACAGTACTTAAATTTGGAACAACCCAAGAACCATTGATGATAAAGAAACAAACTGAAGAAACCATAGAGGATGAATTTTGAAACAGTATACCTTTTATTAAAGCTATTAGCATGAAAGTAATTTATGAAGAACTAAAGATGACCATAGAATCTAGCCATTGGAAGTATTACTTCGATAGCAGAAATCTTTTCTACTCTAAAAGCAGTCAAGAACATATGAATAGACCAAAGAAGATAGAAGCATGGTACAAATCTTTTGTAGAAGGAAAAGTTATGACCTCAGATGAAGCACATAGACAGTATAGTAGACTGATGATATTAAAAGAAAATATTATTATACTTTTTGTAAAAAGAATATGTCAGTAGTAGATACAACTGTTTACCTATGTAAAAAAAAGTGTTGTAAGTATATAGAATATAAACAAGTATTGTACTAAAAAGGATGTAATGACAAGTGCTGAATTAAAAAGAAAAGAAAGAAAATTAGTAATAAAAAAACCTAGTTTAGGTATAGAAAATTAATTTAGTAGCAAAGTCATGTGTCCAAAAGGTTTGAATATTACCAAAATATAGAAACATGTAGAAACTTAGATATTGTAAATATAGTCTTCTATATATATAAGTTTGTAATGTAAAAAATGTAAGAAAAAGTTTCTATATGAATAAAATTACTGAGTTTTTATATTTGTGAATAAAAAGTTATCTCTATGTAAGTTCTGTTACTCTTTCTATATTTTTTGATCTATGGTTGTATGAATTAATTATTCACAGTTATATTAATTGTGTTCTGTGAAATTTTGATTTATACTGTGAATTTTTTATAGTTCATCTATTATTTGGCAGTTTGTCTGTCTTTCATGCATGTATTCTTATTATGATAGCCAAGCATTGTAGAGATGCATGTTCCACTTTTTCTTTTTGTTTGGTTTATAATTTTCCTTTTTTTTTCTCCTTTTGTCGAAAATGAAATGAGAGTGAAAAGAAAAGAAGAAGAACCGAAATGGAGAAGGTAAGTAAAGGAAAAGAGATTATTTATAGTAGCAAGTGAATGAACTTATTTTTCTTTTCTTGTGCGTTGGGCCAATTGGTTTTTTCTTTTTAAACAAGAAGCAAACCCAAAAATAATGATTATTATAATAATTTGAGGATGGATCAATCAGTGCTGTTAGGATTTTTGGAAAGAGACTAGTTGTGGTCTCATATCGCTTAAACTAAGGTTTTGAGTTCGAAATCTAACATATGCAGAAATGTTAATAAGAAGATATTTACCGCCTTTTGGGGCTCAATCATAGTCGAATCTGAATTAGATGGATTCTACAGAATACCGAATGCATCATATGCGAAAAAAATCTAAATACTTTATCTAATTCATTCGAAACAAATAGGATGTCAAAAACTTCTCAATATTTATTGAGGATAAATTCTTATATAAAGTTAAAATATTATATTTCAGAATTTTTCCACCTAAAAAATAATTTCCAAAAAAATTATCTGACCGAGAATGAAATTTAGTTAATTTTTTTTTGTTACTTTAACAAATAACATTCACATCTTAAAATCTAAAATAGCCTAGTTCATGGTTACTTTATTTTTTTACGAAGTAAATTATACTTTGTTAATAATTACTATTGAATGATTTGATACATTTTTATACAATAATGATAAAAATAAAGTGAAAACAAAATAAATAAAAAAATAAAGTCACCTTATAATTCTCTTAAAATAATTATATTTTATACATTTTTACACACTTTGCGGACTCTTTCATAAATGAAGATATAACAAAAATTGTATTAATTAAAAAGAGAAAATTTTATCCAATAGAAACAGCATTGCTACTTTCTATAATTTTAAATGAAATTAAATCACTTTCAATTCTTCAAATTTAACCATCACTATTTTTTTTTTTTGGAAACAAGTTTGATATAAAATTTAAGTTAATTTTAAAAATTTATAAATTTACAATTATTTCAATTTAATTACTTTTTAGTAGGGTTTTTCTGATTCCAATTAATATTTTTTAATGGGAGGAATTTTTTTATTAGTTAAGTATTTTCTATAATACAATCAACTACTATAGTTTGTAGAAGTTGGTGAAATGTATTTAGTTCACCACAATTTGTTGAGATTTGTTTACTTGATTGTTTATGGTTAATTTATATCATTTTGTTGAGTAAAAACATTAACTTACATTATCTTCAAAATGGCTATAGTGAGGATGTCGAAAATAAACAAAATATAAAACAAAATTCATGTAAAATTTAATAAAACTCCCAAGATATTGAAATAAAATCCATGTGTGATTTGATAAAAATTGCAGAAAATGAAAACAAAACCTCTGTAAGATTTGATAAAAATTATATCATTAAAATTAAATATTTTTTATTTAATTAATAACAATATAACATATATTTGTCACAAATCTAATTATTAAATGAAATATTCAAAATAAACAAAAAAATTCTTCATATAAAAGAATTATGTTTAGTAGCTCAACAAATATGTCAAAATATTGGAGGAATAACTATTATTTTATCTCTCTCTATATATATGGCCTAATTACTTAAAAAAATTCTGAAATTTAGGAGTTTTAACAATTTTAACATATTATTTAAAATTTTATTTAAAAAATCTTAAATTTACATATTTAGATATTTTAATAAATTCTTTTAAAATTTACAAAAAAAATCACAAATTTTATAGCTTTTAACAATTTTAATATATTCCTTTTAAAATTTATCAACAAAAAAAATCTATTTTAATATTAAACTATATTTATTTAATCAATATTTTAGTATCTATTAAAATGTTATATTGATATAGCACCAAACACCTTTTAATTTAGAAAGAAGTAGAATTTAATGAGTTAGCAAAAATTCTCTTCTTAAAATATACTATTTTAAAATAAAAACTATAATATTTTAATTTTTCATAAGTTTGCAATTGTTTATATGATATTGAAATATCTTTTTCACTTTAAATTGTAAACTTTACACCTTTTAATAATTTTAACATGTTTTTAATTAAAAAAATCATTTCAATGTCGTATAAGTATTTTCAAATTTATAACAAATTGAAAGGTATATTTTAAGAAGAAATTTTTTTCTAACCCATTAAATTTTCTTTTTTTTAATTAGAAGAAATTTTGTATCATATCAATATTAAATACTACAACATTTTATAAGATGTTAAAAAAATTAATTCAATTTAATATTGGCCTAATTATCTAAAAAAATCCTAAACTTTACGAGTTTTAACAATAAAGAATTTGTTAAAATTGTAAAGTTTATGATTCTTTTTATAAATGTTAAAAGAATGTATTAAAATTGTTAAAATATGAAAAGTTCATAATTTTTTGAGTAAAAATTGAAAAAACATGCTAAAATTTTTAAGGTTCATGATTTTTTGAATAATTAGGCATATATATATATATATATATATATAAATAATTTGTTAAAATTGTAAAGTTCATGATTCTTTTTATAAATCTTGAAATAATGTATTAAAATATATAAATGTCACGATCCAAAATTAGGAGTTATGACCGGCGCTAGGGAATGAAAATTTTTTCGAATCCGAAACCCATAGTAAACTTTAAAAGAATACAAACATGCAATAATTAAAATAAATAAATAAATAAATATACATCATATTTAAATCTCAAATCAATGTAATAAAAATATAACTATTTCATATCATAAAATAAAATATATTAATTCAATATTCAAATAAAGACCTTTGAATTAAAATCACATACAGTAAATATAAAATACAACTCACTACTGATACTAAATATAACTACTGCAATTTTTTAGAGTACAATATAAAATTACCTAGATAATTTACATAAATGAGTCGAGGCTGAAGAAATCCAGCAAATGAGTCTACTGCTAATGTCTGAAGAAAAAGACTCTCTTATAAAATGTCAACTGAGGGGAGTCAGACCTCACTGAGTGAATTATTATAATATATATACATGCATCTCCTATATGTCAAATGCAATCAAACATTCATATATAATAAATATATATACAAGTAATTCACACAGATGCTGAAAATCACTTATATAATAATACTGAAAAACATAGTTTATGAAGGATCAAATAGAATCCAATTTAAATGCAACCCCGATCAACAATAACATCACTTTAGCCATATAGGCTCACTTAATTCCAAATAAATTCACTTATTCCATATGGATAGTAGACTGACCCCGAGATACTAAGTCAATTGAGCTTCAATAATCTAACTGTCAGTATGATTGACCCCAAGACATTTGGTTAACCAAGCTCCAACAATCACACTATTAATCACATCAATCTCAAATCAATTAATCAAATCATTCTCAATCAATCATATTTATCACAATTAATTTCTCAGTCAACCCTAAATCTATCGCACTGGTATGTACACAGTCATAGTGCTGTCCACTAGGTAGCACGTTCTATCGATATCTTTCATTTAAAATAAAACATTCGTACGGGAAAATAAATAATGCATAATGTCATTCATAATAACAAAATAAACCATATATATGCTGAAAATATACCTAAAATAAACTAAGTATATTTCAAGTATATATATGTAAAATAAATTCAAATCAATTATGAAATATACCAAAAATAAACCAATAATATACTAAAAATATGCTAGGTATATATCAAAGATAAAACATGCATTTATTTAGAAATATATCAAAAATATACTAAAAGTATACTTAAAATATACCTAAAGTATACTAAACATTTTAATAAAACAATTTATGAATAAATACAATTAAAACATGAATATGTGCTAAAACATGCATCCTAAATGCAATGTACATATAAAATAACAACTCACATATTTGCGCTCCACGAGACTGGTTCAACGGACCCGGTCCACTAGACTTCAGTCTCGACGCAACTAAACAAATAAAATAATGATGAAAATCAGAATAAATCTAACTGAATGTTCTAGTAATTTCTCAAAGAAGACTCTAACGAAGGATTGAAAACTCAAACAGACATAGAATTTAGAATTGATCCGATGTCACGTTTTACAAGAATTCTACCGAAAATTCGGCAAAACCTCCTTTATAAAACGGACATCTCTACTAAAAAGTAAAGCCAGTGCTGCAAAAAAAATGCACTCAAAAATCAGAATTCACACAACCCTCGGTTGGGATCCCGAACTGTACAATTCCCCAACTGAAGTTCACAATTCACCAAAAATCCAAATAATATAATAAATATATTTAAAATCAATAAATGCCATAAATATCCTCAAAATATTAAAATATTACATATTTAATACTAAAACACTAAATATTCTTAATTTCACAATAATTACATAAAAATCCTGAAATAATATTATAATATTAGTAAAAATTCAATTTCTCGATAATTCAATATAAATTAATATAAATTCATTTTATATATTCAAATAACTAAAATAGCCTAAATATGTATTAAAAATTACTAAAAACCCATTTAATTACCAATTTAGTAAATAATATATTATTTGAAAATAATTTTCAAAAATTAATATTAATTAGTTAAAAATAGCAAATAATTTTTAAAAATCATTTTAATACCTTAAATAATTATAAAACCAATTAAAATATAATATTTAGCTATAATTTACACAAAATTACACAATTACCCTAATAATTCAAAATATACATATTAATACTAATATTACTCAAAAATTCTATAAAAATTATATAACTGCATAAAAATTATTTTCTCAATATATATATTACTAATATCAACTAAAACACATTATCAAACAATAATTTCAACAAAAACTCAACTATAACCTAATTTTCTAATATTGACATAAATTAAAAATATTTATAAAAATTACATAAAAATCACAAAAATTATTATCTCAACACTAAAATTAATAATAATTTATAATAACACAAAATATACCAAATTTATAATTTAATAAATTAATTTAAAAAATTTCAATACATAATAATAAAATATTCAAAAATTCACAAAAATTAAAATAAATTTAAAAAATTCAAAAAAAAAATATAGACATGTAGATTAAGCTACTGGAAACAATTTTTGTGAAGGGAGTTTGTAAGATTCATCAAGATCAAACTTAAAAAAAATAGAAAACCCTAATACTCAAAATAAAAAATTCAACAAAACTCACAAATGAATGAATTTAAGCTTGAAAGGAGCTTGAATTCGTCTTCCTCACGACTCAGGGAGTTGAAAGACACTAGAAACATGAGCTTAGGTGGCCGGAGGAGGAAGAATGACCGAAAAATGAAGTTTTGGCCACTATTGTTGTTTCTATCTTTGTCGGCGCCGAGGAAAGAGAAGAAGGGCAGCGGAGCTGGCAGAGGAAGTAGGTGGCCGACGGCAAAGTCGAGGGAGGCATAGTTATAGGTAGAGAACGGGATGGCGGGGAAGAAGGGAGCTACTGTGAGTTTTGGTTCCTTGTTTCTTTTGTTCTTCACATTTTTTTTTTTTTTTTGGGTTGTGTGTTTGGTTGGTTTTTCATATATGGTATGTATGTATGTGTTCATTTATTGTATGCATGTGTGTGTGTGTATATATATATATATATATATATATATATATATATATATATTCACACATATAATAATAAACACACACACACATACAAATTAAACTCACATAAAATAACACTTAATAATAATGATAATTCTAATAAAATAAATAATAGAATTTTATAAAAAAAAAATAGAAATAACAATGTTCTAAATTAAATATTATTAAAATAGTTCTATCCGAAATAATAATTATAAATAATGCAAATTAAATGTTCAAAATAATAGGTTTCAAAATAAAATATTTATGTAGAAAATATAATTAAATATAAAATAATAATTATTAACCACAAAATAATTAAATATAACTTTTAAATTTATTAACACTGCAAATCTCGTTTTATATTAAAATAATTTAAAAACTAGGATTATTACAATAAAGTTCAGAATTTTATATATATATAAATTAAAATGTATTTTATTGATTAAAATTATAATCAATACAACACATTTAGGCACCCACAAGTTCTTATCGCCAATTTTCAATTTATGTTCAAATCACAAAATAAATTTTAATTTAAAAATTGGCCATAAGAACTTATGGGTGCCTAAATGTGTTGTATTGATTATAATTTTACTCAATAAAATACATTTGAATTTGTGTATATATATAAGTATAGTTTAACTACGTAGTTTTTGTAAAGGTTTGTATGATTTGTATTGATTAAAGTGAATGGTACAGGGGATATTTATACACACTTAGTAATATACAACACATTACTAAAAGGTACAAAAGATAATACAAAAAAAAAAAATATTATTGACCATTTATATGATCAAAATTTCTAATTTTGATCTTGAACAATTAATTTAAATTTTTAATGATTCTTTTCAAATATGTAGGAACTTATTTATATCAAAATTATTAGTCAAGTTTAACAAGTTTTGTGGTGCCATAAAGGAAGGCATTTGAAACATCAAGTTGTCTTAGTGGCCAACCAAATTGAACTGCAATACTAATCGTAGTTCGAATTGTATTAGCTTTAATCACAAGACTAAAGTCTCATTATAATCCAAACCTTGCTTTTTCATTATAAAATTATGTAATTCAATTTTTAATTTATATACTTGAAAGTGAATCTCAAAAATTAATAAATAAATTACAATATTAAATATGTTATATTAATAATAATAATATAGTCTTTTTTGTAAATGCCATTTTTAAGTTTTATTTTAATATTAAATTATACGATTCGAACATAGGATGACTTTAGAAATATATATAAGTAATTCATCGTAAAAATAATTTAATCGGTGGATGTATCTTTTCTACTTCAATACAATACATTTGATTTTATTTGCATATACTCTAATTAACATGACAACTATTTTGATAAAATTAATATTATATTATTCTTTTAGTAATAATATTATTAATATTTAACATTATTTACCTTATATGTCCCATGTTAAAAAGTTAAACTACGTAGTTGTAAAAAAATTATTTTATTATTCATTTCTTACTTTCTAAAATTATGTTGTTTTGTAGTTTTGGTTAAAATTACGTAGATTTGCCTAAAATTAAATTTTAAATAAATTAATGATTAATGAATATTATATATGTTACATTAATAATAATGTAGTTTTTTTTATGAATCAAACTTTATCTTAATATTTGTATTGTATAATTTGAACATATAATATAGAATTACGTCAAATTTCATCATAGAGATTTCATTTACAAATGTTTTATTGACATATATTCAAAAAAAAAAACCAAAAAATTAATTTAATAGATGAACACATCTTCTATAATTTCAAACAATTAGTTGTAAATTAAATTAGCACTTAATATATTGTTAAAAAAAAATGTTGCACTCAATCTAAAATTATTTTACCGTGTGCATAATCAATATAAAATTGTTTTAAATATTATAAATAATAAAAAATATAATTTTTCTCAACGTGGACTTGGCTTTAGTAAATAACTAGTAGTTGGAGTGAAAATAATATATATATTTTAAAATTATGTTAAAATAAATAATTAAATAATTTATAAAAGTGAGAATTTAAACATTCATCATAATTTTTTATTTATTTTATTGAGAATATATATTTTAATATGCATTGTTAAGAAGTTACAGATTTTTTTTATGATAAATAAAAGAGGAAAACCTGTTTTTAGTTGAATAAAATACATAAATAAAATATATTTTAGGTAAAGTAGAAGATATAATTTTTAATGAAGAGTGGCAAAGTGGTGTTTCAGATGTAGGTATGTTTGGTTCAGCTAATAGCTGATAATTAATAGTTTTTATATATATGAACGGCTCGGTGAAATTATATTAATTGTTGCTATTTATATGTCAAATAATTATTAAGGGTATAAATTATTTTTAAATATAAGTTAATAATTTTTTTTACTATGTAAATTATATAAAAATTATATAGTAATATATAATAATTTATCATTTTTACTTTATTTGTTATTAAAATTATTATTTAGAAACTATTTGAAAATTAATGTTAAAATGTAAATCTTGTTAATATATTAAAAAAATATATTACAGATATAAATATTATAATTATTAATTGCTAGCTATAATTTAAAATAATATTAATTTTATTATAAATTATAAAAAATCAATATATATATATATATATATATATATATATATATATATATATATATATATATATATATTAAGCTTTAAAGTTATTTTGTCAAAATTTTAACAATTGTCTATCTTCAAGTACAGTCCAGTCCAATCCGGAAATTTCCGGAATTGGATTGAAAATCAGAAATTTGAAAATATTAAGAATTGGTATCAGAATCAAAACTAAAAATTTCCGTCTTATATTGTTTCAAAATTTCAATTTAGTTGAATTCGGTGATCAAATATTTCAATCCAATATAGAACGAAAATTTTAAAAATTATACCATATATATTATTTTCTTAAATCTTTAAATATCCATGAAACTTGGAATTTCATTAAATATATCTGCAACAATTAAATAAATACTTTAATATAATTTTATAATTTGTGTCCAACAAACAAAGTTCAACATAACTAATAAATCTAAATTTAAATTTAATTTTGCATGGCTAAAATCCAACATAACTTACATAAATCCAACAGTAAAAACAATATAGTCTATAATAAGTCAATAATAACCAGCAATGAATGCCAAAACAATATGTAAATTGCTGCACAATATATCTTGAAGCAAGAGGAGCAAATGTAATTAATTCTTTGGTCAAATGTGTTTGATATTATTTAAATAATATTTGTAAAAGAATATTAGTTCATTCTATTTTTGAAACAAATATTAATTAACTCTTTTATTTTATTATTTTTAATACAAGAATTTATTTTTTTTAATTATAATATTATCATCATTTATTTAAAAGTATTTAAATAATATTTATATTATTTATATGTTAAATTTATTTGTATAACTTATATGCTATAAATAAATAAATTTCGCTTATTTTTGTTCAATATAGTTTGGTTCAATTCGATTCAGTTTTAGGTCTGAATATTTATAAATATGCAAAATCGTACCAAAAATTTTTTATCGGTACAATTCGGTCATAATAAAGTTAAAAAGTTAACAATCCAATTTGGTTTCGGAGATTTTTGGTCTGGTTATTTAGTTCAATTTGAATATTTTAATCTTCATGCTTAGCCCTACTTTTCATATTTGAACATTTACCCTAAAATTTATTGTGTCAAATTCTTAAAAATCCTAATTTTTATTTTATATATATATATATATATACACCTTAAATCACTACAAAAAATTCTAAACCATTAAAAAAATTACGGTAATTACTTAATATTATTTTTCAACAAAAACACTATTATACATACTTCAATATTAATCTAATAATTCTAAAAATAAATCTTATTATAACTAAAAAATTATGGCAACAATTTTTTTTTTAAAAAATTATTGTGGTTTTTTTAAATTTATTTAGATATTATTCCATTCAAATTATTTATATAATCATTTTATTTTACAATCTGCGTATTTTGCCGAATCACAACTAGTTTATTATAATTTTTTAGTATTATTTTTAACTAAAACACAATATATCATATTCTAAAACTAAATAAATTCTAAAATCACTCAATCATTTTTCTTAAACCATTACAAATTCTATTTTTTAAAATTTTATTAACTAAAACGCTATTATACATACTCCAATAGTAATTTAATAATCTCAAAATAAATTCTATTATATTTAAAAATAATGGCAATAAAAATTAAAAAAATAAAATTAATATAATATATTTTATTTAATTACCTTTTCTCTTTATAAAAATTCTTATTTTAAAATACATATATTTTATTTTATACAAAACACTTTTGTTATTACTATGCATATTAACAATAATATGTACTCTTAATAAAAATAATAAATTATAATTTTTATATTTGATTAATTTATAGTTTTTAAATTATTATAATAATTTATTTTTAAAATATGTAAACTATTTACAATCCGTTCAAAACACTGATTCATTTCTAGTTTAATTTAAAAATAAGCTAGTAGTTATTAATTGTTTTTAATGCCAGTACTGTAGTCTAAATACAAAATAAATTTACATCAACTATTAGCTCATGGGAAAAAGCTCTAAAATCAAATTGATCAAAAAACAACTATCAATTGCTGATATGGGAATCTCACCAAACACCTAAAATGTGGCTGACTGAGGAAAAACCTTTATCAGTTACCTAAATTAGCTAAACCAAACACCATATAATATAATTAGGGTGTTTTAGATGATGTATATTTTAAAATAATTTTTTTTTTACTTTTTATAGAAAGATATCGTGAATTTATATATATTAATGTGGACTTCTAAGGTCATTAAGTTTAAAACTTGACATTTTTTTTTTAAAAAAAAAAAGTTTAAAACTTGACAAATGTCTGTCTTTATTTTTTAACATTCACTCCTAAAACTCATGTATTGAGTTATTAAATTTCACAATTTATCTATAAAAATATAAAAATCTTATTTTAAAATACACTTATTCTATTTTATATAAAACATTTTAATTCTATTGCATTTAAAATATTACTCCTCCTTTTTCATAAAAAATTAGCTAAAACATTTTTTAACTATTTTTTATTTTATATATTCAATTATTATTATTAGTACACATATTAAAAATATACATGTACTATTAATAAAAATAATAAAATAAAATTATTGTAATAAAATTTTTAAATTATCATTTTTATATTTAATTAAATTGTAGTTTTAATTTATTAAAATTATCTAATTAATTATTTTAAAATAAGTAGATTACTTATACTATCAACACAAAATGTGAATTTACAACTAGTTTTAATAATTTAATACATAAATTATAAATATTAAATTATAAAAAGGAATTATATATATATATATATATATATATATATATATATATATATTATTAATTCCAAATGGCTTCCAAAATAAAGTCGGAATAAAAGAAAAACCAAATATAACATAAATTTTGTGGTAGCATTGTGGCACCGTGATGCTTCACATTTCGTCCATATTAGTTTCACACTTATTTTTTTCAAACTCCTTAATTTTAAAATAAATCCGACTTCTCATTAATAAAATAAAAATTAAAATAGGATGAAGTTAAAAAAAATTAAGACATGAAAATAATATATTTTTATTAAAATTGTAAATCTATTTGTTATAAAATTATTTTATTTTTAATTGATAAAAAATTAGATAATTTAAATATAAAAATTACATAATAAAAATAATTTTTGAAACTTAAATAAAAATTAATTTTATAAATTAATAATTGTATTTTTTTTAATTTAAATGATTAATATTTAATTTTTAATTAAAATAATTTACTCCAAATAGAATTATAAAAAAATTATAATAATTGATTTAAGTAACTATATATGCTTGAGCTTGGGTTGAAAATACACAGTATCGTTTAAGCTAGAACGTCCGCGTGCTGGAATTTGGTAAAAACCTCGGACGGGCGGTCAATAGAGTTTAGCTTGTTGGACAGGTTAGACTTTTGAAGATGATTTCTTGGAAACGTGGCAGCCATTTTGGCCATTGAAATTCCTAATCAACGATGACATCATTACTGACACAGGACATGAAAAAGAGAGAGTAACGGGTTTTAGTTCACATCCTTTTAAAGGTGTCCTATTTACAACTAGCTTCTGATTAATATTTATTGATAAACATTCTTCCTTTTACATTGGGGCTTTCTTAGAACTTTATAAGTAGCGGCTGGTTAGTGGTTAGTGTTATTTTGTTAAAATTTTAAGAGAAAATTACATTAATTTTTTTGAGATTAGAACTAATTTATATTTAAAAATTTTTTATTTTAAAATTGAATATTAATTTTTTTACAGTTTTAAAATTGAACATCTAAGAATTTTTATTGACTTTTTTGTAAAAAATGATCATTATACCTTTGTATTTTATAAGAACAAATGACATTAATCTCCCTGAAATTATACCTAATTGATATTTCAAAACTTTTTATTTTAAAATCGAATATTAACATCTATATAATTTTAAAATCAAACACTTAAAGACTATTATTGACTTTTTTTACAAAAAATGACAATTATACCTTTATTTTAACATGTATCTTCTCTAATCTCATTATATATAATTCATAGTATGTTTTCTCTAACTTTATTACATAAAATCCCTAACATTTACCTTTCTCCAATTTTGATATTTTTTTAAAAAATTTTAAAAAGTTAAAATTTTATTTATAGATCTAAAAATTATTAATTATTAATTCCTTTTAATTTTTGTAAATCTAAAAATTTTTTAACTTTTAATTTTTAAAATAATTTTTTTTTGTATAGAAACTTTTTATTTTTTTTATTAAATGTATATGGATTGATTGAAAATTTTTTAGATCCATAAAAATTAGTTTAACTTTTTTAATTTTTTTAAGAAAGATTAATAAATGATTTTTATAAATTAAAAATTTTTTAAAAAATTATAAATGTATATTTTAAAAGTAATTTCATTAATTCTCAATGTTATTCAAACATAAACTTTGGGGTAAATGCTATGGATTATATGTAATGAGATTAGAAAAGACATATGTTAAAATAAAGGTATAATGATCATTTTTTGTAAAAAAAGTCAATAAGAGTTTTTAAGTGTTTGATTTTGAAACTATATAGAAGTTAATATTCGATTTTGAAATAAGAGGTTTTGAAATATCAATTACGTTTAATTTTAGGGAGGTAAATGTCATTTGCTCTTACAAAAAACAAAAATATAATGGTCATTTTTTGCAAAAAAGTCAATAAAAGTCCTTAAGTGTTCGATTTTAAAATTGTAGGGAGGTTAACATTCGATTTTGAAATAGGAAGTTTACAATGTAAATCAAGTCTAATCTCAGGGATGTTAATGTAATTTTCTCAAATTTCTATCTCAATACTTAGCATTTAGTTAGTTCTATTATAATTATTAAAATAAAATTTTCACAATTTTGAATTATTAGTCATAATGTTTTTTCATATAAAAAATTGTGACTAGTAATTTAGATTGTAAAAATGAACTCACTCTAATTTTAAATTTATAAAAACTTGATAATTATACCTCATAAAAACCATTGATAAAAGAACATATTATTATGTAGGATTTTATGAAGAATATTTTATAAATATATGAATAAAAATAAATTTATAAAATGCAAAATTAATTGATTTATATTATTTATATGCTATTTAAATTTTTCGTATTTTTCAAACATCGGATTCCATTCACATTTTAATGTCGAGGACTATCATTCATTGTCATTAAAAAATTATGGTATTTATAATAAGTTTTGTCCTTAAATAAGATAAAATTAATTTTATAAAGTAATAATAATAAAATTTAAATTTTACACATCCTTGAAAGAAATTACTGTTGGTTAAAAAAAGAAAAGAAATAACACTTAGGTTATTTCCTCCTCAATCATCTAAAATCCATAAAATAATATTATTTTAAATAATTTAAAAATTTTACCTAGAAAATAAATAGAACGAACATGTTAAAAATTTATATTTTTAAATGTAAAAATATAAAATAAAGTAAATAAAATAAAAAGAAATAAGAAGAAACCACAACTGATCTAAGAAACAATTGATAGTTGTTGAAAATTAAAATTTTTTAAAAAAATAAATTGGGAAAAGAGAAAAAAAAACAACTTTCTCCTCCGTCATTATTAATGAATAAAAGATTATAATTAAAAAAATAAAGATAATATCACTAATGGGTCTATTTTAACTCCTTCCTTTCTTATTTGACATGCCTTCTTTTTATCTTTCAAAAATAGCTTCCGTATTTTCACCTTTAATTGTTAACATTTTCTGTATTTTTTACTTTTTATTTTTTGCCTTTTTTTAAAAAAAGTTTAAGAGCCACTTTGCAGTGAGAAGAAGCCATGGTTCTTTTTCAATTGCATTCAAGCTCAAAGAGCCACCATCGATGCATGATCCTTATATCTCTCATAAACAGTTATTTGATAATCCTTCGCTGAGTTCTCACCATCCCTCCTCCAATCCGGATGATGAGGATTTAATTGCTAGGATTCACAATGACTTTACGGAGATTTGGGGGGGGGGGGGGGGGGGGGGGGAGAAATTTAAGTATGGAATCTCAAAAACTATTGAGTAATGTGAATGTGTTGGAGATCATTAAGATCGCGTCTAATTTCTTACATATTGGATTTGAAAGAGATTTTAATGATGAAGAATTGATTAGGAAGTGTTATTTGTGATACTGTAGAAAGTATTGCTTTTGCTAGAGATATTGCTACGCTTCTAGAGACTTGGATTGACTTTCCCATTCTTGACCATGACGATTTCGATATTAATTTTTCTTTGCTATATCCGATTTCTATGTATATTATTGATGAATTGCGAAAAAATTGAAATATGACTTTAAATTCATGTGTAGAAGAAAATTCTTGATACTCCTTTTATATATTTCTATGTAATTCTTTTGTTTTTCTCATATTTTAACATATCTGATGCACAACAAGAACATGCTTTGGCTGTTGAATGTCTTTCTCCAAAATTGGCTGCTCTTCGGATTTAACTTTGTCCCGGATACATGAGTGAAGGCTGCATTCGGAATATTTACTTTTCAATTGTTGCTTTTTGTTTTTCAGTGTTGTTGTTTTTGTTGCTTTTTTTATTTTTTGATTTTTTTTTGTTGATATTACAAATACACCATAAAAATCGTAAACATATTACATATTGATGATCAATAAGTTTAAGATATTTGTTTTTTGGAAAAAAAATTTGCTAGACATTTTAATAAACATATCAAAGTAAAAAACAAAAAGATAAAATCCTTATATTTTAAGAATATGAAAGGGAAAATTTTTGTTTATTACTTGTTGTTATAATAGTTGAAGATATTTGTTTTCTGTTTTTACAACAATTGAACATGTTTAGTTCATAATTATCCATTTGAAAAAAAAAATTTGAAGAGAAAAAAATGTTGAGTTAAAAAAAGATGAAGAAAGTACCTTAAAAATAAAAAAATGTTGACCAAAAAAATAAAATGTTGAACATTGAGAAAAAAAAGATGAAAACAATAAAAAAAAGTTGAGTAAAAAAAACATTGGAAAAAAATATAAAGACGGTAAAATAAAATGTTCAGCAAAACAAATTGAGAAAAAAAGAAAACAGTACTGTAGGCAGTGGGGTCTAACGCGTGCCCAAGTGTTTGACGACTATGGCACTGTGTGGGCTTAAGGCCCACTAGGAAATACGATATAGGTCTTGGGCCTATTCAGAGATGGAGTCACCACTCGGATAAAAGCCGGGACACACTATACAACAACTGGATTCCACGCAGATTCCCAGAAGTCGTCATCAGAGATTGGGTTCGAAAACTGGGTATGACCGTTTGAATGCCCACTCAACCTTGCGGTTGGCCTCCATTTGTTTTTTGCGTTTTGCGTTTTATTACCATTTAATTATTTAATTATTTCCTCATTTACATTCAAAGTTGCACTTGCCTTCATTAACTTTCCAAATTTTATAGTTAAGTCCAAGTTTGCACATTAATCCAATTTCATACTTTTGAGTCCCAACGTTCAACAAAAATAAAATAAATAATAATTTACAACCATACATTCAAAATCAAATGGGGGAAAGGGGTTAAGGATTACAACACTTTTAAGCTAAATAAAATAATAATATACAGAAAATAAACCAATAAAATAACATAAAAGTGGCAATATACAAGGGATAACTAACAAAGATAACTACTCAATGATAGAGATTATCAAGTAATTCCTACAAACAATACACAGTTAGTCCTTCCTTTCACAAAAATGAAATCACATATAACGATACTTACAAAGAGACTTTTATAAGAAGAAAAAAAAGGGTTTTCACATTATGAACTAAAGAAAGCATCAAACAATCAAGATTGAACATCATCATGCAATGAGATAGTCATGTTTAAGGTCAAAAAGGGACATACCAAAGCAGACGTCACGACAAACATTAATAAAAAGAAAACTGAAAGCAGGCTATGAGGTGGCGGTCGCCTCATTGAGATAAGGCGACGCCTCATCAACAGGGACTCCTAATATCTCTAAGACATAAGGCATATAACACACATAAGTAAAACAGAGACTTCCTAGAGGCCTGTTAATGGGGCGATCGCCTCATAGGCGATCAACAGGCCGGTTTTGACTCTCAAATGTTCAAACTTCTACTTTAAGTAACAATACATGTATATACACACTCTACAATCATCAAACTACAATCACATGCAAAAGTGTTTAAAGATCACGTCAATATAGTGGGATATTAAGCAAGATAAACTAGAAATTTACCTAAAATACACTAATAGCTTAGTCATGCACAAGCAAGAAAACACATAATGAAGAACATGTTAAGTTTGAGTGCAAGTTTCCTACCAAAATGAGAGGCCCTCAGAGATGTTTTGATTGTGATCCTTGCTAGGATAAGATTTCTACTTTTGACACAAGCTTGTTCCTTCTTCTCTTAGGTAAAAGTGGACTTTTCCTTGCTTCAATCTCACCTTTTTTCTTAAGGACATTTTTTTTTCTTTGCTTTCTCTGTTGTTTTCTTTTCAGAGCTCCCTCCTCTTTTTTTTTTCCTTTTTTTCAATAATGGCCTCCTCCTTTTTCTTCTCTCTCTTTTTTCCCATTTTATTCCCTAGCTTCCCCATGCCCCTAAGCCTTTTAGCTCATCATGAGCCTCCTTAACCTTTTTCTCTTCCCCAAAAATCTCTGTCTCACGCAAGAATCAGGTCTAGAGGCTGGGGCCTACCCCACTTGGCCACCATGGTTACAACTGTAAGTGGGCTGCCATAGAGGTGATGCCTCTTCGATGAGGGGACTGCCTTTGTGATAAGGCAACACCCCTCTAGCTCGGGCCTGTGTTGAGCCAGGCGAGCTTGGGCCAATTTTGGATAATCGAGCTGGGTTTTGGGCTTTTTAGACTTTGGGCTTTCAAGTCCACTTTCCACTAGAGATTTAAGCTTTATTCTCATGTCCAAGTTTCACATTCTCATTATTGGGCTTAACAACGGACTGGTCAAACTGAGCATCCTTAATTCATCCTCTAACATGGGCTGACCGAATTCGGTGTCTACAGTTTGCCCCCTGATTTTTTAAAAAATCAAATGCATGCAATGACCATTTTTCAAAAAATCACATGCACAACAATAAATAAGCAATAAGATAAGCAACATACCTAACTCTCAGGTTTCACCCGAGAGATAAATCCTTCAATTCTGAAACGTGACTGTGATCCTCGGGTTTTCTTGGCCTGATCAGCCACTCATTGATATTTGATAGAGATATTTGAAGACTGTTAACCTCGAGTTTTCCTGGCCCGATTCTCGCAACATTGAAACTCGATTCTTGGGTTTTCCTAGCCTGGACCTCATAACACTGAAACTTGATTCTCGGGTTTTCCTGGCCCGATCCTCACAACACTGAAACTTGATTCTCTGGTTTTCTTGGCCCGATCCTCACAATACTGAAACTTGATTCTCGGGTTTTTCTGATCCGATCATCATTACTCATGAAACTTGATTCCCGAGTTTTCCTGGCCCGATCATCACTACTCACGAAACTTGATTCTCGGGTTTTCCTGGCCCGATCAACACTACTCATGAAACTTGATTCCTGGGTTTTCCTAGCCTGATCATCACTGGGGATGTGGTTTTCAGATTGTCCTGGTCCAATTATCACTCCTCTGGGGACATAGACTTCTGGGTTTTCCTAGCCCAGTTGTCATTCATTTTCGACTTTGAGGATACTACTCGAATAGTCATTTTGATCTTTGAGCTTTGGGGATTCAAACCCGAATAGCCTTGTCCTTGAGCTTCGGGGATTCAAACTCGAACAGCCCTATCTTTGAGCTTCGGGGATTCAAACCCGAACAATCCTATCTTTGAGCTTCGGGGATTCAAACCCGAATAACCCTCTCTTTGAGCTTTAAGGATTCAAACCCGAACAACCCTCTCTTTGAGCTTTAAGGATTCAAACCCGAACAGCCCTGTCTTTGAGCTTCGGGGATTCAAACCCGAATAGCCCTATCTTTGAGCTTCGGGGATTCAAACCCGAACAACCTTGTCTGTTAATGGCGTGGGTTTTTCTGGCCCACTCTTCCCGAAAATTCATCTCAGAAATCTCTACCTCTGAATTCTACCTTCTTAGTATGCGATAATAACCATCATTTTCCATTCATCATTTTTTTCATCATTTTTCATTTCATTTTTTTTGGGAAACCCTACACCTTTGCCCACTATAAAAATACCTTTTTCCCTTGTCCTTCCTCCTTTTTTACTTTTTGTCACCTTTCTCTTTTCTTTTCTCCTCTCCTCTTGTACTTTCTATATCTCCTATACTTTTCCTCTCTTTATAGTCAATGGAGAATGAGAGAACACCCCCTGTGCTTGAGTGGGATCATATCCCACCTTTTATTAGTGCTTCTAGGAGTCTATGATTGACCCGAGGAGACTTGATTCCTCTTCTAGTAGACTTAAGGTCCCATATCTGCTCGTCTGCATCTGGAGAGGTTAGTAACCAAAATTTCCTACAAAATCATGTTGAGTCAGTGATCAATCTTGCATAAGTATCATTCTGGGGCATTATTTAATTAGAAAAATATGAAATTTATGTTTTAATTGCCAAAAATTAAGAATTGTCCCTATCTACACCTCATAGAGGTGATTGCCTCTTTAATAAGGTGATCGTCTCATTGATGAGGTGATCACCTCATAGATGAGACAATCAGCTTTATTGAAAAGGCAATTGCCTATCGCCTTTTCGAAGAGGCGATCGCATCTGTGATGAGGTGATTGCCTTTATAATGAGGTGATTGCCTCATCAAAGAGGTGATCACTTCATCAACAGGGTGAGCTGTACTATTTACATGTCCGTTCATTCTGAATTTCTTTCTGAAACCATAAAATGCATAAATTTCACTTCCCTATCTTCTTGTTTATAACATAACACTCAGACATTCAAGGTGCCAAAAATTTCCATGGAGCCTGGGTTTTCTATAATGAATTGACCGATGAACAGAGGGATCGAATTCAGGAGACGGGGTTCGAGGACTTCGTACTCTCGCTTCCTTCCGAGCAAGGACGCACGAACTATCAACCACTACACGCTCTGATGGAGAGGTGGTTTGATACCACTCACACTTTCCACCTTCCATTCGGTGAGCTTACTCTGGACCCTGTGTCATTTGCCGCCATCATGGGGATTGCCTATGTCGGGGACCCCATCCCTTTTGATGCGAGTCTACATCACCTGTCTCTAGATAAGGCTACATACATCGAGCAACTTTTGGGGATGACTTCTGACATGAAGGGGACTCATACCCTTAAGTTGGACTCGATCAGAAGTTTCTACACCCGAGAGCAGGCTACAGCGATGATTACACCTTGTGAGATTCACTAGGTGGTGAGGGTTTTCCTACTCTATCTGCTCAATACCACCTTCTTTGCTGACACCGCTAGCTCCATTGACTTGATGTTCCTGCCGGCTCTTTGGCATCTTAACTAGGTTCTTGCATTCGATTGGGGTAGTTGTGCTCTGGTGTACTTATACAGGAGTATGGGTGAGGTAGTCCAAGGGGCTAGGACATTTTACAGCTTTTGGCATGCTGTTCTGGTACGTCATGATCCTCTTTTTCCCTATCTTATTCTGAACTTCATTATTTACATTAGTTTCCTTCAACTTCTCTTATTTTATTTTTCTAGGTTTGGGCTTTAGAGCTAGAGCTGCTTGTGGGCATCACACAAGTGGGAGATTATTTCTCGGCCCTCGGCAGGTGGGGTGCTAGTCGCGTCGTGAAGAGGCACCTTGCGCAAGTTCACATCCATAGACAGCACCTGAACTCTCTGACACAGAATGCAGTACCTATAAAGCATAACCTTTCTTATTAGTAAATTATGCATATTCAACCCACTTACATATTGACATCTCCCTTTTTTGTAGATCCAGAATGACTTGTGGGGGCCTGAGGACACTTGGACCATTGAGATGACTCACTCCAGGCCCTTAGCCCAGAAAAGGGCACTCCTCTGTGGCCCTGGGTATCGATCTTGGTATTTGGGGGAGCGAGTCTTGAACTGGAGGGCAGGCGTTAGAGTGAGGCGGGTCCTCAGGTCTCCTCCTGACAGCATGCTTTGGGCTCATGAGCTGAAGGGTGACGACCTCGCTCAGGCTGTTGCAAGCTCACCAGCTGTGGATCACATAGTTTGTGTGAAGAGCTGGTATGCGGAGTTCATCTGCACCCACCTTCTGCTAACGGTCCTTTTTCAGGCCGCTTCTACCTCTCAGGTATGTCCTTATCGGCTTTCCTCACCTTGAGAATTGATTGCACTCTCAACATGTTTTTCTTGTATTTGTCTTCAGGTTGCACCTGCTAGACCCGTGGCCCCGGTTAGGTCCCGAGTGTAGGAGAGAGAGCCTTTGAGGCGTCGACTGGATCCGGGTAGGGAGGAGACTTCTGCAGCTGGCGAGCAAGTCGAGTCATCTATTGCCCCCAGTTTTGAGTTTGGCCCAGGTAGCTTTATTCATGTCCCCAACCCTCTAGCCCGATGTTGGGTTCCTCCTACAGAGTTATCGCACTAGTTCTTGACCTTGGACGAGGACTTAACCCCTGCATGCACCCCTGGTGGTGCTACTCATGTGAGCTCTTTTTTCTGACTTGCTTTCATTGTGATTCTTAAACCAAACGTTAGTTTTAACATTTATTTCAATATTGCAGATTCCTCTGAAGCAAGGCCTATAGATGTATCGCATGATAGAGGCCCAGAGAGACTACACGTTGGAGATCACCCAGTAGTGGAGGGTAATAATCTCTTTATTCTCTATATGTATGCATGCTTGCATGGTTTACTAACCTATGATTTGTCTGAACAGGATCGGGATGTGGCCAGCAGGGCGAGGATTGCCACCCTCGAGTGTCAGATTGACATGTTTCAAATTGATGAGGACGACGAGGATAAAGATAGGAGTGGCAGCAGTGCTGGAGGAGAGGTTAACCTTAAGGGTACTAGATCAGATGCATGATGTATCGGGGTTGAAACTTGTATAGTCTTTGAACAGTGAACACAAAGTTTTGGTTATTGATTTATAAATAGAACATTTGTAGCATTCATCGTTCTCCTCGACTAAATTCATTTGTTTTATTTTTTGATTTTTTTTATATATGAGCTAATTTCATGTTTGCATATGTATCTATCCACTATATTCTGACTTGCACCTATTTTAGACTGCGTGATTCGAAGAAGTGTAATGGCCCATACCGCTGATGAGGCGATTGCCTCATTGAACCCTGGTGAAGAGGCGATCATCTCTTGCTGCTAAGGCGGTGCCTCATTGATGAGGCGACCTGCTCATCGATGAGGTGATTGCCTCAGTAGCAGGCGGTCCTGCCCCTTTAAAAACCCACATTCTTATGTTCAGCCCCCTTCTTGAGTTCCCTCCATCCCTAAACTCCTATTTCTCTCTCTAAGCACCTCTGAAAGTTATAATCATGATTGAACAGAGTCTGTGGATGCTACAACTGGTCTTGAAAGGTCTAGACAACAAATCTTGGACTAGATTAGAACCGTTTCACCTTCCGGTCTTCAAATCACTCCACACTAGGAGAATCAATTTCCCTTTTCTCCATGCTATGGTTCAGTTTTGGGATTCCCATAAACACGTCTTCTAATTCAACATAATAGAAATATGTCCCCTATCAAAGGAATTCTCGGCAATTCTCGGCCATCATACTGGCTCTATTTGTCGACTTACGATTCCTGACCTTGAAAACCCAGATTCTCACTCCATTCAGCAATAAATGGCGCGTATGTTCAATCTTCCACCCCAGTCTTCTCTTCACTGTATCCTCAGTTTAAAAATCAAACTAGAATCTTTTCTCAAGGTCACAATGAATGTGGACAAAGAAGAAACTTATTGGCCCCATATGATGGCCCTTTGCTTGAATGCTCAATTTCTATTGGTTTCTTCCTTAGGACACTGCGATTTAAAGATCCTTTCCATCATTAATCAAGTGGAGTCAAGGTTTAATCCTTTCCTTCTCATCTTAGCAAAAACTATCATTGGATTGGAAGACTTCATGAAGACACGAAGTGTCACGACCCGAACCCGAGGGCACGTGACTGGCACTAGGGAATGGGAAGGCATAAGGCCCCCGAAACCCGTAGTAAGCCTTAAAAAAAGAATAAACGACACGTTACAATTTAAAACCTTATTTTAAAATAGAACACATTATCAAACTGATTTTTCTCAAAAAAATAAATAAATTCAAGTGCTAAATAAAACGTGCTTCAACGTCACATATTATAAATTTAACTTAAATCTTTATACATAAGCGTGGTTCGTACAAATAACTACACAATATACTTAAAACATACAACTCTTAGTACATATACTACTACAACAACCTAGATTAACACATAGTATAGCTTACAATGACCTACATAAAATAGCCGGTGAAGAAGAAACCCGGCGTGGAGGTAGTCTGAGGTCGAACTCCTAAGCTCCTGAAAAAAAATAAATTGAGGGGAATCAGACCTCACTGAGTAAGTCAATAAAAGAGCTGTACGGTTTGAAAACCTTTTTGATAACTATATGTATGTAGTGAAAATAATTTATAACGTACAAATATAGCTTTTGAAAAATCTCGGTAGAACCCTAAACCTATAATCTAAATGGCCAACCGGGCCCACTTATTCCAACTAGACTATCGATCCCCGAGAGCAAAGGCATCAATTGAGGCACCAGGCCGTAGTCATTCACTTAATCCAAATATATGGCACTGGCAGCCCCCGAGAGCAAAGGCATCGACCGAGGCACCCAACCCAGTCCATTATTAACCTTACAATCACTGGTGGTCCCCGAGAGCAAAGGCTTCTACCGAGGCATCCGTCCCAGTTTAGCATTCACCAATCATATATATATTACAGATCCATCTCTCAATCTCTACCATGTGCACATAGTCCTGGTGAAGCCCACCAGGTAACCCGTTCTACCAAAATTTCTCAAAATCGATTTTAAATAAATAAAAAAAATGTTTAAATCTTAAATAACAGCCTTTAAATTAAACAATCATGTAATCAATATAATAAAAATACGAGCGCATGCATTCTTTAAAGAAACACACACACAGATCGTTCTATTGACTTACAGGATGAATGTGAAGGCTGACGACCACGTGTCTGCCTCGGTCTCACAGCTTCTGCTTTGAAATACTCTAAAAGAAAATAACAATCAACTTTTAAAATATGACTATGGAATCGAAACCAACAATCAATAAAATAATGAAATTTCAGGCTGACTCGAGGAAAATCGGGCAAGACTTGCTAGACAGGATATAACCTAACTAACGTTAGAAATTTTACGGATATCACATTTTATGAGAAAATCTACCGAAATTTCGACAGAGTCTCCCTTGTAAAACGGACATCTCTCTATCAAAGGTAGAGCTAGACCTGCATAGAAAATGCACTTCTAATAATCATAGACACTCACACTCGAGTCAGGCTCCCAAAACTACATTTTTCCCCAACCGAGATCACAACTCAATAAAATATCGAGGATTAATAATATTTATTTCTCAAACACGTATTTCACATACACATATACTAAAAATAGACAAAAATATATAAAATCTCAATTATTCAAAATTAACAACTAAATTTGTATTCCTTCGTCAAAATATAATTATACCCTAATTTAAAATCCATTAAAATGTATTATATATATATATATATATATATATAAAATATTTGGGATTTAATATTCAAAATTAACCCCACTTAATTAAAAATATCAATTAATTTATACAAATTGTCTAAACCCCTTAAATATTAATAAAACTAATTAAAATATATATTTAACTTTATTTAACATAAAATTACATTTTTACCCCTAAAATACATAAATTACATAATGTGCTATTAATACTAAA
This sequence comes from Mallotus nudiflorus, assembly GCA_947683625.1. Classification (NCBI taxonomy): domain Eukaryota; kingdom Viridiplantae; phylum Streptophyta; class Magnoliopsida; order Malpighiales; family Euphorbiaceae; genus Mallotus; species Mallotus nudiflorus. The sequence goes on along the minus strand of CANTUR010000113.1, from coordinate 2,229,797 downwards.
AATAATTCCTTAAAATTATTTAATCGTACCAAAAATTATTTTCTAAAAATAAATCTTCCTAATATAATTAAAACATTTAATCAACCAAAAAATTCTCTCCCAAAAATATTATTTAACCTAAAAATCAAATTTGGCATAAACTCAAAAATATTTATAAAAATAGTATAAAAATCGCAAAAATTATAATTTGAGTTCTAAAATTAATAACATTCAATAATAACTTCAATTATTAAAATTTCATAATTTTTAACAATAAATTTCGAAATTAACATAAATATTGATTAAATACCTAAACTTTATAAAATCTATAATTAACTCCATAATTTCTAAAATATCAATACCTTACAAATAATTAACACTAATTAACCTAATTACTACTTAACTCAATTAACAATTAACTAAACCAACTAACTACAAAATAAAATCACATAAAACTCAAATAAAAATTCTAAAAAATAACACACCTTTACTAAAATTAACAAAATTAACATCAACCTCCTAAAATGCTTAACAACCTCACATAGCTAAAGAAAACTACCTAGACTAACCGGATCAAAGAAGGAAGAAAGAGATCGGTGAGCATGACTTACTATCGAGCTTGAAGGGCTAGGGAAAGGAAGCTTGCTGCCACCGGAAAACGGAGAAGATAGAGCAGCAGGTCACAGTTGAGAGGCGGCACAGGCGAAGTAAAAAGCAATGACAAGCGGAGGGGACGAAGCTGGCAGGAGGGTGCTGTCGCGCGCGCAAGGAGAGAGAGCTGGTTGTCTAACGGGGAAAGAAGAAGAAGAAGAAGTAGTAGCGCAGCAGCAGTAAGACCTGGGAGCTTCTGGTTCACGGCGGGAGATGGTGTTCTCAGGCGAAGGGGAAGGTGGCACAGTAAGGGGGGGAGAGGGCGTGGGTGGCAGATGGAGAAGAGGGTGTTTGGTGAGGGCTCTTTTCTTTTTCAGTTGTTTTCTTCCCTTCTTTTCTGTTGTTGATCCAGTTTTTTTTATCCACTTCTTTACAATATATATATATAATATATATATATATATATATTAATAACCATTAATATACACTTATATTTATATATATTGATATATAGTTATTCATGTATGTTTATAGATAAATATTAGTACATATATATATATATACATATACTACAAATACATACATATATACACAAATTACTTTAATATACACATCTAAAATAATATTTAACCCTAAATATAATATTAACATAAATATATATATACCTCCATTAGATAGAAAAATAACTATCATTTATATAATATAACCTAAAAGTATTTATTAAAGATTTAAATATAAAATTACTTTATTTAGTTAAAACATAGGGTATTACACGAAGATTCTCAAGAAGTCCATTCTTGTTGGAGGTAAACTTCCCATTATCCCTTCCTAACTTCCAACTATCATACTATCTATGTCTAATTATTTACAAACCCGCAAATGTGGTTTTACGAAAAGCTAGGCCTGATCGAACCTCCTCAAGACATCAGATGCTACAAAATGAAGCATTATCGAATAAGAAAGCTACATCCAATTCCTGCAGACATTCACGGCTGGCTATCGATGTTCCCTAATACACTAATCCGCTGGATGTGCCCCTAGTGGTTTGCAGCATGTGACCATTCATTCTTATGCATATTGTGTTCCGGTTGCCATTCTCCATTTTGCCACTTTTTATAATCCAGCCCGCCTTTGTCGCCAATATGGTCACAAATAATTAATCGTGGAGCTTGTTCATGAGTTCGAGCCAGGGCCCCTTTCTCAAAATTGCCTAGACCAATTGGTGGCAACTTGGCCTCGAAGAGTCATCGAAAGAAATTTGAGCTACGACGGAGATCAGATTACTGATGATTATTACAAAGCAAGGGTTTGTTTGCAGTAGACAGAAAAAGATGAATTTATTAAATACAAAAGAAAAATAGAGTTACAAATGTCAAGTTCATAGGGTAGGCAATAAAAAAAGAGAAAGCAAAATTAGCTTATGAAATGAAGTCATCATTTCCCCTTTTGTTAGAAGTAATTTTCCTTTTGTACTAGTTAAACAGCTCGTAATGGACACTTTATGCAATGTTTAATAGTAATTAAAGCAATCAATTTTATTTCATTTAAGCACAAAACGTATATACATTTTGCTTTTGGTACATCTCATGTTATTAGTTGGCTTGCCTTTGTAAGTTTTCTAACTAATCATTTTGTGTCTTTCTTCTCCTTTTACATGTCCTTAACTTTTGCCTGGACCGCCTCTTTTGAGGTTTTCGATCCAGCAGGACCTTTTTCTTTTCTTTTTTTTTTCTTTTTAGTCTCTAACTTTTGCCTAGACAACCCCTTTTTGAGATTTTCTCTCTAGCGAGACTTTTTTATAGAAAGTATTTCTTGAGCTTGTTTAGGTTAATAGGTTCTTTAAACTCATTTCCCTCCATGTCAGACAAAATGGCAGCACCTTTCAAAAATAACTTCTTTACCAAATACGATCCCTCCTAATTGGGCTTAAACTTCCCTCAAGGGTCGGTCATGATTGATCATGTAAGTTTCAATACTAAATCCCCTTCTCGAATCTTGCCTGGCATGATCTTCTTATTGTAGGCTTGGGCTATTCTTTTCTGATATAGCTGAGAATGATACATAGCCTTCATCCTTTTTTCATCTAGCAATGTCAACTTAGCCAATTGACTTTCAATCCACTGATACTTGGGGAGTTTAGATTTCAAAAGGACTCTCAATGACCTTATCTCAACCTCTACTAGCAAGACAACCTCACACCCATAAACCAAAGAGTACGGAGTGACTCCTGTCGAAGTTCTAGCAGTGGTTCAGTACCCCCATAATGCGAATTGTAAATAATTGGCCCAATCTCAGTAATTTTCCAGCATCTTAGCTAAGATCTTTTTTACATTATTGTTTGCTGCTTCCACCACCCCATTTGCCTGCAGCCTATATGGAGATGACCTGTGGTGCTCAATCTTATAGTCTTTCAGTAGTGTGGCCATTTCTACTCGAAATTGAACACCATTGTCTGTAACTATATGGTACGGCAAAATATATCTGCAAATTATATTCTTTTCGATGAACTTCGACATTTGCTTCCACCCCACAGCAGCATAAGACTCAGCCTCAACCCATTTGGAGAAGTAGTCGATATCCACAATGATATACTAATGACCATTAGTTGCTTTCGACCTTATCTCTCCTATGATGTTAATCCCCTATACAGCAAACGGCCAAGGAGAAGTCATTCCCTGAAGCTCCATAGATGGTAGGTGGTTAACATCACTATAACTTTGGAAATTATGATATTTCTTTATATATCTAACATAATTTGCCTTCATGGTGAGCCAAAAGTACCCCTGACGGGCTATTTTCTTTGCTAAAATAGTTTCATTCATGTGTGACCCGCACACCCCTTCATAAATCGCTTCCATAAGCTTCCAGGCTTTATCCTTATCAACACACCTGAGGTGTACCCCGACCGGCATTCTTTTGTATAACATCCCATTGTGACTTATGAACTGTCGAGACAACATTTGCAGGGATATTCTTTTTTTCTTATCGGTGTCATTAGGAAACTGCCTAGTTTCCAGATACCTTTGTAAATCATAGAACTAAGGTTTCTTGGTAGCATCAACTGGCGTCACTCTCACCTCTTTGTAATAGGGGACTAAAGATTTCGTAAGAATTAAGGGCCTAGCTTATAGTTGTTTCCCACTTTCCCACATAGAGGCCAGTGTAGCTAGGGCATCAGCTACCTGGTTTTCTTTCTTTGGTAAATGGACAAATTTACACTAAGTAAAGGAGCATAGGATGGTGGCCAGGTATTCCTAGTATAGCCATAATCTATCTTTTTTTATCTCCCATTCTTTGGCAGCTTATTTTATAACTAGCATGGAATCCCCATAGATAGTAACATTCTCTGCCCCTACGCTGCGTAATGCCTCTAAACCAAAAATGTAGGCCTCGTATTCTGTTTGGTTATTAGTTGCTCTAAACTCAAGTCTTTTTGCTATCAGGATCATTTCTCCTTTTGGCGTAACTAAAATTACCCCTATTCCAGCCCTTTTGTTGTTAACAACTCCATCAAAGTACATTTCCTAACCTTATATCTCTATTGCCCCTAGATGTTCACTAGGAAACTCCAACTTTCATTCTTGGTTGTCATCCACTGGGCTTTGTGCCAAGAAGTCTGCTACTGCTCTTCCTTTCACCATCTTTTTGGCTATGTATTCTATGTCAAACTCCATGAGTAGAATGAGCCACCTAGCCAATTTTCTTATAAAAGACGGGGTTTATTGGAGATACTTGAGGGGATCATGTTTAGAAATTGCCTACACTTTATAAGACTAAAAATAGTGTCAGAGTTTTTTCATTGCCTAAATTATTGCTAGGCACGTTTTCTCCACCAGGCTGTAAGTGGTTTCGTATGATAGAAGCTTCTTACTCAGATAATACACGACACATTTTATCTTCTTTTCACCTTCTTGTGCCAGTATTACCCCTATTGCGTCCTCCTCAATTGCCAGATACAAGGTCAAGGCTTTACCCGGTCTCGGTGGTTATAAAATAGGAGGATTCATTAGATAACCCTTGAGAGCTTCAAAGGCTTGTTGACATCTTTTGTCCCACACAATAGGTTATTCTTTTTTTAGAAGCTTAAAGATGGGATTACAGACGACTATTAATTTGGCTATAAATTTGCTGATATACTGTAGATGCCCCAAAAACCCTCTAACCTCTTTTTCATTCTTTGGTGTAGGCATAACCCTAATTGCTCTGATCTTCTCTAGATCCACCTCTATTCCTTTCTGGCTGACAATGTGTCCCAACAGTTTCTTAGACGTGACCCCAGAAACACATTTCTTCGGGTTCAGCCTGAGATTACACCTTTTTGCCCTAGCTAGAAACTTGTCTAGTGCTTCGAAATGCCTTTCCCTAGATGCAGACTTCACCATCATATCATCCACATACACTTCAACCTCTTTATGGATCATGTCATGCAATAAGGCAGTTGCCATCCTTTGATAAGTGGCTTCCACATTCTTCAACCCGAAAGGCATTACTCGATAACAGTACATGCCCCATTTGGTGATGAAAGATGTCTTCAATTTATCTATTACTGCCATCATGATTTGATTGTATCCTGAAAATCCATCCATGAAAGAGTACATTGTATTAAAAGTTGCACTATCAATTAATGTATTGATATGCGGTAGTAGGAAGTCATCCTTGGGGCAGGCTTTATTCAGATCTCGGTAGTACACACACACTCTAACCCTTCCATCCTTCTTAGGAACAGGAACTATATTCGCTAACCATTGAGTGTCCTCTACCACTTCTAAAAACTTTTCTTTTAGCTGGTTTTTGACCTCTTTTTTGACTAAAAGAGCCCATTCTGGCCTTAACCTTCTTTGCTTTTGCTTTATTGGTGCTATGTAAGGATATGTGGGGATTTTGTGTTTAGAGATATCTCTGTCGATTCTGGGCATGTCTTCATAACCCTAAGCAAATACTTTCTATCTTTTTTTTAAGATTTCTTTCATTTTTTTCTCTCATCATGAGTTAAACCAGAAGTAAGCAATATATTTTTAGGATTATCGTGTGTGCCTAAATTAAATGACTAAGTTTTCATGGAATTAATGTCAAATATATGCATGAAATGATCATCATAAATAGAATAACCATTAGGAAACACATCACACAAATAAGCAAACTCAGACTTCATTGCATTCACTTTTGAAAAGAAAAGATCATCAGTCTCAAACAAAGAAGCAATAGAAACATCAAAGTCATTATAAAAGGTATCTATGATAGAGTTGAGGACATAGGTTTCAAAGTCAATGTCTTTGCTCTGGTCATCAATGCCTTTATGCTTTGAGGTAACTTTATCCTCTTTAAATTCCTCTTCAGCCAGTACCAGCTCCTTAGTAGATGCTTTTTCAGCAGCGACTCCCTTAGCTTTGTTCATAAATTCAGCAAAAATTTTGAATCCCGGGATAACTTCCCCAACCATCAGGAGAGGTTATGGAGTCCCGCTGTATGGGTGCCCAGTGCTTTCCTTTACAAAGATTTCCCACAGAGTTTTCTTTCTAGCCACGGTCTCCTTTTCTTTTTCTTCAGACTGTTCCTATACACTTATCTCTTCCCTAGCTTTGTCAGCCTCTTTGAATCCTAACCCTTGTTTCAAAATAGGTACTTTATTTCCCACAAACTCTGAAGGTCCACTCTGATTCTTCCCCAATCCCATGCTAGGCAAAAATTTCATATTGCACATCATTCTCAAAACCTTTTCATCCATCTCATCCTCATAGATTACACAGACTTCAAAACTAGGGCTAAGGGAAATCTCCTTAGGGATTAACTTTAGTGCAGCTACGGCGACTTAAGTTTCAGCTGAGATGGTGAAAATTCTTCCTTCATGTGAAAATTTAATCTTTTGATGAACAGTGGATGGAATGCCACCTAGAGGGTGAAACCATGGCCTCCTCAATAAAATGGCAAATGTTACCAGGATATCAATCACATGCAAGTCAACCTAGACTTCTATAGGTCCCGTTTTAACCAACGCCCTGAAAGTTCCTTCTACAAACCTCTTGGTGTCATCATAAGCCTTGATAACTACCTCATAAGGCTTTAAGTCAGCCACTATCAACCCTAGCTTCGGTAGAATCTTCAATGAACACACATTGATGGCAAAACTGTTGTCGACCATCACACAGCAGGCCATTTTCCCTTTTACCTCGACTTTGATAAATAGAGCTTTGTGATGATCCCTCCTTTCTAGAGGTAGATCATCATTAGAAAATGCTATTATTCCTTGAGGGGTTTCCATTAGTGACTGGACCATCTACTCTAGAGTAGAATTAGTGGAAATCTTTTTCTGGTCCAATGCTAGGACCAGGGTTTCCCTATGATCCCTAAAATGCATGAGTAACTCCTAAACACTGGCAATGGTTTCTTGGCTTTGCTCTATCTCCTTTCCCTTCTCTACACCTTTTGCCTTTTTGGGCCTAGACTTGATAGGCTTGGTTTCCTCTTTGTTTTCTTCGACCTTCCCCACAGACTAACTTGGCTCACACCCCTCATTGTCCCACAGGTCAACTTGTTCTTTGCTCTCATCATCAGAACTCTATATGTCCAAGACTTGTACCTGTAACTCCATGGGTTGTTTATTTGGTTTTAGATTTTTAGGTTTGGTTTTTAGGGAGTTATGGGAGACATCAATGAAGGAGTTTAGGACTTACTCTTCTGTTAGGCCAGAGTTGACCATAAGAATGGGTGGGTTTGGTGGTGGTACATTTTGGTAATTGGGTAACAGGTTGGTTTGTGTGTTTGGTTTTTTATTTTCTAGGTCAGTAATTTTGCCTGAGTCTAATTAAGTCTTGGATTTCATGCTTTAACTAGGCATAGTTGTCTATGTCATGTTCGATGGTCTGATGAAATTTATAAAAAAATTTTGGGTTGGCTCCAGGCAAGGGTTATTGTGAAGGTAAAGGCCGCAGCATGTTCTCTTTTTAATAAGCTTATCAAAGACCTTGGACATAGGACGTCCCAGATTTGAAAATCTTTGAGGCTGTCCGACTACACTGACTTGTACATTGTTGTTTGGTGGTTAAATGGCATGAATCTGAACATTAGCTTGAGCTTACCCCCTCTTTGCCCACAGATCCTCTTCTAAAGAATTTCTTCTCTTGAGCCAAACCGACTCCTTCTGGACCCCAAATATGTATAATTCTTCAAAGTTCTTGATCCCCAAATCCTTTAATTTCCTAGACAATGCTGGGACACACCCTTCTATTGCCAGGACTAACTGGTCGGACTCAGCAAGCCTATGCCTCATTAAGGACAACTTTCCCCTCCAACGAGTCAGGTAGTCAGCAAAAGGCTCATTAAAGTTCTATTTGGTATTCTGCAGATCTCTTAAGGACACCTCTAGTTAAACATTAAGACTGTATTGCTTGATGAAAATGGCACACAATTCCTTCCAATCTAACTGAACATGTGATTCCAAGGTGTAATACCAACAGATTGGTGCCCCCTCAAATGAAATAGGGAACTGCTTAATAATTTGGCTCTCAGTTAGCTCGGTAGCCTTCATGTAAGTCACATACTATTTCAAATGCAAATGGGGATCCTCAACACCAGTATACTTCTTCATGTTTGGGAATTTAAACTTAAGAGGAAACGGTTCATCACCCTTTTCTAAATTTAGATCATAATCTAGAGGAGCGACCATACCTTTCTCTTTCATCATCACCTGCATCTGGTTCATCACCTTGGTCATGTTCTTAGCCCACTCAGTTTAACCCATATCTTCGGCTGGGATAATATTTCTTTAATTCATCAGATTGGCCAACATTATCACATCATCTTCTTCCCTTCCTCTAATTGGTATTTTCTCATCGAGGTCCACTGGATCAATTGGTGGTGCATTAGGTGGCTGTGCTGGCTGACTCTCTCTAATGAGCTTAGTAATTTCTCCCATAATTTCTCTCATCATAGCCTAGGTTTTTGTTATTACTTCTTCTTTTAACCATGCCCCAAATGCTTCTGGATCGAACCCTCCTGCCATTCCTATTTTTGAATTCCTGACCAAACAACTTGAACTAGCTCAGACCCACCCTGCTGAGATTAAAGGATTTATAGTGCTACAAAATAGTTGGTTAGAATGATGCATGACGTGTATGCATGATATGTAAGTCCGTTTTATTTAAAAAAAATTTGAGAAGCAAAAGGTTGCACACAAAAAGATATACAAGATCAAAACATGAAACTTAAACGTGCAAACTTTTGCCATTTTTCTCCTACACATGTATTCAATGGCGAGTATCTTGTCCTAGGATTTTTGGCCTGGATTTTTATTAAGACCCGAGTTTTTAAATGTTTTTTATATTGAATCGGGATATGCAGTATTAATAAATTTTAAATATATATTTGATTATTTAATTATTTTGTGAATAATTAACGTTATTTTATGTTTATTTAAAAATTTCTACGTAAAAATTATCCTAAAACCTATTATTTTGGAAAATAATATTTAAATAATATTTTATTATTTAATGTTATTCTATTTTACTAATTTATATTGTTTCATGCATTATCATTATTGTATGTATTATTATATATATATATACATGGATTTTTTTTTATGCATGTGTTATTTATATATATACATATATGTGTGTATATATATATATATAAATATGTATATAATATTGTGTGGTGTGTGTTTAATGTGTATATATATTATTAAATTATATTATTAAAGTTAAAGTTATAATATATATATATATATATATAAAAGAAGAAACTCATCTTCAACCTCCCGAAACCGTCCCTTCCCCCTTACCTCACGCTGCAACGCCGATCACAGGCCGTCGGTGTGCCTCCCAGAGTGTCGCCTCCATCTCTAGCTGCTCCGCCACCTTCCTCCTCCTTCTCAGGCGTCGTTTCAGCCCATTTTGGCTGAGAAACCCGAAACTCTTCCCTTCGCCGTTCGTAGACTTTCCGATCACCAAATCCGGTGATTTTGGTGCCGTTGAGCTCCTAGAACTCCATAGAAGCTGATTCTAAGCTCCTTGTAGCTTGAAAACTTGATTTGGTAAGGATTTGAGCTTGATTTCGTTTTCGGCCCTTTTTGTTTCTTGATTTTTTTGAACTTCAATATTTAAGATTCAAGCTTAATTCCTTCACAAAATATGGTTCCTTTACCTCAATCTACACTCTGGAATTTTTGTGAAATTTTTAGAATTTATTTTGATTTTTGTGAATTTTTTATTATTTTCTAATTTTCGTAAATTAATTAAATAATTTGTGAAATTGTGATTTTTAGTGTTTTTGGAGGTTGAAATTAATTTTAGAATTTAATTTATAATTTTTGTGATTTTTTTGTAATTAATATAATTTTATTTAGTTTATGTGAATTTTGGAAATATAGGTTATATATGTGTTTTGTCAAAATTAATTGATTAATTGAGTATAATTGTTGATTTTATTAAATTATATGTTGAGGAAATAATTTTAGAGTAATTATATAATTTTTTTTGAATTTTTGAGTATTTTTAGTATATTATGTGAATTTTTATATATTAGGGGTATTTTGGTAATTTGATAGTAATTTTAGTTGAATATTAAGTTTAATTGGTTTTAATAATTATTTGAGGTATAAAAATGATTTTTATAAATTATTTACTATTTTTAACTAATTAAAACTATTTTTCAAAAATTATTTTCAAATTATATATAATAAACTATTTTTGTAAATAAATGGGTTTTTAGTAATTTTTAGTATGCTTTTGGACTAATTGAGTAATTAGGATTTATAAAATGAATTTCTATTAATATTGGTGTATTTATTGAGATTATCGATTTTTAATAATATTATATTAATATTAGGGTTTTTAAGTAATTGTTAATTAAATAATTATTTTTAGTGTTTAAATATTTAATTTGCTATATTTTGGTATCAAAAGGGTATTTTTGGTATTTATGGAGTTTTAATATATTTTGTGAATTGTGGACCTCAGTCAGTAGAATTTACAGTTTGGGATTCTAACCGAGGGTTGTGAGCATATTTTGTATTCGAAGTGTGTTTTCTTGCAGGACTGACTCTACTTTTTAAGTAGAGAGATGTCCGTAGAGGAGGTTCTGCCGAATTTTTGGTAGAATTCTTGTAAAACGTGACATTCTGTCAAATTCCTATTATTTGTCTGTGTTTAAAATTCTAGATCGAGTTTCTATAAATTAAGTTAGATTTATTCTAATTTCGTGTTATTTATTTATTTGTGAGTTGCGCCGAGACCAAGGCCTAGTGGACCAGGCCCGTTGGACCCGTCTCGAAGAGTGCACAACTGTGAGTTATTATAATGTATATGCATTGCTTATGGTGCATGTTTTAGAAATTCTATATTTTAAACATAAGTTTTTGCATAATTGATTATTTGAATATTTAAGTATATTTAGGTATACTTTTAATATATTTTTGGTATATTATGAAATATATGCATGTTTTCCTTTTCAATTATATATGGCTTGTTTATAAATATATTATTGATTGAATTTAAAATGTTTTGTGATTTATTTAAGTTGATTATACGTATATATACCTGAAATATACTTAGTTTATTTTAGGTATATTTCTGGTATATATATGGTATATTTATTTATTTTAAATATCACTATGCATCATTTATTTTCTGGAATGTATGTTTTATATTAAAATGAAGGATATCGATAGAACGTGCTTCATAGTGAGCAGCACTAGGACTGAGTACGTACCGGTACGACAGTAGATTTTATGTTAAATTACTAACCTATTGGTGGATATGACTTGATTGATATTGATTTGATATGAGATGTGATTGAGAGTGTGATTGCTGGAGCTCGGTTGACCAAGTGTCTTGAGGCTAATCACATTGACAGTCAGACTGTTGGAGCTCGGTTGACTTAGTGTCTTGGGGCTAGTCTACTGTCCATATAGATTAAGTGAATTTACTTGGAATTAAGTGAGCCTATATGAATAGAGTACCTACTATTGATATTTGAGGTTGCGAAAATATAGGGTTCTATTTGATCCTTCATAAACCGATGATTTTCATTATAAAATGATTTTTGTTGCATCTGTGTATAATTGCCTGTATATATATTTATCATATATATACTATTGAGTGTCTGCATTTGACATTTAGTTATGCATGTATATATATTATAATAATTCACTCAGTGAGGTCTGATTCCCCTCTGTTGATATTTTTTTCAGGAGAGTCTTCATCTTCAAACCTTAGCAGTAGACCTATCCGTCGGATTTCTTCCGCTCCGGCATTATTATGTAAATCACTTTCTTGAGTTTTATTTGTACTCTAGACACTACAGTAGTAGTTGTATTTAAATCTATCATGAGTTGTATTTGTTATTATATTGTATGCGATTTTAAATTCAGAGTGTTACTCTGAAATATTTGTACTTAAAGATTTTATTATATATATGTGAGATGTGAATTATGCTGTTAAAGTGAGCTAAGAAATTATTATTTTATATTCGAGATTTAATTTTCGCTGTACAATTATTTTATTTATTTTATTATATTACATGCTTTTATTTTTTTAGGCTTGTCACGGGTTCCAGATTCGAAAGAATTTTCGTTCCCTAGTGCCGGTCATGGCCTCTATTTTGGGTCGTGATAGTTTTAATTATCAGCGGGGGATAACAAAACCTACATATGCAAGAAAACTCTCAAAATGATTCAAACAAGTAATGGTTCCTTTAGATAAAGCCCGAGTCCATTTTCTATGAGCCAAGATCCTTAGCACCATAAACTCACTTGTCAAGGCCCATTTAAAATGGGTCACAAATAGGCATGAGAGGCCCTTGTTGACTAGTTTATTTATAATGGGCTTTGGTTGGACACGAGGGCCCATTTCACTTTGGACTACTTATTGCTGGGCTCGAGTTTTATTTTAAGGGTCCATTATATGGCATAATACACATGCATGTGGGAAAATTCCTAAGGATAGTTGCTAGGTCATTATATGGGCTTGAGTTTTAGGTAAAAAGGCTTTGGCTCCCACAACGATATACATCCATATACGTCTCCCCACTCAAGGGTCAAAAAACACAGATTAGTACGTGTCATGAGTGACAATAATCAGTTTCTCTATCCCTAGTGGAGTCGCCACTATAGGCGGCGGGGTTTAGCGCGCGCGCCCAAGTGTTTGGCCACCACGACATTATATGGACTCGAGGCCCACTAGAAAATACGATATAGATCTTGAGCCTATTCGAAGATAGAGTCGGCACCCGGATAAAAGCCGGGACACACTGTATAGCAACTAGATCCCACGAAGGTTCCTAGAAGCCGTCATCAGAGGTCGAGTTCAAAAACTGGGTATGAGCATTTGAATACTCACCCAACCTTGCGGTTGGCCTCCGTTTATGTTTTTCATTTTATTACCATTTAATTATCTAATTATTTCCTCATTTACATTCAAAGTTGCACTTACCTTCATTTACTTTCCAAATTTTATAGTTAAGTCCAAGTTTGCACATTAATCCAATTTCATACTTTTGAGTCCTAACGTTCAACAGAAATAAAATAAATAATAATTTACAACCATACATTCAAAATCAAATGGGGGAAAGGGGTTAAGGATTACAACGATTTTAAGCTAAATAAAAGAATAATATATAGAAAATAAACTAAACATATACCGAAAATAAACCAATAAAATAACATAAAAGCGGCAATATATAAGGGATAACTAACAAAGATGACTACTCAATGATAGAGATCATCAAATAATTCCTGCAAACAATACACAGTTAGTCCTTCCTTTCAAAAAAATGAAATCACATATAACGTTACTTACAAAGAGACTTTTGTAAGAAAAAAAAAGGTTTTCACATTATGAACTAAAAAAAGCATCAAACAATCAAGATTGAACATCATCATGCAATGAGATAGCCATGTTTAAGGTCAAAAGGGGACATACCAAAATAGACGTCACGACAAACATTAATAAAAATGAAACTGAAAGTAGGGCAAACCTGTTAATGTGGCGATCGCCTCATTGAATAAGCGATCGCCTCATTGAGATGAGGCGGTCACCTCATTAATGAGGCGATGCCTTATTGAGATGAGGCGGTCACCTCATTGATGAGGCGACGCCTCATTAATAAGGACCCCTAATATCTCTAAGACATAAGGCATATAACACACATAAGCAAAAGGGAGACTTCCTAGAGGCCTGTCATTGGGGTGATCGCCTTATTGATGAGGTGATTGCTTCATTGACAAGAGGCAACACCTCTTCAACAGGTCGGTTCTGACTCTCAAACATTCAAACTTTTACTTTAAGTAATAATACATGCATAAACACACTCTACAATCATCAAACTACAACCACATGCAAAAGTGTTCAAAGATCACGTTAATATAGTGGGATATTAAGCAAGATAAACTAGATATATACCTAAAATACACTAATAGCTTATTCAGGCACAAACAAGAAAACACATAATGAAGAACATGTTAAGTGTGAGTGCAAGTTTCCTACCAAAATGAGAGGCCCTCAGAGATGTTTTGATTGTGATCCTTGCTAGGATAAGATTTCTACTTTTGACACAGGCTTCTTCCTTCTTCTCTTAGGTAAAAGTGGACTTTTCCTTGCCTCAATCTCACCTTCTTTCTTGAGGACGTTTTTTTTTCTTTGCTTTCTCTGTTGTTTTCTTTTCAAAGCTCCCTCCTCTCTTTTTTTCTTTTTTTTTTCAATAATGGCCTCCTCCTTTTTCTTTCTCTCTTTTTTTTCCTTTTTATTCCTTAGCTTCCCCATGCCCCTAAGCCTTTTAGCTCATCATGAGCCTTTCTAGCCTTTTTCTCTTCCCCAAAAATCTCTATCTAACACAAGAATCAAGTTTGGAGGCTGGGGCTTACCCCACTTGGCCACCATGGTTGCAGCTGCATTTAATGCAAGTGGGCTGCCATAGAGGCGGTGCCTCTTCGATGAGGCGACCGCCTCTGTGATGAGGCGATCGCCTTATTGGCGGCTGCCAAAGAGGCGATCACCTCATTGCACTGAGGCAACGCCCCTTTGGCTCGGGCCTGTGCTGAGCCAGGCGGGCTTGGGCCAATTTTGGATAATCGGGCTGGATTTTGGGCTTTTTAGGCTTTGGGCTTTCAAGTCCACTTTCCACTAGAGATTCAGACTTCATTCTCATGTCCAAGTTTCACATTCTCATCATTGGACTTAACAATGGGCCGATAAAACTGAGCATCTCTAATTCGTCTCTTAACATGGACCGACTAAATCGGATGTCTATAAACACCTTAAAAATAGATAAAATGTTTAGTAAAAAAATGTTGAGAAGAAAAAATGAAGATAGTAAAAAAAATATTTATAAAAAAATTTAAAAAAAGAAGACAATACTTTAAAAATAAACGAGGAAAGAAAAATGGTTCATATTTGGAAAAAAAGGTTAGATAAGATAGTTTTAAAAATATTTTTGTGAAAGTTGCTTTTGATAATATTTTTAATTTTTATGTATTTATGAAAATAAACCCCAAAAAATATTTCATAACATAAACAATGGGCAGTCTATAGTGATATTTGAAAATAAAGGTAATGAAAGTGGATGTGAAAATCAAAAGTACCGAAAATAATTAGGTGGAAGTGGGTCTCAAATTCCAAAGAAAAGCACAATTACTATAAAAAAAAATGGACATGAAATTAAATTTTTCACTTTTCAAACCAAAAAATAAAATAAAATTTGCAATCCTTCTTTTCTTGCAGCAAAGGGTGAAGTAAATCGTAAAAGAACGGACCAACCTTTGACATGTAAGAATCTCAAGACCCTTTCTTTCCCCCTTATTCTGGAAATTTTTTTAGCCGACACAGAGGAGAGGGAAAGGAACGGCTCGATGTCTGATTTTTCCGCTATATTTATAAAAATTTAATCATTCGATCAAAATAACCCCAACTCTTGAACTAAAATCAATATATGAAATATAATTGGTATATGTATAAAATGTATTTTATGAGTTGTTAAGTTATTTTTGTACAAAATTTGGATCGTTATTAATTTTAAGAGAAATTTAAGTTACAATAACCATTCCTAAATAAATTTACACTTTCTAGCAAATTATGTTCGTCTTACATTATATTTTCGAGATATTCAAAGTTCAACTACTTATAAGCTATCATAATTGAAGTTACTCTTAAAAAAGAGAGGTGTTAGATTTAATTCCTATTCTCCTCACTAAATTTATGAAATATACTATTGATAGTGATTAATGAAAATAATTTTTAAAATACTAACTATTAATAACTAATAATTTTTTTCCTATTTCGATGATACTGAATCCCGTATCGAGTTTTTTTTTAAAAAAAACAACTTATGAGCTATCTTGCTGACAAGAGGGAATTATCAATTTTACAAAAGTTAAGAAAAAATTACGATTAAAGGTTCTTCAAAAAAAAAAAAATGATTAAAGATTTTTTATACTTAAAGTTAAAAAAACACATTTTCATACTTAAAACTGTGACTTTTTAAAATATTAAAAAATCTGTGACATTTTTTAATCTAATATTCTCATTTGTTTTCAATTTTACAGTAATTTTTAATTCATACTAAAATGTTTTCAATTTCAATTAAATTTTAGTTACTACTAATAATGTAAACTGGTGAGGCGATAATTTATGATTTTCAATTTAGCCAAGAATATTACATATGCTTGTTAATGCTAAAGTGGCCCTGACCAAGGGAACTGGGTGGGAAAACATCTCCGGTAAAGACATCTTCCTTAGAATGTTATCTGTGCCAATTCGAACCGCTGAGCTCCCCTCCCCAAGTAAAAAAAAAGAAAAATGTAACTTCATAGATCCTGAGGACACAAAAACTGTTCTTTTTACATTTCCTTTTCTTTTTTTTTTTTTTTAAAAAATAAAAGTTCCTTTTACATTTCTGTTGGTATATAATTGCATGGAGGAACTTTATGTATGCTTCATATAATATTCTGTTTGGTACTAAAATTCGACAGTATCTTGGATTGTATCTGTTTCCTTTCATTTTCTTAACGCACAAGTGTTGTGTTGTGCTCACTGAAGTATGGTGTCCGTTCAAATTCATCAATCCCCTGCGTTTTAACATATTAACATCTTTAGTAAACAAAAAAAGAAAAATTGTAGTGTTTTCACTATTTTTCTCGTAGTTAACATAGTGTAAACAGAATAAAGATAAACCCTGTTTTTGTCTATTTGACAATCTTTTCATCTACAATTTAATTTAATTTTTTTTAACTAGAGGGTGTTTGGTTCATATTTTAAAATTAAAATCAGAATGAGAATAAAAATAGAAAAAAATGGAAAAATAAATGAAAATTTTAAAAAAATATTTGATTTCACTAAGGAATAATAATGAAAATAAAAATTAAATATTATTTAATAACTAAAATTTCTTTTATAAAAAAATATTTTTATAATTATTTTTTAATATAAAAAATAACATTATAATTATTTTTATATATTAAAAATTAATATTATAATTATTTACTATAAAATATTTATTGATAAAAATATTATTATAATGTTTTTAAAAAGTATAAAAATTATTTACTTTTGATAAATATTTTTTTATTCAAATATTTAATACATATTTTTATTAATTTATATGTTTCATTTATAAATTTAAAAAATAAATATTAATATTTAAATATTCGACCAATTTATAATTGATTTGACTTGATTTTTAAAACAATCAAAAGTCATTCCCTAAGAGAGGAATGATGATTCCTATTGATGGGGGAATTGCATTCCTATTCCTACATCAATTTTAATTAACTAAATACTAAAAATTAAAATCATTCATTCCGATTCCGCACCCTTATTTTTTACCGAACAAACACCTATAGTACAAATGGTTAATTTCCAATACCATAAGAGGAGAGGGGATGGGAATTCGAATCTTGCTTTCTTCAAATTTGATATTTATACATTTTATCACTTGAACGATTCATAAAAGATAATTACAATTTGATTTTTAGTCAAGTTGAAATGATTATTATATTACAATGTTAGTATCCATAAAAAGAAGGGCAAAACATCAAATTCTAATTTTCTAAGTTTCTTACCGAAATATAATATCATTACACCAAATAAGGGTGACCATTAATTTCCCGCATAAGCTTTTCTTTATTCTATTGTTTCCTTTCAAATTCTCACAATTCACTTTCGGAACTTAAAATGCAAGTGGGAGCAAGATCTATTATTTTTATGCAAGTGATGGTTATTATCTATACATTGTTATTTATAAGTGATACTATCTAGAATGTTTCCACCTAATTAGGGGTCCTCTACCCCCCTAAATAGGAACACATGGACAAGAGAGAAGATAGATCCATCTAAGGAACTACCTCAAAGAGGAATCCTAACCGAAGAAGGAACACTCTCCTACAAAGATTAGGATTCACTGATCCATAAGGAATCTCATTCCTCCCAGGTTTGAGTATTGTTATATATAGAACCCTATACCCCTTATAAGGGGACATCTTATTCACACACATTCAAGCTATCTCACCTCCTCCCTGCTTCTATTCTCTAACTTAGGCATCAGAGTGTTTGTGGGGATTCCCCCTACCTCTCACCTTGCCCTCTGTTTTGTGCTTTACAGGATGTCTAGCCCAGGAGTTCCGAAGATTAATTATCAAGTGGCGCCGTCTGTGGGAACTCCTTGGGAAAAGCCATTCATTTACTTGCTAAGCTAAAGACACCTTCACTATGACTTCTAGCCCACCTCCAGCCCAAATTCCTAAGGTCGGCACCAGTCCTTCTACACCTATCCTTTTGACTGACCTTTCAAACCCTTTCCCAACAATAATAGCACCGCCCACCTTGCAACATATTGGAGCCTCATCCGGACATGTACCTTCGCTTCTAGAAAACACCCTGAGATATCCGTCCTTGGGCACATATCTCCCGTATTACGCTTCACTGTAGCACCATCGATCAATACCCTCAATACCTTTTCCAAGCCTACTAAAAATGCTAGCAATAACCACTCCAAACCTAAACATCGTAACCCAAACGCTCGGCCTTAACCAAGTAAGCAAAGAGGCCATGATAAAAAATATTCAGGCACAAATAGCCTTGATGCAACAATAGCTAAGCGCTATAATACAGAGTGGGCATATGAACCGGCTTCAAATAATGATAATACAGCACCCCGACAAGCCCCAGGGATGAGCACAAGGAAGGGTAAAGCACCAGAAGGGGAGTGTAGTTCATCCATCCCAGCTCTTGATGATTCAAAATTAGCGCAGAAGGTTGAGGAAGCAATGAACAAAGCTCAGACTAAACCTAGAAAGGAAGAAGAATGGGTGATGGATAGCAAAACTCTGTTTGTCAGCAGAATAATTCAAACAGAGATTCCTAGTAAGTTTAGAATCCCGCAGCTTGATCAGTATGATGGGACAAGAGACCCTATCAGTCATATATCGACTTTTCGGATAAAGATGCTGCTCCAGAATATGAATGATGGAATCATATGCAGAGTCTTCCCAAGTACACTCACAAAGAGTGCCCAAAAATGGTTTCATCGGCTCCTGGAGAATTCTGTCACTTCTTTTGAGGACCTAGCGGAGCAGTTCCATATCAGATTCATCACTAATATCCCTCCCGCAAAAAACATCAATACCCTGTGGATGTGCCGACAGGAGGCTGACGAATCTCTACGAAGTTACCTTGATCGTTTCAATAAAATAGCTATGCAGATTGAGCACCTCGTTGATAAAGTTGCCATAGAAGCTTTGAAAAATGGCACTAGACTCGGAAAGCTAAAAGATAAATTAATGACTAAAGAGCCAAATACCTTTGTAGAGGCAATGGCGATAGTGGTCCGGATGATAAAAATGGACAAAGATAAGAGGATGCGTCGGAAAGAAGACAAACCATCGATCAAGGATGAATGGCCAAAACAGAGATAAGTAAGCTTCCCAAAAATAAATTTCAGAACTCTGGCAGATAGATTTGATAGGGAAGCAGACATATATACACCCCTGAACACCTCTCGATCTGGGATCCTCATGTGGGTCAGGCAGAATGGAGTGGAGATTACACCGGCCAAGAGAATCAGCCCAAGTCAGAGATTTACTCGTGACAGAAGCCAGTACTGTGAGTACCACAGAGAGTATGACCATAACATAGAAGGCTACAGAGAACTGAAAAGTGCCATAGAAAAACTAGTGCAGCGGGGAAAGCTTGATAATTTCACTGACGCGTCGAGGAGATTCGAAAACCCAGAAAACTATGACCATGACAAAGCTGAGGCAAAGAAAGCTAGGAAAGAACCAATTAGGACAATCAACATGATTGTAGGAGGAGAAAACATCGGGAAATGGTTAAAGTATAGTAGAGGAGAAAAAATGATACCTGGGAAAAGCGACAGCATTTTCAACCCGAAAGACAATTTGCATTACATCACCCTCACAGTGATGCCCTGGTGATAACTGCATGCATAAATAAGTATCAGGTCAAAAGGCTACTGGTTGATAGTGGGAGTGCTATCAATGTTTTATCTTAGAATACGTACAAAGCTATGGGCGGCTCCATCACCAACTTAACGGCCATCCAGAACCCCATCACTAGTTTTTATGGGGGAACGGTGCAACCAATGAGGATTGTCAATCTGGACCTAGAATTCGGAAACCAAGAGGATGAGGAAATAAAAATCGTCCAGACTCCATTCAACGTGGTAGACATACCACTAGCCTATAATGGGATAATAGGATGGCTGGTACTTTACGAAGCAGATGCAGTCACCAGCATCCGGTAATTAACCATGAAAATTTTGGTCAAGAAGGGGACCCTTACTATTAGGGGAGATCAAAAAATGGCCAGACAATGCTATCAGATGACCATGAAGTCTTTGGCAGAGGCTTTTCATTTAGAGGCATGGGAAGTTAAGAAGCAAGGCATTGACCCACAACCAGTGGAAGACACGGAGACATTGCGAATCAGGGGAGGAAAGTCTGTGAAAATTGGCAATGCCCTTGATCAGAACATCAAAGACACAATAAGGGATGTCCTTACCAGAAACTCAAAGGATTTTGCTTCTCAAGCCTCCGAGATTGTCGACGTGGACCCGCGGGTTGCCTGTCACTGCCTAAATATCAAACCAGGTGCCAAACCAGTAGCACAGAAGAAAAGAACTTTTGCCTATGAAAGATAAAAGATCATTGCCGAGGAAACGGTGAAGCTATTGGCAGCCGGGTTCATTAAAGAGGTTACTCACCCGGACTAGGTAGCCAACATGGTACTCATTAAAAAAGCAAATGGGAAGTACAGAATGTGTGTAGACTACACTGACCTCAATCGAGCATGCCCTAAAGACAACTACTTGTTACCAACGATTGATTAGCTCATCGATTCCACCACTGGCCACGACTTATATAGCTTCATAAATGCTACCTAAGGTTATCACCAGATCCCGATGAAGAAAGAATATCAAGAGAAAACGTCCTTCATCATGCATGAAGGGTTGTACTGCTACAAGGTGATGCCCTTCGGACTGAAAAATGTTGGAGCCACATACCAAAGAATAATGAATCAAGTCCTCTAGAGCCAGATTGGAACCAGCATAGAGGTATATATGGATGACATCATCATCAAAAGCAAGCACCTAGCGCATCACCCAACGGACGTGGATCGAGTCCTCCAGTTACTAAGCCAATCTAGGATCAAGTTGAATCCTGATAAATACGTCTTTGGAGTCCAGGAAGGCAAGTTCCTGGGGTTCATGATTTCTCACCGAGGCATTAAAGCCAACCCAGAAAAAATGGAAGCCATACTCAACATGGTAGCACCGAAGAGCATCCGCGATATACAAAAGCTAAATGGTAGAATAACCGTACTGGGGCATTTTATTTCTTGCTCGGCTAGGCGATGTCTACCATTGTTTAGAGCTCTCAAAAGTTCCAGCAAGTTTTAGTGGTCCACTGATTGCCAGGCAACATTTGAAGAAATTAAAAGAATCTTGTCTTCCCCACCATTAATCAACCGTCCAATACCAAATGAGACCTTATACTTATACCTCTCTATTGGCATAGAATGCATTGCTTCAGTACTGATAAGGGAGGAGGGAAGCCAGAAAAGCCCTGTTTACTATGTCAGTAAGATACTCCGAGGACCTGAAGTTTGACACCCCATGCTGGACAAGTTAGCCTTAGCTGTAGTTCATGCTTCTCAAAAGCTTCGGCACTACTTCCAAGCTCATCATATTATAGCCCGATCCAGTTTCCTGCTGTGAAAAATATTACACAGACCAGAGACTTCAGGCAGGCTAGTGCAATGGTCAGTCTAACTCGACGAGTTTGATATTAATTACAAGCCCCGACAACAGATGAAAGCTCAGGTGTTAGTAGATTTTGTACAAGAAATGGCTCTGGAAGATATAGCCTTGACCAAGCTACCAGAATGGATGCTCTATGTTGACGGAGCATCCTCAGCTCAGGGTTTCGACGTGGGAATAAGCCTCAGGGGCCACATAAAGTTCATATCCAGTACGCAGTCCGCATAGAGTATAATGCCACCAACAATGTAGCCGAATACGAAGCACTCATCACAGGTTTGAAGCTAGCCATTGAAGTCAGGGCCGAACACCTCATCATACACTCAGATTCCCAACTAGTAGTCAACTAAGTCAGTGAATCATTTCAAGTCAAAGATACTTGCACTGCCAAGTACATAGACAAAGCCAAACGACTTTTGCAACACATCGAGCAAGACGGAGGCCAATGGAAGATCATCCAGATTCCTAGGGAAGACAACAATGAGGCCAATTACTTTGCTAAATCAGTAGCCGAGAATAGTCAAGCATTTAGGGATATGAATTTCACTGAATCACTAACCAGTCCCAACACAAAGGATACTGAAGTTTTCATAACACAAGTAGTCTCGGAATGGATATAGCCCATAATCCAATATCTTGAGCATGGCACAGTCACAGAAGACAAGCTGCAAGCTTAGAAGCTCAAGGCCAAAGCAGCCCACTATTCCGTCCACCGAGGGGAGCTCTACCAAAAATCCCTGTCGCACCCCTGGTCAAAGTGCGTTTCCTCAGAGGAGGGAAATTACATACTCCGAGAAATCCACGAAGGAATCTATGGTACACATGAGTCCCACTATTCGCTCACTAGAAAGGCTTTGCTCCAAGGGTATTACTGGCCCACCATGTCTAAGGATGCCCAGCAGCTAACACAATCATGTCCCCAGTGCCAACACTATGCCCGACTTAGCCATAAATCTTCTCAGCCTCTACATCCCATCCGCAGCCCTTGGCCTTTCGCCATGTGGGGGATGGACATCCTGAGTCCTTTTCCTCCCTCTACCTCATAGAAAAAGTTCTTAATCGTGGCCATTGACCATTTTACAAAATGGGTAGAAGCAAAAGCAGTCCTAACCATCACAGAAGCTCGGATACGACACTTTTTCTGGAAGGAAATCATTTGCAGATTCGGCATCCCCCACACTTTAATTACAGACAACGACAAACAGTTTGACAACCATAAGTTTAGAAGTTTTTTCTCAGACCTTGGAATAAAACTGCACTTTACCTCAATAGCTCACCTGCAGATGAACAGACAAACTGAGGTCACCAACAGAATCCTTATGCAGGGGTTAAAGAAAAGACTTGATGATAAGAAAGGGAACTGGGTCAAAGAGCTGAATAACGTAATATGGGCCTACAGAACCATACCCCAATCATCCACTAGTGAAACACCATTCAGACTGACTTATGGTATGGATGCAATAATTTCAGTGGAGGTTGGGTCCCCAAGTTACCAAGTAAACTAAGACCTCGACCACGCCATTAATAGCGTTAACGCACGGATATGCCTTGACGCACAAAAGGAACGGAGAGAACAAACGGCAGCAACGACTGAGGCATATTGACAAAGAATAACCCGGTACCACCATCTGCGTAAACCAACAGAGAATGTCAGGATGGGTGACTAGGTACTCAAAAGAGCAGATATTGGCAAAGGCACCTCGGGCACTGGTAAATTAGGTCCAAATTGGGAAGGCCCGTATTAGATCTCAGAATGCACAACAAAGGGGGTGTACAGACTAAGAGAAACAGGAGGTAGAGAACTATCGAGGTTCTGGAACTCAGACTCTCTCAGGAAATATTATCAGTAATCATGTACTCAAATACCCAATCTGATTCAATAATAAAAAGTGTCTTCATTGATAAAGAATGTCTTTACACATGATTGGTTAAAAAAAAAAGAGATATAAGATACACATCAACCTATACATATCTACTCTAGTATTTGAACACCCGGTACCACAGTCCAGGAATTTGAGGGGGAAGCAACATCGGCAGCCTTTAGACGCTCGCCAGACCCAGCTATAACATCGACCTCTTTAGACTCCCTCACAGGAAAGGAACTGGCTTTTTGACAGGCGTCCTCCTTTGCAGCAAGCCTGGCTAGATCGACTAGGGTTATTCGATCTAAGGCCCCTAAGTCCAATCCTGAGTCTTGAGAGAGCAGGATCCTTTTGCACTTAGCCCGGTACACCTTAAGAAACCCCCCTACCATGCTTTGATATGCCTTCTTATCATTCGCACGAGATTTCTCAAGCTCCGCCAGCCTCCCCTAAAGCTCATCAATCTGAAGATCCTGCTCCACGATCCTCTTTGTCAGTTGGGCTTGGTTATATTCCAGTTCAGAAACCTTTTTTTGATTTGCTTTTGCATCAGATTTGGCCTCCGTGTATCTCATCTGGCAGTGCTCCAGAGCTGCCTTGGCGCTATCCAGTTTCTTCTCAAAATTTATAGCTATCGTCTCCACCTCAGTTTCCTTTAAGTTGTACCGGCTCTTCAAGTAGAAGTACTGATCCTTCACCAGCAGTAAGGCCTGAGTTATCTGCTAAAAATAACCAGGCAACTTAGTCAAGAATCCACTACAACAATTGTATCAAGTAGTAGAAACTCCCTTACCTCCAATGACTGGCTGATCATGGAATCTAGCAATCCGTCTGGTCCCTCTTCCGACCGACGCTGCATGTCACCAGGTAACCACAGCAACTCGGCGTACTGGTCCCGTACTTGACTGTTGGAGATGCTCGGGGGCTTCATCTTTTTCAATATCCAGCCCCGCATATCCGGACAACCAGATAACCAAGGGCGCTGGACGTAAATCTCTTCGTCTAGCCCTTATACATCTGACCCTGTGTCGATTAGCCACCTTTTTCTTCGCCCGACCCACTCTAGCCGCTTACTTTCCACTGGTGCCTTGCCCTTGGGGTTGGCAGAAATAGCCTCCGAAGCCGGAGGAGCCTCAGTTTCTGGGGAAGGAGAATTTCGGCCCTCCTCCACTGCTGCTGGCTCATCTACTAGGGGAATCCTGCCCGTAAAATCAAAAGAGTCAGCCATCTACAGATGAAAAAATAAGACTAGTCAAACAAAACAAAGTTCAAAGCAAAATAATCATACTAGGGGAATGGTTGCGACTTGGACAAACTCTCCACTGATACCTCCAGGACGCATCTTCCGCGGATCGAGCTTCGGCGAGTCCATCTAGATGTAGCCACAAAACTAACTCCGTATTAGGATCAGAAAGTTTTGCTGGACGGGTCACTTTATGACACTCGTCCGACCACATCCTCCGGACATCTAGAAAGTCCGATTGATGCTCCATAACGAAAAAATGGTATCTCCACTTCTTATGGAGATTCAGAAGTTTAACAAAAAGTGAATGGTTAGGTACAGCCGAAAGGGAGAACATCAGCTCTCCCTTCTTCCTAGTCAGCCTATACAAATACCGGAGGACATTTAGATCAGGAACCCTACCCTCTTCATGCATCAGCTGGAGGAACCCGGTCAGTATCCTATAACTATTCGGATGAAGCCGATCGGGCACAATGTTATTCCTATTAAAAAAGTCATTGACAAAGGGATTTAAGGAAAATTTCAGACCCCCCCTCTAACTGGTCGAAGTACACTACTAATCTACTTAGCCCCGATAAAGGGGTATGCGCCCTAAACCTTCTATCTACAGTGTGGAGGGCATAATCGGCGTGGATGCAGAACCACCGCCGATACCAGCCTAGCAATTCGCTATCTACGTTGGACATAAAAAGGTTAGAGCTAATTTCTTCTCTAGGAGCCATAGCAAAGAAGTAGACAAAAACCAAATGAAAAAAAAGGGGCAAAAAGAGGAGGAAGAAAAGATGAAAAGAATCACCTGGTCACCTCAAGCAAGAATTATGGTAGGAAGGAATAAAAATGATAGAGGCAGTATAAATGCAGCAAAAATAGAATAAAAAAGCGAAGAAAGCAAAATGTGCCAGTTAGCAAGCACAACAATATTTATAGAGACACGGAAGGACCTGGAAGCACGCCATTAACTGCCCTCATTATTATCGCGCTCCTCCCTAGGCCACCAAGGGCTTGTTGGGAATAAAATAACCCATTAGGCGAGGAGTCACGATAACGGCTGTACGAGCATTTCGTTTACTGACACACGAAACGACGCATCAACCACGTGATCTCAAGAATTGAAGTAAAACAACCACGTGTTGGCCCACCCACATTTTCTAGTGGGCCGCTCCATCAAAAAACTCGGGAGATGTTTCAAGCATCACTCCTAGCCCATTCCGAGCACATAAGTTCAGTGACTGAAGCTGGCACCCTCAGGTCGCTTCCATAGTACTGAGATTTCGAGCATGTAAGCCTCGTGCCCCTGAGCCAAGCATCTAAGTCTCATTCACATAAGTCCAGTAACTGAAGCTGGCACCCTCAGGTTGCTTCCGTAGTACTGAGGTTCTGAGCATGTAAGCCTCGCGCCCCTGAGCCGAGCATCTAAGTCTCTTTCACATAAGTCCAGTAACTGAAGCTGGCACCCTCAGGTCACTTCTGTAGTACTGAGGTTCCGAGCATGTAAGCCTCGCGCCCCTGAGCCGAGCATCTAAGCCTCGCGCCCCTGAGCCGAGCATCTAAGTCTCGTTCACATAAGTCTAGTGACTGAAGCTGGCACCCTTAGATTGCTTTCGTAGTACTGAGGTTCCGAACATGTAAGCTTCGCGCCCCTGAGTCGAGCACCTAAAGTCTCGAGCACATAAGCCTAGTGACTAAAGATGGCACCCTTAGGTCGCTTTCGTAGTACTGGGGTTCCAAGCATGTAAGCCTCGTGCCCCTGAGCCGAGCATCTACAAATCTAGTGACGAGTGGTTTCGTTTTGTTCTAAAACGGACGGGTTAATCTATTATGGTGATCATACTCACTCGTCAGGTACCCCAGTTCCACAGATTACGATTCGATGATGACCAACCAAAATACTCGACACCAAGCTCTGCTTATTATGACTAAGGCTGGCCACCTCAACTCACTTGCATCTTATAACCCATATAAAGGCATTTACATCCTACTCGGACGCAACAGACATAAATATCTGAATACTTCGGGGGGGACTCTTGATACTATCTAGAATGTTTCCACCTAATTAGGGGTCCTTTACCCCCTAAATAGGAACACATGGACAAGGGAGAAGATAGATCCATCCAAGGAACTACCTCAAAGAGGAATCCTAACCGAAGAAGGAACACTCTCCTACAAAGATTAGAATTCACTGATCCATAAGGAATCCCATTCCTCTCAGGTTTGAGTATTGCTATATATAGAATCCTATACCTCTCATAAGGGGACATCTCATTCACACACATTCAAGCTATATCACCTTCTCCCTACTTCTATTCTCTAACTTAGGCATCAGAGTGTTTGTGGGGATTCCCCCCACCTCTCACCTTATCCTCTATTTTGTGTTTTGTAGGACGTCTAACCCAGGAGTTTCGGAGATTAGTTATCAATAAGAATCACAATAATATTATAATATTTTACTATAGCAATTATAATAATGTATTACAATTATATCTGAAGTTTCAACCCTCATATTACAAAAAAGTTACACGTTCAATTTAAATATAAGAGATTAAATGCTTTATGTTAGTTCCATTAATATAAAAACATAAAAATGTTTGCAATTTTTAAATTCGAAAACTTAATAAAAATGGCATCATTTGGCCAATTGTTTCTAATTCTAAAAAAATTCAATTTTTTTTTGTCAAAATTAAATAATATGCATGTAGTCATATATTTAAAAGAAAAGGAGACCAACTAGCAACTAGATAACACACATGCATATATTTTTAAATTTTGACCAAGCGGCTCGAGTCAACAATTGTTGAGATCAAAGGTTCAATCCTTTTTAAAAAATTTTTTGACCAAAATATATATTGTACTGAAATTATGAAAAATTGACCAAGATAAAATATTTTATCAAATTTTAGAGATTGAAATATATTTATAAAAATTAGAGAAATTTTAATTTTTTTTTATAACAATAAATGTTTAAGTTAGACAAATTGAAACTTAAAAACAGTATTAGAGCAATCTACCAAACTGAGTATGAAATTAAGTAATATGAAAACTAAATACTATATTGTGCACAATTGTTGAGAATCACATTTAATCACAACCGCTTTTAGAATTTACAGTTCATTTAATAAAATTTAAAATATGAAATGCTAGGGGCTATTCTCTAACTCTATTTTTTTTAGAAAACTCTAATTTTCATTTTCCATGGAAAATTAAATTTTTTTTTTGCAATATTGCATTAATTTATTAAATTTGGAGAAATGTTTTACAATTGAAAAAATTAAAATTTATTTTAATTTATTATACACAAATAAAATAGTATCTTTTTCGTTTTTGTATTTTTTTTCTTATATCAGTACAATAAAATAGTTCTTATATAATTCTATAATATATTTAAAATTAATTTTAGTTTTTTCGTTACTTAATAAACTTAAAATAAAAATACTAAAATAATAAATTTATAAAAAATACCGATGTTGTGCACAAAAAGAATGCATATTTAGGCTCTATTTATTTGTGGTCGGAAAATATTTTCAGAACAGAGAAAATATTTTTTGATGTTTGACTGCAATATTATAAAATATCATCATTTATGATGTCACCATTTTTTATTATTTAAATTATCTTTTTGTAATTGACTTAATGTATATTTTTTACAAATTATTTATAATGGACCTGATCTATTGATATAAAATTTATATAACAAAAAAATGAAAGGCAAAAAAATAAAAGGCAAAAAAATAAAGAGAAGATAAAAATAAAAAAAAGAGGAAAAGGAAAAAAGAAGGAGAGAAGATAAAAAATGTAGAGAAAATAAAAAAAGGAAAGAATAAAAAAATAAGGAGAAAATAAAAATAAAAAAAGAAAAAAGAAAGAAAAAGAAAAAAAATAAAAAAAAGGAAAAAAATAAGGAGAACATAAAAAAAAGGAAAAAAAGAAAGGTAAAACTGAAGTAAAAATAAAAAAAATGGACATTTTTGATAAATTTTTCTTATTTTTAAATATTGAAAAATAATTTTTCATTAGAATGGAAAGTTATTTTTTCTTATTTTTAAGTTATTTTTTGTTGACTAATAATTAATTTTAATTTTTATTTTATTTTATTTTATTTGATAGTTTAAATACTAAAAAATAAAAAAAATATTTTTTTAAATAATATTTTTTTAAACAAACGAAGCTTTAAAATTAATTACAAACCAAACAAGAAAATTCTAATAATTCCTAATAAATTATTATAATCAGGTCACAAACAATGTGCAATATCTTCTCCAACTAAACCCATTTGTCTTTATTGAGAAAAATTAACTTGAATGCCTTGTACCACATTAAGGCAAACTTCCTCATTAATTGCCAGTCCTTCCCTACCATACCATGTGAATAATCCACCTGGTCCATGACTGCATCCTCCATTCTTATAAAATAATGTAAAGTGCAATAGTTTGATATAAAATTTGGTATAATAAATTTTATAAAATTTTATGAAATTTATTTACAAATCTAAATAATATATTTTTAATTTAAATGAATTTTATATAAAATTTATTTGTAATTTTAAAATTTAAAATTTAAAATTTGTAAAATTAATAATAATTAATCCAAATTCTATCAAAATAATTGAAATTTCAAAATAAATTTCATAAATTTTAAGTCTATACTTTTAATGACTAAAATACCCTCTCTTTATTTTTATTTTTAAAAACATCATTATATTTAAAAGGGTATTTTTGACAAAAACTTGAATTAAAGATTTATACCAGATATAATATAATAAAATATGGAAATTCTAGCTTTTAGCACACTAAATGTTTATTTGAGCCAAACACATTTTATTAATAAAAATTCATTTGAAAATAAATTCTATTTAAAATTCAGTTGGAAATGAAATGAATTTATTGGTGAAATTCAACCAAACAAAGGGTAACTTTAAAATTGAAATTGTAAATGATGAATGATGCATTACATATAACATTACATAATGATGAATGATGCAACACCAGTTCGAAGCTGACTGCAACCTCACTAATATAGCGCATGCAACATAAGTTCAAAGCTGACTGCAAATCACTGTGATTGCAAGTCAAAATCCTTTCTTTGAGACTAGCATATTTTTTACAAATTCCTTCCCAATCTGGAGAAATATTAAATCATGTTCCAAGCTGCCACAGAGCAGCATTTTTAATAATATAAATTTGGCATTCAAATCCAAATTACCAATAATAAAGTAGAAGAAACAAGCCGACAGCATATTTAGTATCATTGTTTCATGATGAATGAAGTGTCAATCATCTGTCCATAACTTGCTTGAAACTCAAATACTCGATGACTACTTCCCCTTGGAACCTGAAGTTATTCTCTACGTTTAGGTGGAACCTAAACAAAGATTAGACGTAGAATACTTCAAACTAGCCTCAATATTTGCAGGCATACCTTAATAAGGGGAAAATTCCTAGGACGATATTAGAATTTAGCTTCATATGACCTTTCCGGCTCTCTTTTCAGGGGTGATTAATTTTGCATGAAAGTAGCAGCAATAGACTAATTTTTAACCATAAACATAACAAATCCAATAAAAATGGTTTAATCCCATTTCAAAAAAGGACCTCTAAATCTCAAAGTATGTGAATTTCTATGCTCCTTCACAACTAAATGAGAAGCTAACTTGCATCAAGATCTTCTTCTCCAGAAGATGAATCCAGAGTATGAGCTTTGTAAGCTACCAGCAATTCCTCTGCATCACTCGGAAACCTGGCAATATATTTCTGCATGAACTCGTCCTCCGTCAAACATAGCACGTTAATGAAGCTTGGTTGTTTCTTCAATAGCTTCTTTGACTTCATAATCTGCAAAACTTTGTATCGAGGAATCACTCTTTCTTCCATACTATGCATTAAACATGTTGGTCTATGAACTAACACCTCCTTTTTTAATTTAATTGTGTTCAAATAGAAATCAATTCCCAACTTCAACTTCTTCCCTGAGGATCTCACTACAGATGGCTGCTTTTTAAACATTTCTTTGCATTCATGCTCAGAAAACCCAAAACTCTTCAAAATTTCAAATTTTTTATGAAGTGACTCATCAGTGAAGCAACTAACAGTATATAAAGCATGAACAAACATCCTTGATTTTACTGAGAACCCCATATCTGAAACCCGGGAAACGAGGTCTCTAAGTGCAGATTCTTGCATAAGAAAAAGTCTCGGTTGCCTCCTTAACAACATCGATAGCTGAGACCCAACTATCCCAGAACTCTCCAAGAATGCAACATTAGATAACAATCTTGAGTCAGGGTATTTTGAGATAAGCCAATTACATCTATTTAAAACTTTTATCAAATCACCATTGTTCTGATCATTGAACAAGATCTTCTTCAATACTGCAATTCGAGGAACCAACTTTTTCTCCAAACTAGAAGTTAAAAGTGTAGAATTCTTGGCAATGAACTTACCCAGATCATAACCCACGAGACCCAAATCTTGAAAAACCTTAACTTTCGGTTTAAGGAACTTGTCTATATTAGCAAAAAGAATCTGTGGTGCTAAACGGACAGCAGTTTCAATATGGGAATTGGAGAAACCTAGATTTTGGAAAAAGCGACAAACAGATTGAGGGTTTTCTATAGATTTGATATGGGAGAAGCGATTGGAGACAGCTAAAGCTTGGAATTCAGAGAATTTGAAGGTATTGATCAGGTAACGGAAAAGGGTAGTGTTGTTTGATGCATTTGATTCTTGGCCAAGTGAAGAGA
Organism: Mallotus nudiflorus; assembly: GCA_947683625.1. Taxonomy (NCBI): domain Eukaryota; kingdom Viridiplantae; phylum Streptophyta; class Magnoliopsida; order Malpighiales; family Euphorbiaceae; genus Mallotus; species Mallotus nudiflorus. The sequence goes on along the minus strand of CANTUR010000113.1, from coordinate 2,198,128 downwards.
AAAAAGAGAAGAGAGCAACGTTGAAACACTGTTTGGTCTTATTGATGAGCAAATTGTATGAAGGGGAAACTGAGGAAAAGCTTGAGAGTGACTTAACAATTATCATTTCAAAATTTAGTACAGGTCATGAAATCGTGTTATTGATGATATCGAATCAAAATCGCATACTTGTCATTTGGAAACATTCTCAGAGACATTTTCTCAAACACTGAAACAGCATAAATAAAAAAGAACTGATTTAACCATGAACTTCCTCAATCTCAGCCCCAAGTTGATAGATTTCTGCATTTTATCATCCATGAAAACATAAAACACAGAAAGAGAATCAAAAGGAAGCAATTACCTTTTCGATTTATCAAATATTTTGAGTGAAACTTGATATGAGATCTTACTGGAGCATATGAACACCATAATGACAGAGCGCAGAGAAGTTTGATTAAAGTAATACGACGTCGGTGCTGTGCTGGATTTGAAGGCCCAAATTAAAAGCCCATTTAGGAAAAAAAATGTTGTAAGGAAAGAAATCTGACCGTTGGAGGGAACATAAATGTTACCGTTGGAAACATTTCAGGCGTTTTTTTCAACAACAATTTAAATATCTGAAAAAACTCTCCATTTTCTCACAACGAAAGCAATCCAATCCAATCTTCTACTCTCCATCTTCTGAAATCAATCAACCTATAATTCTCTCTGAATCTACTTGCACTTATTGTTATCTTGTTTTATTGTTTGCATTGTGTTTTTTTATTTTTTTGGATTCTTTGATTAGCAGTTCTTGATTCTTTTATTGTCTCAGTTTCTTGTTTTGTTTTTGTATTCAAGAATGGCTGAAATGAAAGATACCCACATAGTAGAAATCCCAGTAGACGAAGAGCACCAACAAAAACAGCTATGTGTAATATATAACACGATGACAGAAGCGATACAAAACCACCCATTAGCAGAAATCTCACATAGTCCAGGCCATTTGCTTCTTCTCAAACTCTGGCAAAGAGAAGAAGACCTTTTCAACAGAAAAATTGCTGTTAAAGAATCAAGAATGGATTCTATCAAACGCGAAATCTTTCAGCTTTGTTCTTTCTTTTTAATCTTTCATGGCATCTTTTTAACCATATTGTTTACTTCTAGCAGTAGTAATAAAGAAGAAACTCATAAAGATACTTGCAAGAAATGGTGGATACCTTCTCTTGTATCTGTCTCTACTTCAATTGTGTTTGTTTTCTTGGTTCAGGTTAAGCTTTTCAGGTACTGGAAAGTGTGGAAGCAATTGCAAAGGGAGAGGAATGATAATAGAGCACTTACTAGGTGTATTCAAGAATTGAGAATGAAAGGGTCAAGCTTTGATTTATCGAAAGAGCCACAATGTGGAAAGAGAATGAAGAGTTCTAGTGTTGAGATTAAATGGAAGCCAATTACTTGGTGTTCCCAGTACATTGTTACCATTTGTTTTGTCTGCTTCACTGGATTACTCTTCCCTGCTTCTAGATTCATCCTTTGTGGGGTCTAATCAGTTCATATATTATTTGTTGAATTTTTTTGTCTGCTATTAAGAAGTAGTGGCAAGGTAGTACAGTACAATAAATTATATATCTTCTAGATCTACCCTATTGTTGTACTTTTTACAAGGGGTGATGGCCTGTTCTGCAGGTTGAAACTCAACTCAACTCGAATCATGGCGCAGTTGGGTTTGGCTATGTGGATCTGTTTCACTGCATTGATCATCTTGAAGAAGAGAACTAACTGTTACTCGAGGTAGTAATAGGTATAATTGTAGTAGGAACATTGAACTTGTTTTGTATGATAACAAATTGGAATTGACATTAATTCTTGTTGATTTTGGCAGATGTATCGTGCTGCTTGCTTGCTTTCATCAATAAATCGAAACTCATGCTTGTTATATTCGATCCGGTTCAAGGGGATGAAGCATCTAGGTCCGAATTGTTCAATATTTCTTGGAGCAACAGCTTCAGATTGATTAGTGCAGCTACAAAAGAACAATAATAAATGTTCAGCCAGCCTATTCTACTAATCTCCAACCTCATAACGGAAGAGTGATATACAACTTTGTCCCCTGGATTAGAATCTTCTTCAGCTTTTCACTTTCCAGGCAACTGAGGCATCAGACTAGTAAAAGGAAATTTTTGTAAAAGAGCCAATATCTGCATTGAATTTTAACAAGCAACACTCCTGGTGTGCTTCTTTCTTCTTATTGTTAATTTTTCAATTTTATTGGTATGAAATCTGTCTGAAAGGTTCAGTAAATCAAGTAATCAACAGTAAACTATCATGGGTTCAATCTTGACACCGCAGAGGGGTGTAATCAACAAATACACTATCAAAGAAAAAAAAACAATAATTTTTCTGATCTGGAAAAAACAATAAAGAAAAATAAAAAGAAAATTTAAATTTCCTGATCCGGAAGGGTAATTTTGCTATTTATTACTACCACCATGTGTAATCAACAAATAATCAAAGAATCCAAATCCTGTTTCAAGAAGGAGAAAGGGAGAGGAGAGAGCCTGACCTGTCTCTCGTCTCCATCTAGAAATCCTCCTAAATCGATTTTCTGTCTTTCATAAAACAGTATTATATAATTAGTCACTATATTCACCATCTAGGAGCTTTCTGGACTTGAACATTTCATCAATAAATCTTATTTACCCAATAGTCCATCTATCTTATGGTGAAAAGGCAAAGCTCATGTGCCTGATATAGTGCTAGCTTTCACTCCTGTACCTTGCAGTCATTGGCTGAGTAAATTTTGCTGAAACTTGGTCGTTTCTTCGTTTGATTCTAAATTTGAATCATTTTTTTTTTATTCTCATACATAGAGTAAGAAAATACAAGAATTGTTAAAATGTGATTGTAGACATCCGACTCGGTCGGCTCATGTTAGGGGACGAATTAAAATTGCTCAGTTTGACTTGCCCGTTGTCAAACCCAATGATGAGAATGTGGAACTTGGATATGAGAATGAAGCCTGAAATCTCTAGGGGAAAGTGGACTTGAAAACTCAAAGCCTGAAAAATCCAAAATCGAGCTTAACTATTCAAATTTAGCCCAAACTCGCTTGACCCAATGCAGGCTTGGGCCAAAGGGGTATCGCCTCATCGATAAGGTGCCGCCTTTATGGTAACCCACTTGTAGCTGTATTTAATGCAGCTGTAATCATGATGACCAAGTGGTGCGGGCCCTACTTTCCAGACCTATTGCTTGCGTGAGAAAAAGATTTTTGGGGAAAGAAAAAAGGCTATGAAAGCTCATGATGGGCTAGAAGGCTTAAGGGCATGAGAAAGCTAATAAATAAAAGAGAAAAAAAAGAGAGAGAAGTGGGAGGTTGGTGAAAAAAGGGGAGATGAGCTCTGGAAAAGAGAAAAAAAAAAGAAACACAGAGAGAAAAAGAGAGAAAAAAAAATGTTCTCAAGGAAGAAGGAGAGGTGGAAGCAAGGGAAAGTCCACATTTTCCTAAGAGAAGAAGGAAGAAGCTTGTGTCAGAAGTAGAGATCACATCCTAGTAAGGATCATAATAAAAAACATCTTTGAGGGCCTCTCATTTTTGGTAAAAAACTTGCACTTAAACTTGACATGTGCATCATTTTGTGAGTTCTTGCCTGTGTGACTAAGTTCTTAGTACATTTTAGGTTTATCTCTAGTGTGTCTTGCTTGATATCTCACTTTATTGATGGATCTTTGAACACTTTTGCATGTAGTTGTAGCTTGATGATTACAGAGTGTGTATATGCATGTTTTGTTACTTAAAGTAGAAGTCTGTACATTTTGAGAGTCGGAGTCGACTTGCTGATCAGGCGACGCCTCTTCACAGAGGCGTCACCTCATCTCAATGAGGCGATCACCCCATTGACAGGCCTCTAGGGAGTCTTCCTTTTATGTGTGCGTTATATACCTTTTTTGCCTCGAAGTTATAAGGACCCCTGTTGATGAGGCGCTGCCTCATCAATGAGGCGATCACCTCATCTTAATGAGGCGATCGCCTTATCAATGAGGCGACTGCCTCATTGATAGAATTAGCCTACTTCTTGTTTTGTTTTTTTTTTGTTAATGTTTGTCGTGACATCTGCTTTGTTATGTCTTCTTTTGACCTTAAACATGTCCGTATCATTGCATTATGATGTTTAACCTTGATTGCTTGATGCTTTCTTTAGTTCATAACGTAAAGAACCCCTAATTGTGTGTTATTCGCAGGAATTACTTGATAATTTCCATCATTAAGTAGTCATCATTGTTAGTTACCCCTTGTATATTACTGCTTTTATGTTGTTTATCGGTTTACTTTCGGTATATGTTTAGTTTATTTTTTATATATTATTCTATTATTTTGCCTAAAAGTGTTGTAATCCTTAATCCCTTTCCCATTTGGTTTTGAATATATGGTTGTAAATTATTATTTATTCTATTGTTATTGAATGTTGGGAATTAAAGGCACGAAATTGGACTAATGTGCAAACTCGGACTTGATTATAAAATTTGGTAATTATCCGAAGGCAATTTTATTACGTGTGGTAAATGAGGAAATAATTAAATAATTAAATGGTAATAAAATGCAAAAACACAAACGGAGGCTAATCGCAAGGTTGGGTGAGCATTTAAACGCTTATACTTAATTTCCAAACCCAATATTTGATGACGGCTTCTGGGAACCTCCATGGGATCCAGTTGCTGTACAGTGTGTCCCAGCTTTTATCCGGGTGGCGACTCCATCTCCGAATAGGTCTAAGACCTATATCGTATTTTCTAGTGGGTCTCGAACCCACACAATGCTGTGGTCGACAAACACTTGGGTGCGCGCTAAACCCTACCACCTATAGTGATATATATGCATATATTATAAATAATGATTCTTAATCTGATGGCCAACTTCTTGATCAACCAACAATGAAAGAACTTGATTCAGTGGTTTGTGAACCTGTAGAAAATGCATAGACAATGACTGCATTTCTACGTAAGGGTACAAATGAGACGGATACTCTTACATAAAACAATATAGATAAAAATAAAATACAAAGGACAACAAATAGTCTACAGATAGTAATGAACATCTTCCCCACAATAAGTTTGAGAAAGCACTTCACTAAAGGGAATGATAGATTCAATTCCCAACCTGTCCCTAGCAATAGGATCAACTATTCCCTGGCAAAGCAAAAATTATCTATTCTCCCTCATTTATCCTTCTTGTTATTTATGTTGCGTAACCTTATGCACTTTTGAAAACACTCATGCATACTAAGCTATTGATTAGTTCAACATGTTTACACCTCTAAGCCAGCCCAACCAAGAAAAGATTAACATTACAATACTATCCTTAGGATAATCAACAACTAAAATTAGTGATTGTCAAAACTCTCAGTATTAGACCAACAATTACTAGACTAACATTTTATTACCTAAATAATATGCTAGTAAGCTCCACAGAGACTAGAAATATCAACAATTTCCCAATCCTAAATGAGCCCATGTAACATCTAGGCTGTGATTTTAAGTTGTTGTGTCTACTCCTAAGAAAAATTATATATAGTCACCAACAAACCTAATGTCAGGAACTGGACACTAAACTGAAAGAAAAAATAAGAGACATGCTCATACATGTAAAGACTAAAATATAACAATAAAACCTAGATTCTATAATAAGAATAAGTTAATAATTTAGCCTGTGATGAAAAAATAAACACATAGCCAGTTAACCAATTCATACCTGAAACAGAGACGGAGAGATGTAGCAATAACAGATTCAGTGCTTGGTTGGACTACTAGTTGTCTTAGACCTTATGCTTTCAGAACTGATTCAAAACACCATATATCACCATTAGAAAGATAAAATAATGCATAAAGACAATGAATAAAAAGCAATAAATTAAACATACCATTTCAATGGAATATACCGTTTAATTATAATCTAACATTTAAACAATTCTGTCAATTTCAAAGAGAAGCAACTATCAAATAACATTCCAGCACATGTCCTCCTATTGAGATGTTGTTATGGCTTCATTAATAAAAGACTAAGAGTATTTGCATTAACTTAGCCTCTATTGCATCTTTAAGAAAAGAAACGGTAAGGCCAAGCAGAAAACCACACAGCACAAAACCACCCACTTAATAATAAAGATTTCAGAAACAAATACTAAGTTGAAGCATTTGTTTACAAATATTGAAGACGCTCTAGATTCCTTAATTCCGACACTAGACTGCCCTATAGCTTTACATTCCCAAGATCTCTACATGTATTAGAATAAAAATCTATCATCAAGAAAATCACTATGCTTGTATATAAACTTAATATTTATTATTACCATTAATTTTTATTATTTTTGGAAAGCAGCAGCCTCAATACTAAAAGTCAAAGCAGAGAGTCATTTTACCTTGTTACTATCACTAGGAGTGTGCAAAAATGGTCCAACCAGCAAAACTCGAATTGAGAGTACCGACCGAATTTGTATGTGAAACAGATCAATATCAGATTTTGGGGGATCGATTCAGTTGAGACTTCTTATTAACTAACCCGCCTAAATACCTGATAATTTAATTAATTAATATAATACACACACACACACAAACACTCACTCTATTTACAGTGACCTATCTACCCTTTAACCTAACCCTAATCATATATGTACACACTTATAAACCCTAATCCTTATTTTCTCGCTGCCCTCCCACTCTCCATATTCTCAAACCTTCTGCCTCTCTCTAAACCACCCTCTTTTTCTTCCTCTTTTCTATTATGTAGACCCTAATTTTAACCTAGTCACTTCATCCATTTTCAAATCTCCTACTTCTTTTATCTTTGGACTTAGTCTCTTTTGTCTTTTATCTTCTGGTCTCTCTTGTCTCTTTGACTCTCTGTGTTTCTTCTAGGTTATAGAAAACACCAAAACACAAATCACATATACAATCATATATGCTTAGATCCATCTTTGATATGTGTTTACAAAAAAATTTTTTTGGGTAATGATTTCTTTTACAGAGATCGATTTATTTTCTGTTTAGATCCATCTTAATTTTTTTTATTTAATGTTTGTTGATTGTATCGTGTTCTGTTATGTTTGCATTATGATACAATTTTTTTTGATTTTCTTAAGAAAAACTTAAATGTTTTTAAATGTGAGAAATTTTTTATGATCTGAGAAAAATTTCTTAGAAATTTTTTTAGATCCATTGAGTGTGGACTTTACATGTACATTTTTTTAAGATTTGGAAGATTTCTTTAGCATATGAATAATTTAAGAGGCTTAGTGACTTTGAATATGTGAGTTATAGAGAGACTCTGTGTTGGTTATTGAGTTTTTTTTTTAATGTTTATAGTCAATGAGATAGGGTTTTTTTAAAGATCTATGAAAACTTTTGACTTTTTTGTGTCTGTTTGAGTCTTTTGTTGTGTGTTTATTTACATTCTTTGTATGGATGTTTGATTTTGTTATGTGGTTTTGTGAGTCTTTTTGTGACTCGATGTATAACCTTATGAGTCTCTATGAGTGTGATATTCATGTTTGATTTTTTGTTAGTGTTTGTGACATTTCACCTGCATTTTATTTTGTTGACCATCTCTCTTGACATACTGAGTTTTTTTTTTCTAAAGTGTATATGTGAAAAAAATGATGAAAGCAGATTGAAAAATTACTTTTGGTTACCTAAAATGGAAATGGTGGAAGCTTGCTATCTGTGTTGCCTTTGAATCATTTTATTTGTTTCTTCATTTATAAGGGTGTGATAAAACCACCTATCTTCCATTTGAATCAACCTAAGAAAGGTATATTATTTTCAAATTATTAATGTTATTCTAATTATTTTGATATTATTATTCATTTTGTTAATGTTATTCATTATATTGGTTCATACTAGATGGCTACTGCCTATTTGGAATGTTATTGCTAGTATGAATGAGGTGGAAGCACAAAAAGAAGCACATAATGATGAGTAGAATAAGTAGTCCAATAAACAATCTGCTAGCTAGACAAAAAAAAAAAGAAAAGGAAATGAGTCCAGAGCAGCTATGTGGGAGCACTACGAGTAACTAAAAGATGAGAATGACAATTTAGTAAAAGCTAAATGTTTATATCGTGCAAAAAAATTATTCTGTGAACCCAAAAAACATGACACCTCTTCTTTGAGAAACCATATGCTTATTTGTTTAAAGAACCCTTATAGTAAAAATAGTAGATAAATATTGTTAACTTTTAAACCAGATAATGTTGATGGCACTTTATCTAGTGGGATTTTAGGTAATTTGAAATTTGACTATGAAGCAATTAGGAAGGCACTTTCTGATATAGTCATAGTAGAAGAACTTCCAATAAAATTTATTGAAGGAGGAGGGTTTTAAAAATTTAAAGACTGTTGCTTGTCTAAGGTTTAAAATGCCTTTGAGATGGACTGTGTCTAGAGATTGCTTTGATATCTATTTAGATTAGAGGCACATGTTAAAGTGTTTCTTAAAAGGACACAATCAAAGAGTTAGTATCACCATTGACTCTTGGACTTCAATATAAAAAAAATTAACTATATGTGCATTACTACATATTTTTATAAATAATGAGTAGAAGCTTCAAAAAGGAATATTGTCCTTTGTGCCTGTTACCTCACATAGGGGTGAATATATATCTAATTCTTTAAAAATATGTCTGCTAGATTGGGGGATTAAGAATTTATTCATTTTCATAGTAGATAATGCATCTTTTAACGACTTTGCGTTAGCATTCTTTAAAAAGAAAATTGATTTCTTGGGGTGGAAGCACTGTTAGAACACAATATGTACACATAAGGTGCATTGCTCACATATTAATTTAGGTTAGGTAAGAAGCTCTGAAAGATGTCTCTATTTCTATGAAAAGAGTAAGAGAAGCAGTTAGGTACATAAGAAATTCACTTGCTAGGTTGCTTAAGTTCAAAGAGTATAGTCAATTAGTTAGTATTGAAACTAAGTGTGCCTTTTCTCTTGATGTGCGTACGTGATGGAATTCAACTTATGACATGTTAAAAACTGCATGCTTGTATGAAAAAGCATTTGAAAAATTTGAAGAATAAGAGCTTGCATTTAAGGCAAACTTAGGTGAAGTACCTGACTTATATAACTGGCAGTCTGTTAAAAAACTTATAGAATTATTGAAACGCTTTTATGATATGACAATGAGAATATCTAGTTCTCATTATGTGACTGTTAATACTTTCTTTAGTGAAATTTTTGAGCTTCATTAAATATTGATTGAGTGTACTGAATCAGTTGATAATTCTGTGGTCTTAATGGGCATGAACATGAAAGGGAAGTTTGATATATAATGAGGGGATCCTGAGAAAATGAATTACTTGATATTTTTTTATTAACATTATAGATCCTTGTGTGAAATTGGAATACCTTGAGTTCTCATTACCTAAAATGTATGGTAATGTTAGAGGTTCAACCTTATTCTCTATTGTGAAGTCTACTTTGTTTGAGTTGTATGCTCACTATGTTGCTTCGTATACTAATATTAGTGATAGTTAGTCACAAGGTAGCTTCATAGTTGATAGCAGTTAATCTGTGAGTGATTCAAATTTAAAACTTATGTTGGTGTTGAAAGCAAGTTCAAGAGGTATAAGATGGAGAGTGGCAGTGGTGGAAGTAAGAAATCTAAGTTAGAAATATACTTAAATGGGGCAATTATGGAAGAGGAAGGGAATTTTGATGTGTTGAGGTGGTGGAAACTAAATTCTGAGAGATTCCCAACTCTTTTTTAATTAGCTCATGATGTGTTGGCTATCCCAATCTCCATTGTTGCATCTGAATAAACTTTTAGCACCAGTGGAAGAGTTTTAGATGTATTTTGGAGTTCATTGATGTAATATCCCGTGTTTTTAAAAATATTTTTACACTGTACCGGGATATGCAGTGTTAATAATTTTTGTATTTTATATGATATTTTTACGAGTTAATATGTATTTTAAACCTATTTTAATTATTGTGTATTATTTCTAGTGTTTTACGTAAAATTTTCCCGGGACTTGTATTTTCGGGGAAATTTTCACGTAAACAATGTATTATTAATTATTTTAAATGTATTTACGGACTTGCATGAACTCATACATATTTTTAAGTTATTAAATAAAGCCTGTGTGTGAATATTTAATTAATTAGGGTTTATTATTACCCTAATATTTTATTAATTATTTATTTGTTTTATTGTTATTTAATTAATTTTATTTAGTATAAATTATTAAAATATTAATATTTTTATGTGTGGTGTATATTTGATGTGTGTAATTTAATATTATTTTAATATATAGTATAAAGTATATATATATGTATATATTTGTCAAAAATCAAAAGAATTGCCAAATTACCATTTTGCCCCCTCCCTCTCCTTCTTCTCTCCCGATCGACAACCATCACTGCGCCTCCCATTCCAGCACGCCGGACCGCCCCTCGCCGCCACCAACTGCCGCCAACCTCCTTCCCCTTCCTTCCTCTTCCTCTCCGACGTGACCAGGCCGCCGGAAGCCCGCTGGAACGCCCGGAATCCGCCATGGCAGCAAGTTGAGCTTTTTGCCGTCGACGACGATTCCGGCCACCATTTCGTGCACCGCCGGTCTTCATCGACTCCTTGAGCTCCGGTGATTCCAATTCTAAGCTCCTTTTGGCCTGAAATCAAGTGGATTTTGAGGTTTGAGCTAAAACTCAATTCGGTCACATTAGGGTTTTCATTTTTTTTGAGCTTCGAATTGGATGATTCATGGAAACTTCCTTCACAAATGTTGTTCCTAGTAGCTTAATCTTCATGTATGAATTTTTGTATAATTTTTGGAGATTGTTTGGATTTTTGGGTATTTTTGAATATTTTAATATTATTTTCTAATTTTCGGAAATTAATTATTTAAATTATGAAATTGGAGTTTATGGTTAAATTAGGTGTTAAAATGAATTATAGGAATTTATTTGGAATTTTTATGAATTTCTAAGTATTTATTTTTAATTATTGAAGTTTATGGAATTTTGGAAAAATTAGGTTAAATGTGTTTTAATTTGAATTTAATTGGTTAATTGAGTTTAAATATTGATATTATTGATAAATATGGTGAGAAAATTAGTTTTGGATAATTGTATGATTTTTGGTGAATTTTTGAAGTAATTTAGGTATATTTATATATATAGGGGTATTTTGGTAATTTTACCCTAAACTGTCTAAAAATGTAATTTAATTGGTTTTAATAGTTATTTAAGGTATAAAAATGATTTCTACAAATTATTTGGTATTTTTAACTAATTAAAACTATTTTTCGTGAATTATTTTCAATTATATATATAATATACGATTTTTTTAATAAAATGAGTTTTAATCAGTTTTTACAGTGTTTTAAGGCTAATTATGTAATTTCTACCTATGAAATGTATTTCTATGCTATAAGGATATTTTCGGTATATCTGGAATCATTCTGTGTTTGTGGACCCCGGTCGGTGGACTGTAGTTTGGAGTCCGACCGTGGGATTTTGATTGTGTTGAGCTTGAATTTCGAAGTGTGTTTCTTTGCAGGGTCGGCTCTACTCTTTTGAGTAGAGAGATGTCCGTTTTACAGGGGAGGTTCTGCCGGATTTTCGGTAGAATTCTCGTAAAATGTGATGTCCAGTCGAACCCTAATTTTTGATTCTGTGTTTAATACTCTAGATTGAATTCTAGGATTTCTATTAGGGTTACTCTGATATCGGTTATTTATTTCTTGTTTAGTTGCGCCGAGACCGAGGGCTAGTGGACCAGGCCCGTCGGACCTGTCTCGTGGAGCGCATTAGGTGAGTTACTATACTATATATATATGCTTAGGATGCATGATTTAGAAATGCATGTTTTATGTTGATTAAATATGCATAAATAATTTGATTATTTCTTAAGTTTATATTAAGTATATTTTCGGTTTATTTTTGGTATATACTAAATTATATGCATATTTTGTGAATAAAATATATTTAAAATGTTTTTAAATATATTTCCAGCTTAATTTATAATTTGATTGAATGTATTTGATATATATATACTCGAAATATACCTGGTTTACTTTTGGTATATTTTCGGTATATATATGGTTTATATTGTTATTTTATTTAAATTCATGCATCATTTATTGTGAATGAATGTTTTATATTTAATGATGAAGGATATCAATAGAACGTGCTACCTAGTGGGCAGCACTAGGACCGAGTACGTACCGGTACGCCTATAGTATTTAGGCTATATACTAACTTATTTGTGGATATTGATTTGATATGATTATTGATATGTGTGAGATGTGGTTTGGGTGTGATTGCTGGAGCTCGGTTGACTTAGTGTCTCGGGGCCAATCACACTGGCAGTCAGACTGCTGGAGCTCGGTTGACTTAGTGTCTCGGGGCCAGTCTACTGTCTAAATGGATTAAGTGGATATATTTGGAATAAGTGAGCCTATATGGCTAGAGTGTTGTTTAACACTATTTTCTGAGGTTGCGATATTCTAGGGTTCTATGTGATCCTTCATAAAAGATGATTTTCAGATAAATTATATAAAAATGATTTTGTTGCATCTGTGTGTAATTGCATGTATATATACATATTATATATACTGTTGACTGTATGCATTATCACTTAGTGTGTATGTATATATATTATAGTAATTCACTCAGTGAGGTCTGACTCCCCTCCGTTGACTATTTTTCAGGAGAGTCAACTTCTTCAGACCTCAGTAGCAGGTCGATACGCCGGATTTCTTCCGCCCCGGCTTCTTTATGTAAATTGTCTACTTGAGTCTTATTTATTTTATCTAGACACTGCAGTAGTTGTAAATTAAAGTATTGGATTTCATGTATTTTATTTTAAAGAGATGTATTATATTGAAATTGGATTTGTATTAAAGATTATATATATGTGAAGAGATGAGTTTTGAATTAAATCCAGTTGATATGAAAATGATATTATGATTTTTATTTTCCGCTGCATATTATATGGTTATTGTTATTATTGCATGATTTATTTTATTTTTAGGCTTGCTACGGGTTCCAGATTCGAAAGAATTCCCGTTCCCTAGCGCCGGTCATGGCCCCTATTTTGGGTCGTGACAATTGACTCATATATTAGTGGAAGCCCCAATTTGCATTCAAGATTGGCTATGAGTTGCTTTAAATGAAATTTCAATTAAAGAGGTAACTGAGGATCTTAAAAAGTTTGAAAAGGGTAACTTCTTTAACATAGTATTTGAATTTGTTGTAATTTGTATATTTAATTATTTTTGTTTCTAATGCTTATAGTCTTCTTATTTTGTAGAATTAGCCCCAGTTGGTGTTGGCCATTCATCACATGCAATCTAACTCAGTAAAATAGCTCATCACTCACTTAATTTTTGATGTGTTTGATGTGAATTTGTTAATTATTTATGCTTATATGTTATAGACTATTTGATGTGCCAATACTTATGCATATATTGTTGAAGTTGCATTAGCAACATAAGTTATGTGCCTCTATTTTAGTTTGGTGCCTGTGTTGCTTTAATGTGACCAACTTTAGGTGCACATGTGTTGTTGTGGCACAATAGTCTGTGGGGTTATAATGAAGCTTTTACCTTTTTTTTTTTATGATTTTTAAATGATTTCTTAGTTATGTTTCTTTGGTGATTAAATTTTATTAGTTGTTAGAAATATAGTTTCTTTCTGTGATTTGAAAACATCTTTTTGAGCCTTATCTTTATTGTTTTCTTTGATTATGAATCTATCCTATTATGTATATTTTGATGTGTGGGTTGTGAACATTCAATGATTTACTAACTTTCAAATTTGCTAAATATGTGATTGCACCACTGATTAGTTAATATTTTGCCATATGTTCTGTGCCTTATTACATTTCAGTCCAATATTGTTAACTATATTTGGGATTCTTATTGCTAGGGAGTATACCGTTACTACTATGCTAATTTTTATGTCTTTACTTAATTGAATTTTGAGGCTGTGATGATAGCTTCCACTTATTTTGTTATGAATCAACAGATTAATGAATTCTCAACTTTCTAGGTTTGGTGGCATTTTTTTTGTTATTGCCACCCTAAAATGAGCTTTCATTCTTCGAATGATCTAAGCAACATAATCTGAGCCTCAAAATTCATTTTATTTTTTTTTCTTTTAAATTTTTTGAATTGATTTGTATTTATTTTTTATGTAGATCATCTATTTTAGATTCTCATTATATTGAGGGCCAAGCTATTTTGTGGCTTTGCATTTTTTTGACCAAATCTTATGTAATGTAAATATTCTTAGTTATGCATAGGATAAAGTAGTTCATACTTCATTTTTTAATTTATACAGTGTATTTTTATATAAACTGTTGTAGTGGGCCATTGGCCATATTTTTTGAAGAGCCTTACACCTACTTAGTTAGCCCTTAATTTAGTATTTTGTAAGCATCTAGTATAGTGGGCTGTTGGCTATATTTTTTTATAAGAGCTTTATGCCTAATTTATTATATATTGAAAATATTTTTGGGCTAAGCCAACCTTTTTAATGAAATAATTATATTTTATATCATCAGGCTTAATTTCAACAACCTAAATTACAAAGCCCAAAATAAGCTTTCACACTTGACCAACCCGAACTCACCCGATGCTTAGCCCTAATTATCACAACTTTTACAAAAGGATCCCAAGAATTTCTGCCTAGAATAAACCTTTCTTTGACATTTATACCATTTGGAAGCTTCAACACAATAAGCTCCATCTTAGCTTTGTCCTGCAGTTCTTTTTCCACACCTTCTTTACTCTTTTCTATGCCTTACTACATTTCAGTTCAATATTGTTGACTGTATTTAGGATTCTTGTTGCTAAGGAGTATACTGATATAATCCTGATGCGATCCAAGATTTAATTTTTATTAATTCGTCTTTTGGTAGCCTTCTTTAGTTTTTTAGTCATATATTTCTCTACAGAAGTTGGATTGAGGTAATTCAAAATTCTATGGAAAGTTGACACATAGTGCTATAACTTTAGTGAAGAAATTTCAAGTTAATTCGATTGTCTTCATGGGCTAAAATTATAAAATATTATCAGATCATGTACAATACTTTACTGACTGAATATACATCAGTACATGTGCCATATCTTACTCAATATAGATCCAAATGAAGCGATTCAAGATGATTCTTAAAGTTTACATCAAGGGCTATAACTTTTATATTTTGGGTTTCCATTAATTCAACATTAATTATGGTGAAAAGTTCATAACAATGTGCTCTATATATCAATCTGAATGTAATCAGGATTATATTTTATTATTTAGGTTGAATTATATTTTCTTGTTTAAGAAGATTTTTATTTTCTTGTTTAGTTAGGATATTAATTAGGTTTTATTTAGGGTTTCTTTAAGCCTATATAAAGGTCTTATTTTATATAAGTTGAAAAGATTAATATTCAGAATTAAAGTTTTTAAAACCTAAAGGTTGTTTTGCTTTTATCTTTGTGTTCTTGTTTAGAATACATGCTTTAAGGAACATTCAAGTAGATTGATCATATTTTTATGGAGTGTTTTGAAATTGAAATTCAAAAATGAATTTTCTTTATTCTAATTCTTTAATCATCTAAGTAATCTGATTTCTAACCATTCATAGGGGTTGTTGCTGAATTGACTATTGGAGTATTCAAGTTAATGCTTTGGGGGTTCGAATACATAAAGGGGTTCTCAAGATTATTCTTGGAGGTTTCGTATCATTTGGTATTTGAGCTTTGGCCCTAGATCAGGTTTTATCTTTTATAATTTTCATTCTTAATTTTGATTTCTTGTGTTTTTCTTATTTTTTTAAATTCCATTTTTGTTATTTGATCTTTATTCTTGTGTTTTGTTCTTTGTTATTGTTTGTTAGTCTTAATCTTGTTTTTTTCCCTTTAATTTAGTCAATTATTTTGCATTCTGAAATTTAGATTTATGTTCATAGTTGAAGGTAAAAAAAAAATTCATGAAAAAAAAGAAAGTTATTAAAAAGGAAGAATTGAGATTCTTGAGTGATTTATACCCTAATCAGGTCATATTTGTATATTCTTCTATTCCTTGCTCATTAAGGAATATTGTTTGAGTGATTAATATCATCATAAGGTATGATTTAGATTTTTTAATCCTATTTAGTTTATAATTGACATATATAACCAGATCTTGTCATATCTTGTATTCCTTGTCTATTAAGGATTTTGCATATCTTTACAGCACTTGCTTATTAAGGAATATTACTTATTGAGGCAGATTTGACTTTTCTTCTTAAAATAACTTCTAAATTCATTTTATTTTCTATTATAAAAGATCTTTGTATTTCTTTCATATGTCTTTTGCATCTATTTTAGTTTTCCTAATTTATTGCTTCTGAATTGTTTTTTTTTTCTTGTGACCAAATTGCTTCAAACTTGTTTTGCAAATTTCAGTTTTGGAATTCTACTTGAAGTGCTTCAAACTATTTGAATTGTTCTACAAGTGTGATCCACCTAAGGCATAAAAGAAATTAGCTCGAGTGGTGTGAGAAAACCCGTGAGTGAATTTTTTTTTTGAGTTAAACATGAGTGACCATCCCCATCATTTGAGTGCAAACACGCAAGGGAGTGCTTGTGAGGTCCTTGAATTATTTTTCTTTATTTTTTTAATATTTTTTTTATAACAATGTTAAACCAAATGGACATTATGGACATACCTTATTTTCATGGTAGAAAAGATCCTTATGTTTACTTGAAATGGGTTGCAAAAAATGGAACAATATTTGATTCTCTTAAAATATATTATGATTTCCAAAAGTATAGAATTGCTGCTCGTAAATTTTTTGGTTATGTTGCTATATGGTGGGAAGATTTGATGTCGTTAAGGAGAATGAATGGGTATAGTGAGGTTAGAAATTGGGAAGTAATGAAAAAGTATATGACTAGGTATTTTATTCCTCAAGACGTTAGGGATAAATTCTATATTAAATTGCAGAGGCTTAAACAATGTGACAAATTGTGTGTTGATGAATATATTAAAAAGTTTAAGTTATTTGTAATAGTAAGTGATGTAGATGGTTCTGAAAGGTGCCGGGTTACAAAATTTATCTGTGGGCTTAAGTGTGAGATTGTTAAGAGATGGGGTATACAATTTGAACCTTCTATATCTTTGAAGGTAATAATTAAATATGCTTTGGAGTATGAAAAGATAGTGAGTGTTTTTGAGAAAATAATAGTGTGTAATTCCAAGAGGAATGAAAGTGTTGAAGTCATTGAAGTGGTTGAGCAATAAGTTGAAGTGAAGAGTAAGGAGGAGGAGTGCAAGTTGAAACCTCACCATTGAAGACAACTTTAAAGACCCATGTATTAATCAACGCAATGAAGATTTTTCATCTTCATTTAGGAATACTTTGGGGAGGGAAACCAATGAAGTTAAGATAAAAGAAAGAAAGTGAGCTGAGTGTTGAAAATGAGTTGAGTGTTGAAAATGAGTTGAGTGAGAAAAATGAGGAAAATAGGAAACACTTGGTAAGAGAAAACAAGCTAGACATGAGTGAAAAGAAAATTAATGCGTGTGCAAAAATGAGTGATGTGAGTGAATGTGTACTTGTATCTATGTACAATGATGTTTTGTTTATCACTAACCAAATTCATAATCACTTGTTTAATTTTGTTATTTTGAATAGTTTTACCATGATGACATACTTCATTTAGAAAATAAGTGATATAATGCATGTTGTGAAGGAAAATTTTCAACTAAAATGTTTGTGTTTGATCCTATAGCATGTTGGAATATACCAACTTCAGAACATAAGGCTGATTCGAGGATGAATCATCTTCAAGAGGAAGGGAATGATACGATCCTGATGTGATCCAAGATTTAATTTTTATCAATTTGTCTTTTGGTAGCCTTCTTTAGTGTTTTGGTCATATATTTCTCTGAAGAAGTTGGATTGAGTTAATTCAATATTTTATGGAAATCTGACAAATAGTGCTATAACTTTAATGGAGAAAGTTAGAGTTAATTTGATTGTCTTCATGGGCTAGAATTATGAAATATTATCAAGTCGTGTACAATACTGGGCATACTGAATATACATCATTAGGTGGGTCGTATCTCACTCAATATAGATCCAAATGAAGTGATTTAAGATGTTACTTAAATCTTACATCAAGGGCTATAACTTTTATGTTTTAGGTTTTCATCAATTCGGCCTTCATTATGGTGAAAAGTGCATACCAACATGCTACATATGTCAATCCGAATGTAATTAGGATTATATTTTATTATTAGGTCGAATTATATTTTCTTGTTTAAGAAGGATTTTATTTTCTTATTTAATTATAATATTAATTAGGTTTTGTTTATGGTTTCTTTAAGCCTATATAAAGGTCTTATTTTATGTAACTTGAAAAGATTATTATTCAGAATCAAAGTTTTTAAAACCTAAAGGCTGTTTTGCTTTTATCTTTGTGTTCTTATGTAGAATACATGCTTTAAATAACATTCAAGTAGATTGATCATCTTCTTGTGGAGTGTTTTGAAACTGGAATTCAGAAATGAGTTTTTTTTATTCTAATTCTTTAGTCATCTAAGTAATCTGATTTATAACCATTCTTAGGGGTTGTTGTTGAATTGACTATTGGGGTTTTCAAGTTAATGCTTTGGGGGTTCGAATATATAAAGGGGTTCCCAAGCTTATTCTTGGAGGTTTCGTATCTTATACCATTACTACTTTGCTAATTTTTATGTCTTTACTTGATTGAATTTTGAGGCTGTGATGATAGCTTCCAGCTATTTTATTCTAAATCAATATATTAATAAATTCTCTACTTTTTAGGTTTGGTGGCTTTTTTTTTTTGTTGCTGTCACCCTAAAATGAGATTTTATTCTTCTAATGATCTAAGCAATAAAATTTGAGCCTCAAAATTCATTGTAATTTTTTTTCAATTTTTTTGAACTGATTTATGTTTTCTTTTTATGCAGGTCATCTATTTTGGATTCTCATTATATTGAAGGCTAGACTATTTTGTGGCTCTACATTTTTTGATAAACTCTTATGTAATGTAACTATTTTTAGTTGTGTATAGGATAGAGTTGTCCATACTTCATCTTTTTTATTTACACAGTGTATGTTCATATAAACTGTTACAATGGGCCATATTTTTTGAAGAGCCTTAGGTCTAGTTAGTTAGCTCTTAACTTAGTATTTTGTAAACATTTGGTATAGTGGGACTATTGGCCATATTTTTTTAAGAGCCTTAGGCCTAATTTATTGTATATTATAAATATTTATGGGCTAAGCCCACTTTTTTTTTTAATGAAATAGTTATATTTTATATCATCAGGCTTAATTTCAACAACCCAAATTAAGAAGCGTAAAATGAGGCCCAGTTTGATTAATTAAACCGATATGTCCGACTTATTTTGACAATCGAACCATCGATTCTAGCTCATTTAACCATCAGTTCAATTAAGTTTTTAACCACCCCAAGACTACATGATTTTTAAGCTTTTAGACCCGACTTGCCTGAACCCGCTCAATTCTCAACCCTAAATATTATAACTTTTTCTAAAGGATTTTAGGAATTTCTGCTCGGAATAAACCTTTCTTCGACATTTGTACCATTTGGAAACTTCAGTATAGCAAGCTTTATCTTAACTTTGTCCTGCAATTCTTTTTCCACACCTTCGTTAGTCTCTTTTATGCCTTACTACATTTTGGTCCAATATTGTTGACTGTATTTGGGATTCTTGTTGCCAGGGAGTATACCATTGCTACTTTGCTAATTTTTATGTCTTTACTTGATTTAATTTTGAGGTTGTGATGATAGCTTCCACCTATTATGTTATGAATCAATATATTAATGAATTCTCTACTTTCTAGGTTTGGTGGAATTTTTTTGTTGCTGCTACCCTGAAATGAGCTTTCATTGTTCGAATGATTTAAACAAAATAATCTGAGCCTTGAAATTCATCGTATTTTTTTCTTTTCAATTTTTTGAACCGATTTATGTTTTTTTTATACAAATAATCTATTTTGGATTCTCATTATATTAAAGGCCAAGCTATTTTGTGGCTTTACATATTTTGACTAACTCTCATGTAATGTAACTATTCTTAGTTGTGCATAGGATAAAGTAGTTCATACTTCATCTTTTTGATTTACATAGTGTATGATCATATAAACTGCTGTAATGGGCCATTGACCATATTTTATAAAGAGCTTTAGGCCTAGTTAGTTAGCCTTTAACTTAGTATTTTGTAAACATTTGGTATAGTGGGCTGTTGGCCATATTTTTTTGTAAGAGCCTTAGGCCTAATTTATTGTATATTGTAAATATTTATGGGCTAAGCCCACCTTTTTAATGAAATAGTTATATTTTATATCATCGGGTTTAATTTTAACAGTCCAAATTAAGAAGCCCAAATTGAGGCCCAATCTAATTAATGAAATCGATCTGTCCCACTTATTTTTGACAATCGAACTGTTAGTTCTAACTCATTTAACCATCGGTTTGATTAAGTTTTAACCACCCTAAAACAACACATTTTTTAAACTTTCACACCCAACCCGCTTGACGCTCAACCTTAAATATCACAACTTTTACTAAAGGATCCCAAGATTTCTACTTGGAATAAACCTTTATTCGACATTTATACCATTTGGAAACTTCAGTACGACAAACTCTATCGTAGCTTTGTCTTGTGGTTCTTTTTCCACACTTTTTTTACTCTCTTCTTCTTTTAAAGCATGTAAAGATAATTTGCTCCAATTTTGTTATTCAGCAAACAACCTTGAAGGAATTATTCAAGACAAGGGAAATTCAGTCAGGAAATCATTGTCATAGCATCGAATAAAATAACCATGAAGTTATTTAATCTAATCGATTCAATAGAATTATGAATAAGAACCATTAGGTGTTTGAGTAACACTGGAATTTCTCAACCACTTACTTTACCTTTGTCCTTTACACATTTAGAAAAGGACAATTACTTTACTGCTTTCAATAATGCATCCTTGTCATACTTAATTTAGAGCCTTTCTTTTTTCATTTCAAGCTCTATATCACTATAACATAGATATATTCTTAATCTTTCAGAATTGTAAAAAACATATGGACAATCAGGGCTTTCACTCAAATGGTATTCCAACTATTTTGTTCGACATGCATGTTTGAATGATATTAAATAGGGATCATTACCAGAGTAGTTAACTTCAAGAATAGAATCATCAACCTTATAATGTATATTAAAATATAATATCATACTTTTAGTCATAGTCGAATGTAATACTAGTAAAAATGAAGTACTCAAGTACCTGATTAGTTCAGAATCATTGCTAACAAGTCTATGAATAAGGCCATATGTGGACGCTTGGTCTAATAGACTTGCAACGAAAGCCTGGTGATAAGATATTATGAATCTTAAATGCAAAAAAGCCTGAAATCTAGTTTTGAGAATGGACTTAAAAGCCCAAATTCCTATCCATATGTAACTTAAGCCTAAACCTATATCAAACCCCAAGACTTAGCCCATAAGACCAAGACCAGAAGCCCAAGCCCATATTTGGCCTAAAAGCCCAATCCTTGGGTTAGGGCTAAAGAGGCAATGCCTGGCGAAAGAGGCGCTACCTCTATGGCACCTACTTTAGTGAGGTGATGTCTCTTTACAGTCCACTTATACAGGTATTAAATAGAGAATTGACAATAGTGGGCAAGTGGATGGGCCCACACCTTATTGATATGAATATATTCATGTGAATATGTGATTTTGGAGGTAAAAAGATTGCTAAAAAAGGTGTGCACATAATGAGAGGAAAAAAAAGGATGTCTTGTCAAGGCATACGAACTAAAAAGAGGCATGGAGGGGAGCTGGTTATAAAAAAAGAGGAGGAACATAAAAAAATAAGAAGAAGATTGAAAGAGAAGAAAAAAGGAAGAAAGAAGAGGAGTTTGGCTTGGAAGTTCTTTTTTAAGGAAGGAAAGAGAGAGTTTTTGCATTTAAGTGAGGATTGAGATCAAAACTTGTCTCTGAGGGTTGAGTTAGGATTATCAAATTTGTCATAGGAAGTAAGAGCCTTCATTTTTTAAGTATTGAGTTCTTGATATACATAAACCTTTTATTTATTTCCTTACTTGATCTTAGATTTATTGTTCATTTTATGCTATGTTTATGGTATGATCTTTTAAATTACTAATTGTAAATCTCCAGTTATTTGTATTTGATTTTGTTTACTTAAAATCTAAGAAATTAGCATCGCCTATTTGGCTTTAGGCGATATGATATCGCCTCTATTTTTAGAGGCATCAGAGTTATGTGCAACTTGATTTTGATTTTTTTTATGTTTATCTTATCTGATTTGTGTTCCTTTGTGCATTTTTGTATTGTTGCACTTTAATCTTTTGTACGATTATCATGATATTTTGTTTAATTTGATATTTATGCATTTATTGTTTCCACTTACGTTATTTGGTTTATAGATTAACATAGTGGCTTTCTCTTGTAGGTTTACATATTTATAGGGAAATAATATTTTATTTATTGTAGGAGCTTTAGGATGATTTTAATCATCAAATTTTATTTCCTAATTAGTTCTTGAATCTATTTATTTACTTTCATTGTTCCTTTTTTATTACTTATTGTGTCCATTTACTTATTTTTATAGTGATTCTTATTGCGTGATCGAGGGTTGTAACTCATTTCTCCTCCCCTCATTTCTTTGCATTGTGTACTTAGGTATTTATCTTTATTTTCATGAATGTTTTGTATTATTTATGATAAATGTTATGAACTGCAATTAATTTTCATGTAATTGGAATTTAATGTATTGTAAAATTTAGAAATTTTTTTGGAGGCAACCTTAATTCACATGTAAATAAAGAAATAACTTAATAATTGAAGGTAATAAAATACAAAACATGCACGGAGGCCAATCACAAGGTTGGGTAGGCATTCCAAATGCCTATATCCAGTTTTCAAACCCACTCTTTGAGGACGACTATTGGGAACTTTTGTGGAATCCAATTGATGTACAGTGTGTCCCGAGTTTTATTGGGGTGGCGACTCCATCTCCAATTTGGGCTTTAAACCTATTTTGTATTTCTTAGTAGGGTCTCGATCCCACACAGTGCCGTGGTCTCTAAACACTTAGGTGCTTGCTAAATCCCATCGCCTACACCATGTATTTTAGATGATTTGAATTGGCCACATCAAAGACTATACTATCAGCATAAAAAATGTCAATCAAATTCTTTGAAGATTTTTATTTAACAATTAAATCCTATAAATATTTTGATTTTCTATTCTCTACAAGAGTTTCTTTATCCGTATAGTTGAGAAAAACAAAAAAAAATAATAAAAAAAATAAACAGAAAAGTCCCAAATGAAAAAAAAACTAAAATTACTTATCTCCTAATGATTTTCTTCTTTTCCTCTTTTCCTAAGATTGAAAGATGTCCTTCAAAATCCTTGTTGAATAATATATTTAGATCAAATGATAATTAAGTAAAAAAACCTAGTTCTTAATGAAATACATATGAATTGCTACTTTATATATGTTAAAGAAACGTTAAAAAAAACATAAAAGTAAATTAACTCTATCCTTCAAGGAACTAACCTCTATACTATTAATAATAGGCATTGATAACTCTATTTCTTTGAAAAGAGTCCTAGAGGGGGGGGGGGGGGAGTAGGACTATTAAATAAAAATGACGAATTAAAAGAATTATTTGCAAAAATTGAATGAAAGTTGAGAAGGAAGAATGAAGAACACAAAAATTTATGGAGTTTGAATTGAACAACAATCCTACGTATCCGCCTAAATTATCCCTAAGTTAGGATTTTCTATCACCCATATTCTTATTCACAAGATTGAGATTACATGAGTTTTATGGCTCACTCTTACAACCTTACAACTTGAGTTTTCAAGGCTCACTCAAATAACCAAATCCCAAGTGTTTTAATGGACAACAATTAAACCAATTCCTTTAGAGATAAATCTAACTTCCTTTCTAATCTATTCCAAGATTTAAGATGAAGAGAAATTCTATTTCTAACACACAACCAGCTCTCATAAGAGTTATAGAAACAAAGAATTGTTTAAGAGAATTTGAGAGCTCAATTAAATGCTTAAGAAAGAATGAATGATAAATAAGTTTCTTAACTTCCATTTAGCTCTTGAGGTGTTTATATGGATAAACACTAAAAAGTATAGCTATTGAAGATGCAAATAATGTGTCTAATGTCTATATTTTGAATTCAATGTTTATAATTTTAAATTATTGAAGGTGATGCTGTCAAACAACTATGCATGAACTAAAATCATAATTGGCTACTGAAGACGTTTGATTTTTTCCATACTTTCTTTATAAAAGTTATAGATATTTGACTTATATTTCCATATCATTTTGAATCACTTCAATTGGACTTTTTTAGCTTAAGATATGTCCAAAATACTAATAGTTGTGCAATCTAAAATACAAACTACTATCAGAAAACTATGCACAAGTTGAACCATGATTTAATATTAAAGACGTCTAAATTTGCCTAAACTTTCTTCATAAAATTTATAGATATTTGACTTAGCTTTCTATATCAATTTGAATCATCTAAATTAGACATCTATAGCTCAATATATATAAAAAAATACTAAGAGTTGTGCAATCTAAAATGTAGACTACAATTAGACAGCTATGTGCAAGTTGAAGCCGTGCTTTTCTATTAGAGATGTTTGAATTTTCCTATACTTTTTTCATAAAGATATTTGACTTACCTTCTGATATCATTTTAAATCACCTCAATTGGGCTTCTATAGCTCAAGATATGTCTAAGATACTAAAAGTTGTGCAATCTGAAATGGCAGCTGCATATGTTGATTTTGACTTAATATTTGCATACCCAAATGAACTCAGATTTTGTCAAGAAAGCCTAATTCAGAAAGCTCAATATGTCTATTTCAAATCTTAAGAGAATGACTTTCTCATTTTAAAGCTCTAAGGATGTCAAAAGCCTCATTGAAACTCAAAGGTCGAATAAGCCCAAGATAATCATACTTAAGTTTAACTTCCAATGGAGTCCTAACTTATAAACACTTAAATAAAAAAATTAAATGCTCAAAATTAAGTTTTTTAAGATCAAAATTAAGATTGATTATTTCTAAGGTCAACATGCTTCCTTGTATTTCTTTGATAATTTTGAAGATTTTATGTGTTTCTTCTAATAATCAAATGAAGAAAAGAAACATAAGGTTTTAGTACTGAAGATTTATACAAGTTTCTTTAACCATAAATGTAAAAAAATAAATTGACAATCTCTTAGTGATTTTCTTATTATATTTCTTTTGACATTGAAAGAACCCTTCAAAATCTATGTTGAATAATACATTTAGAATAAAATATAATGAAGTAAAAAAAAAAACCTTATCCTTCACGAAATACGTAAAGATTACGTAACATGCAAGAAAATAGAATGCAAGTGCCCAAACCATATGGAGCAAATAGAAGTAAAAAAAATACATATTTTGTACCTACAGGAGGTCGCTCATGAACCCCTCATGAGTAATACCTCTGCAGGGCTTGTTTTGAACTTTTTCGAGTGAGTTAGTATGAGTTGCTCACGAGCTACCCTCATAGTTATAAATAACTCATGAGGGCAATCTAGACAACTTGTTATTAGTGATATGCACTAATTAAATCATGTATGACCATGTTTTGACTTTATCATTTTATTTAATAAAGAGGCATTTTTCATTATCATTTTGTGCTATAACAATTACTTGAATACTCAATTTTTACTAAGGTCATCAAGTATGTGACTTGATAGTAAAACCCTTATATTAAATATAAGTTCTATTCAAATTATCCCTAGTCATAACAATGTGTTATGGCTATTATGGTATTAATTGATGATTATATTTTATTAATCATGAATATGAGATATTAAGTCAACTCATAGTTACTTATTTGAGAAATAAAGTGCTGGATTGACCCATCATGAGAATACTACATAGATAATTATCATAAGTAATTCTCATCATAGTAATATTGGCTTAGTCCTTTGACTTTTAAATCACCATGGATTTTTACATAACTATTTTATATTTTAACATAATCTTACGTTATCTTTAACCGAATGATAAAATAGGTTGTTGTTGGGTATAAAATAAGTTATGTGAGTGATTGAGAAGGAATTTGTCCCTAATTTAATATAAGTAAGATATCTATGGGCCCTTTGACTGAGGAAAATGCATGGCCATGCTAAATTAAATTGATAAAGAGTTATCATTCTCAGTCTACTTGGAATCAAGAAATTATATGATTGAATTTTATAAGGATGACATAATCTATGCCTTATTTTCAATCAAGATATCATGTGACAAAGGGACTAGAATATTTACTGTATATTAGGTTATGTCAGATTGTTGACTTCATATGACTTAGGTAGTTATAATGTCTTGCTAGAGGCCACTTATGACTTATAAGCCTAAATGGAGATTTAAGGCTCACTGCCAATGTCATGTGAACCTACAGGTCATACACTTTAAACAAGCCCAAAATGAATAAGGGTTTAACAAGCCCAAATAAGCTTTGTGGAAATAAATAAAATATTTATTTATTTAAGGTAAAGGTTATCTTAAATAAATAGAATATTATTTTTGATTTAATTTTAAATAAAATCAGAATAAGAATAAGTGAGAAATTACCATAAGGTTATTTGGTAAGTGAAACCCTAATTTAAATGTCTATAATATGTTATATTCTCTAAGGTTTTAGACACTCATTATTTTGCCAAATTTGTTTTCTCTCTTTTAGAAAACAAAACACATAGTTCTTTTTAATTCTTGATTTGTGAGAAATCAAGAGAAGGTGTTAGTACATAAATATTCATTTTCAAAATCAAGGGTTGTTTGTGTGGACACTTGTAGAGGATGGATTCTTTTGGAGACGTCTCAAGTCCGAACTGCTAAATTAAAGGCTTAAGGTAGGGTGTCACCAGAGTGAACCTTCTCTCTTCCTTCTAAATTTCTTGCCTCTTCTACATTTGTGGTAAGAAAACAAAAATCCTAGATTTAATCAATTAATCAAATTACTCAGATCCAAGTTCGAGTTTATGATTTAAATTTTATTTTTTCACTACGTAGAAAATCTTAAAACCCAACACTTATGATGGACAAATTCAAGAAAATTTCAAAGGCAAAAATCACTAGAATTGATGCTCATGAGCTAAGACATTGCCCTCATGACCGTGAGCAGCATTTTGACTAAAAAAGTCAAATTTGAATTAGGGATGATTAGAAGACTTTAGAGATATAATTAATGCCTCCAACAACTATATTTTTTAAGCTTAATCTCTATAAAGGCTCTGGATTTTTTATTCTTAAGATGTTACACACTTTGAATATCAAAAACTCTCTTAAGCATTCAATTAAGCATCAATTTTCTTTTTATCAAAATTCTTATATTTGTTTAACTCTTATGAGAGTTGATTGTATGTTAGAAATAGGACTTCATCTTCATCTAATTCTTGGGATAAATTATAAAGGAAGTGAGGTATATTTCTAAGGAATTGGTTTAAGTGTTTAGCCATTAAAACACTTGGGAATTGGTTTAAGAGTGAGACTAAAAACTCTTATTTGTTTGGTTAAAGAGTTAGCCTTAAAAACTCTTGATTGTAAGGTTGAAGAGTGAGCCTTAAACTCTTGTGAAATCTCAATCTTATGAATAAGATTGTGGGTATTGAAAATCCTAACTTGGAGATAAGTTAGGTGGAGATGTAAGATTGTTGAGATTTTAAACTCCTTAAATTCTTGTATTCTTTGTTCTTCCTTTTTAACTCTCTTTTATTTCTTGTTTATCCTTTTAATTTTCTAAAAACCTTTATTAGCATTATTCACTACCCCTCTAAGGGACTTTTACTTGGTATCAAAGATTGGATTATAGGAACTTAATTGCTAAAATACAAGATCATAGGAAGTGAATCTCAAAATTTATCTTCACTTAGACCATTCTTTGATGGGAGTGACTATCCACATTGAAAATTCAAAATGGAACTCTATCTAAATAATGATCTAATAAAATTATAGGATGTCATCTTAGATAGTTGGGAACCTTCTAAAGCTAAAATCGATGAAGTGGAAGTGGTTCTTAAAAGAAATCAATGGTGTCAAACCTAAAAAGAAGAGAATCACTAAAACAAGAGAGCAATGATCACACTACTCTTTTCTATGTCAAGAGAAGAAGGTGGCTAAATTTAATATTGCCAATCCATAAAAGAAGTATAGGAGACACTTGAAAGTACTATGAAGGAAATATTGAAGTGAGTAGAAAGAAGGGTCGACTTCACATGTATGAGTATGAATTCTTCAAGATGAAACCATAAGAATCAATTGCGGAAATGACAAACTGCCTCAATGCTCTTCTCACCACCCTTAAGAAACTTGGAAAACATTTCTTTAAGGAAGAAGTAAACAATAAGATTTTAAAAATCCTACTTAAGAAGGATTAGGAATCTAGAGTTACTTTAATTAAGGAAGTATAAGACCTCTCAAATCTCTCAATTAATGTGCTTATTGGAAAGCTCCTTACTCATAAGCTTATAATTAAGCAAAGAGGAGATGAGCAATAAGAGAAGGAAGAGAAGAAAAAGCATAGCATTAAAAGCGTTATAAGAAGATAGTGAAAATGAAAGTATTAAAGATTCTAGTGATGAAGATGGTGATATTGCCATGCTTATAAGGAACTTCAACAAGTTCTTGAGAATGAAAAATTCCTTAAGAACAAAAGACTTCAATAAAAAATATAAAGTCAAGAAGACTAAAAAGGTTACTTGCTTTGAAAGCAAGAAACCAGGACATATTAGGAGTCAGTGTCCTGAAATTAAATTCAAGAACAAGGGAGCAAAAGAGAAAAAAAGGCCTTCAAAGCTTCATGGGATGACTCCTTTGAATCGAAAATGGAAGAGGAATAACAAGAAGTGCCTAACCTTTGCTTCATGGCTCTTGAAAATGAAAATGAGGTGCCATATACTTCTAACTCTTCTTGTGATGATTATTGTAATAATGATAATGATGATGATGAGAGCTCTATTGTGAGCAAACTCTTGTTTAAATGTAAGACCTTACTCTCTAAGAATAATCATTATAAGGATGAGTTATCTAGCTTGACCAAGGAATTTGAAAACTTAAAAAATAATTTTTTCTAAACTTATTGAATTAAATAAAAAATTAGCTAGTCATTTAAAATCTTCAAATTCCTTAGAAAAGCAACTCAAGAAAGCAAGTGATGAAACTCATAAGCTTTCTAATGAGGTATTAGAATTAAAGAATTTCATTTCTAGATTTAAAATGGGAAAAGAGAGTTTAAATAGTCTACTTGACTCTTAAAAACTCCATAGAAACACTCATGGAATTGAATATACAAATGGAATGCCTTCTTCCTCATCATTTTATGTTAAATTTTCCAAGGCTTCATGTGATTATATTCCCTCTACTTATAGATCTCTTGAGACTTAAGCTTTAAAATTTAAGAAGTCTTACATGTCATATAATAAAAGGAAGTCTTATAAGACTCAACCTTATATGACACAAAGAGGTAAGTCATAAACTAGAAGACCTCAACTTAAACATGCTTATATATACATTAGACATAACACTCTTAAGCATGTTGCACAAACCTATGAAAATACACATTGCCATTACTGATATATGTCACACACCTCATATATGGCACAAAGAAATATTAGGAAACCCATATAACCACATCACTAAAGGCATGTCTTATTTACTAGGAAATTGTATCCACCTAGGAGAAATAAATTTACAAATATTAAATGATCTTATTATATGATCAAATGACACACTAACAATGTGTACTTATTTAGAAGGCTACACATGAAATTGCTTGCCTTTGATTATCTTGAGAATAACCTACTTAGACTAAGAAAGTGTAATATCTCGAGATTTTAAATAATTTTAAACTGCATCGGGATATGCAGTGTTAATAATTTTGATGAATATATTTGATTATTTAATTAGTTGTTAATTATTAAAGTTATTTTTAACTGTTTTAAATTTCTTACGTAAAATTTTCTCGAGAATTTTATTTTTGGGGAAATTAAAACCTAAATAAATATTTATTAATTATGTTAGTCGGTTTTAAGTAATTGTATGAGTCCATGCATGATTTTAATTATCATATTAATATATATACATATACATGTATATATATACATATTTAGCATTTTAGGGTTTTTTTTTTTAAGTATATATTATATAGTCTTATTTAATTAATATGTGTTATACATATATATGTATATGTATATAGATATTAGTTTGATTTTTGACATGTGGTGTAGGAATTTTGTGAATATAATATTAATATATTATAATATAAGTTAATAAAGTTATATATATATATATATACACATACACACACACACACAAATATATAAAGTTTACCAAAATTACGTTTCATGCCACTCGTCCCTAACCTCTCACCCGACGTATCCCCACCCCCATTTTCGTCGCTGCTAACCTCTTCCCTCACCGTCAGTGTGCCGTCCGGTGTGCCACCACCCTCTCCAGCTCATTCCGTTGTAGCTTCCATTTTCGACGAGTTTTGGCCATTTTCAACTCGAGAAATTGAAACTTGAGCTCATCGCCGTTCAACCATTTTTTGACCACCAAATTGGACACCGCCTGTCTCTATCTCTTCCTTGATTTCCGATGAGTGCATTTCCAAGCTTGGTTTCACTTGATTTGGTCTAAATTTTCTGTGGTGATCAATTTTCATTTTTGGCCACTTTGAGTTCTTGATTTTTTTGAACTTCAATCTTGATGATTAAAGCTTACTTCCTTCATAAAGATTGTTCCTAGTAGCTCAATCTACATCTTGTAATTTTTGTGGAATTTTTGGAATTTATTTTGATTTTTGTGAATTTTTGATTATTTTATTAATATTTTCTAATTTTCGTAAATTAATTAAATAATTTGTGAAATTATGATTTATGGTGTTTATAAAGGTTAAAATGAATTTTAGAATTTAATTTGTAATTTTTGTGTAATTATTATGAATTTATTTAGTTTAGGTCAGTTTTAGAAAATTAGGTTAAATAAGTATTTTGTTAAAATTAATTAGTTAATTGAGTATAATTATTGATTTTATTGAATTATATGTTGAGAAATTAATTTTTGAGTAATTGTATAACTTTTTGTGAATTTTTGAATAATTATAGTATATTATGTGAATTTATATATAACTAGGGGTATTTTGGTAATTTGATAATAAATTGATTGAAAATTAAATTAAATTGGTTTTAATAATTATTTAAAGTATAAAAATGATTTTTACAAAATATTTAGTATTTTTAACTAATTAAAACTATTTTTCAAAAATTATTTTCAAATTATATATAATATACTATTTTTGTGAATAAATGAGTTTTTAATGATTTTTAATATGTTTTTGGGCTAATTATGTCATTTGGATCTATAAAATGAATTTTTGGTTAATATTTATGAATTTATCGAGAATTATGGATTTTTAATAATATTTTATTAAAATTAGAGTTTTTTTGTAATTATCAGTAAAATAATTATTTTCAGTGTTTTAAATATCTAATTTGCTATATTTTGATATATAAAGGGTATTTTCGGTATTTTTGGAATTTAAATGTGTTCTGTGTTTATGTCGTGAATTGTGATCCTTGATCGGTAGAATTGTAGTTTAGGAGTCCGACCGAGGAGTTGTGTGACTGTATATACTCGAAGTGTGTTTTCTTGCAGGACCAGTTTTACTTTCTGAGTAGAGAGATGTCTATTTTACAGGGAGGTTCTGCTGAATTTTTCGTAAAATGTGACATCCGGTCAAAACCCTATTCCTTATCTATGTCCGGTGTTTTAGATCGAGTCTCTAGAATTTCATTAGATTTATTCTGATTTCGGGTTGTCGTTTGTTTGTTTAGTTGCGCCAAAACCGAGGCCTAGTGGACTAGGCCCCTCGGACTTGTCTCGTGGAACGCACAACTGTGAGTTGTTATTTTATATATATGTGTTTTAGGATTGCATGTTTTAGAAATGTATGTTTAAATTTTATGAAATATGCATAAATGGTTTAATAATTACTTAGGTATATTTTAGGTATGTATTGGTATATTTTTGGTATATTTTAAATTAAATGCATGTTTTATTATTGAATTATACTTAAAATGTTTTTAAGTGTATGTATAGTTTATTTCTGGTTTATTTTATAATTAAATTGAATTTATTCGACGTATATATACTCGAAATATACTTGGTTTATTTTTGGTATATTTCTAGTATATATATGGTTTATATTGTTATTTTAATTAAAGTCATGCATCATTTATTTCATGAATGAATGGATTTATTTTGAATGAAGGATATCAATAGAACGTGCTACCTAGTGGGCAACACTAGGACTGAGTATGTATCGGTACGACAATAGAATTTAGGTTAAATTACTAACCTATTTGTGATTATTGATTGGATTGATGTGTGATTACTGGAGCTTGGTTGACCAAGTGTCTCGGGGCCAATCACACTGACAATCAGACTCCTGGAGCTTGGTTGACTTAGTGTCTTAGGGCCAGTCTATTGTCTAAATGGAATAGGTGAATTTATTTGGAATAAGTGAGCCTGTATGGCTAGAGTGTTGTCTAACACTATTTGAGGTTGCGATCATTTACGGTTCTATTTGATCCTTCATAAACAGTTATTATTTACAGTATTTATATAAAATGATTTTTGCTGCATCCGTGTGTATTTGCCTATATATATATTTATTATATATACTATTGAATGTGTGCATTTGTCATTTAGTTATGCATGTATATATATTATAACAATTCACTCAGTGAGGTCTGACTCCCTTCTGTTGATTATTTTTCAGGAGAGTCTTCATCCTCAGACCTTAGTAGTAGACCTTTATGCCGGATTTCTTCTGCCTCAGCTTTATTATGTAAACTGCTTACTTGATTTTATTTTGTATTCTAGACACTGCAGTGGTCAAGTTGTGGGATGTTTATTTTATATATATATGAGATTTGTATTTTAAAGAATTGAAACGAGAATTTGTATTGAAAGATTATATATATATGAGATGGATTCGTGTTATTAAAGAGTTGATGGATTATTAATTTATTTATGAGATTTTAATTTCCACTGCAAGATATTTTATTTATTTTTATTATTATTGCATGCTTTTATTTCATTTTAAAGGCTTGCTATGGGTTCCAGATTTGAAAGAATTCTCGTTCCCTACCGTCAATCATGACCCCCTGCTTTGGGTCGTGATAGAAAGGTTTGGGTTTAAAAGAATGTTTAAATTATTTTGTGTAGGTATACTTAAAATCCATAAAAGCTAGAAACAAGTGGTATATTAATAATGGATGTTTAAGGCATATAATGGGAGACAAGGAACAATTTAACAAGCTTGATGTAAAGGATGAAGGACATGTCACATTCGGGGATAATGCCAAAGGAAAGATTATAGGTATTGGAAAAATTAGTAACCTTCAATCTTTATCTATTTATCATGTTTTGCTTATTGATGGCCTTAAATATAATCTTCTTAGTATTAGTCAATTATATGACATGGGAAATAAGGTCACTTTTTATCCTAAAAATTACTTTGTTAGTAGTATTGATAAAGATAAAGTAATTTTTAGTGGTGAAAGATTAGAGAACATTTATGTCATTGAATTTAATAAGGTTGATAACAAAGACATTAAATGCTTAATGTTTATTTCTCATGACACATGGACTTGGCATAGAAGGCTAGGACATATAAACTTGAAGTTATTTGATGATCTTAGTAAACATGAACTTGTGGTTGGTTTCCCCAAACTCAAATTCACTAAGGATAAGTGATGCGAACTAACTTTATCTAATAAACAAAACCTGCCACAATCTATTGATACCCACACCTTAGATCATTCAAGACCCAAGTTGGGTATAAACTAGAACCCTTAATTATTTAATAACTAAGAACTCTAGTTATCAAGAAGTCACCACAATTAGATATGGATGTTCTAATTGATAAGACAAGTGAACAATTAAATAATCTATATTGTTTATAAAGTTTTAATAACAAAACTCCAAGAAATTTAAAGTAAATTCGTCATTATATTTTAATTGATTAAAAAAACTATCAAAATAAGCTACAAAATAAACTATTTATAAGAATTCTTAACCCTAAACCTATTCTAAAACAAATCCTTAAAAGATAAGGATAAGTAACCCTTAAAAGATAAGAAAATAAATCATTAAAGATAAGGATTTATTTTGCTTGTCAATTAAGCTAAAGTAAAAATAAATACTTTTAAAACTTTTTGGATAAGGAACACATCCAAATTCATTTTAATTTCTAAATGGAGTAAATAACACATATTTAGGCTTCATCTTGGGCTTGGAACAAGTGTAGCTACTCCTTTGGCTCAGTGCCTTCAAATTGGACTCGATAATATTACTTGGGTTTAAATCTTCAATTTTGACCAAATGAATAAGCTTTGGACTAGAATTAATTCCATGTGCTTCAAATGGATCATATTATTTCAGATTTGTACTTTGAGCCCATATTGCTTGAATTAGCATTTATAATGCTCCTTTAATCTTTTTAGCACATGCCCATGTGATTTGACTTCCATTATAAGTCAAAGGGTCTTCAATCCTTTTTGGATTAGGATTCTTTGTTACACCTTGAATCCTTGTTGGATTTGGATTCTTTGTCATATCTTGAATCCTTGTTGGATTATGATTCCTTGTCATACTAAGATTCTTATCATTCCCCCTTTCCTTAAAATGATTCACCCTCAAATCATGCCTATCTTCTAAAGTTGATAAATCCAAAATTCCTCCGGGGTCAAACACAAATTCTTTAGTTGAAAACTTCTCCTTTGTAATAAGGATCCACACAAATAACTTTAAAAGAACTTAAACTTGCATGCACACTTGGAACATAGAACTTAAATTTGAAAACTTGTAAGAATTGTATTTGTGTGGCTTCCTTTTAAACTTAAAATATGAATATCTTATGTTTTCTTGATATGACTAAAAACTCCATAAATTATTTTATAAAAGTAAGATACTTCAACAATGTTATCAACTAGATCTTTATATGGCATAAAATTTTGCAAAAGAACTTTTAAAATACTATAAAAATAAAGATTAAAGTTGTTAGTATAATCATGATGAATAACTAACTCTTTATCTTTCATGATACTCTCAATTTCTAGCTTTTTCTCTTCACTTATGTCTTACTTTCTCTCACTAAGTGTTTCCCATTTTCATCACTTTCCTCATTTAGCTCACCTGTTGCTTTTCTCTTAAATTCATTATTTTCCCTCCCTAAAGTCTTCCCACTTAAAGATTGAAACTCTTTAATTTGCTATGTAACACAAAAATCTTAAAAAATTGCCTTTGGAGGTGAAATTTCAAGTTGGCACACTTCCACTCTATTCTTTATCTTAGCTTATTTTTTAAACAATTTAATGGTTTCAACACTTCCATTCTTCTCAAATTCACATTCTGTTTTTGCCTCCTCATAAATAGCCACTTTTATTTCACACTTCTCTTAATGAATAATGCTTTTCTCCATAGTTTGATAAGATAATTAATGCACATGTTTTTCCTTATGATCACTCAACACCTTTTCAACATTCATAACACCCTCATTATTAACCTTATTACTCTAACTCTCTCTCTCTCTAAAGCAAGTGTAATTACATTCTTCAAAAATAAAAAATGATTCCATTGCAATACTAACTCAAAATCTTATCTAATTTCACTCTTAAGCCCGCTTATAAATCTTGTAGTTTTTTTTCCCTTTAGATTCACCTAAATCACTTGCAATTACAAACAGCTTAAATTTTTTAACATAATCTCAACACTTATTCATCTCCTTATTTAAGCCTTTGCAATTTAAGATAGAATTTATCCCTCATATCAAGAGGAATAAAATATCTAGTAATTAACATCTTCATTGATTCCTAGTTTCTAACCTTACTATTCCTATTATCTCTCAATAATTCCATCAAATCTTTCCACAAAAAATAAGCATGAACTTTAAATTGGTGAGAAACAAGTATACACTTTTGCACCTCATTATATTCTTCACATTCAAATATATCCTTAACTTTTTGCACCTATCTCAAATAAGCATAAGGGTTATTCACACCACAAAATAAAGGAATCTTCATTGTAATACAAATTCATACTTAACAACCTTAAGTTGGGTAATTTAGATGAATTTGGAAAGTTGGGTGAATTTTGATGAATTTGGCAAGTTTAGGTGATTAGAAATAAGAATATTAGATTTAATTCACATAGAAATAAAATAAATAAGAGTAAAAATGAATTTAACCCTAATAGATAAGGAAAAAGAGTTATAGATAAAGAAATGGAGTAGTAGATAAGTAAAAAGAGTTGTTTGATTCTCTTTGGACAAAGAAAAGTTTTAAGATAAGATAAGATAAGATAAGGATTAGGACAAAATAATATATGACTAAATCTAGCAAAATAAGGATATAATCTAAATCTAGCAAGATAAGGATATAATCTACTCATGATTTGATCTTATCCATAAAGATATTCTAAACAAAAAAAAAGGAAAAATAAATTTACAAATAAAGAGCTAAGAAAAATGAATTTGCAACTTTCAAAATTCAAGATTTGAATAAGGAACTAAAAGAAACTTCAAGATCCCAACAAATTTGATAAAGAATTTTCAAGAAAATAATTAAGAAAGTCAAAGATTTTCAAGAAGACTTGCAAGAACTTTAAAGATTTTAAAGAAACGACTAAATTCATCTTTTTTTTCTATTTTATTATTTTTCTTTTTTTTTTCTTTTTTATATAGTCGAAACTTGATGTAAAGACTTTAAAGAAACAATTAAATGAAATTAAAGATGATAAAGAATAATGCAAAAAAAAAAAAGAATTTGAACAGAAATGATGATGAACAAATAAGAATGTTGATGAAACTAATGAGATGGAGTAGAAGAAGAGAATATAAAGAATGAACACAATAATGAAAAGCAAAAAAGGATATGTAACCTGATTCTTATAAGCAAAGCTCTGATACTAAACTGATGCAAACTAGGTTTATATAATAAAGAAAACCCACAATAATCTATTGATACCCACACCTTAGATCATCTAAGAAATAAGTTGGGTGAAAACTAGAACCCTTAATTATCTAACAACTAAGAACTTTAGTTATTAACAAGTCACCACAATTAGATATGGATATTCTAATTGGTAAGATAAAAGAACAATTAAACAATATATATTGTTTAGAAAGTTCAAAGAATAAAACTCCAAGAAATTTGAAGTGAATTCATCACTCTGATTTTAATTGATGAAAAAGACTACTAAAATATGCTGCAAAATAAACTATTTATAAGAATTCTTAACCCTAAACCTATTCTAAAAAAAATCCTTAAAAGATAAGGATAAGAAACCCCTAAAAGATAAGAAAACAAAACCTTAAAGATAAGAAATTATTTTCTTATCAACTAAGCTAAAGAAAAGTAATTTTAAGTAAAAATAAATACTTCTAAAAATTTTTGGATAAGGAACACATCCAAATTTGTTTTAAATACTAAATGGAATAAATAACACATATTTGGGCTTCATCTTGTGCTTAGAACAAGCGTAGCTACTCCTTTGGGTTTAATGCATCCAAATTGGACCCAATAACATTACTTGGGCCTAAATCTTTAATTTTCACCAAATAAATAAGCTTTGGACTAGAATTATTTCCATATGCTTAAAATGGATCAAATTGATTCAGATTTGTACTTTGAGCCCATATTGCTTGAATTGGCATATGTAATGCTTCTTCATTTTCTTAGCACATGCCTATGTGATTTGACTTCCATTATAAGTTAAAGGATCTTCAATCCTTATTGGATTAGGATTCCTTATTACACCTTGAATCCTTATTGGATTTGGATTCCTTACCACATCGTGAATCCATATTGGATTAGGATTCCTTATTATACTAGGACTCCCATTAAGAAGCCTTGTGATGCATCTCAAAAGGAAAAATAATTTAAATCTTCCTGTAAACTAAAAAATGTAGTCTCTACCTTTAGGCCACTTGAATTTATTCATATGGTTTTGTTTGGTCCAACCAGAGTTACTAGTCTTGGTGGTATATACTATGCTTATGTCTTAGTTGGTGATTACTCTAGATACACTTAGGTGTGTTTCCTTGCTCATAAGAATGATGCTTTTAAAGCCTTTAAAAGTTTTTCAAAAAGAAGAAGGCTTTTGCATTTCATCTATTAAAAATGATTATGAATCAAATTTGAAAATGAATTCTTCAAAACCTTTTGTAATGAAAATAGTATTTCACATACATTTTCTTCTTCGAGGACACCTCAACAAAATGGGGTTGTTGAAAGAAAAAATAGAACTCTAATGGAAATGATTAGAACAATGCTTCATGAGTATAATTTACCTCTATACTTTTAGGTGAAAGCCACTAACACATCTTGCTACATTGCAAATAGAGTGTTTAAAATACCAATTTTAAGTAAAACTTTTTATGAACTTTGGAACAATTGAAAACCCAAAATCTAATATCTTAGAGTATTTAGATGTAAGTGCTTTATATTGAACTCTAAAGATAATCTTAGGAAATTTAATTCTAAAGCCAATGAAGGAATTTTTCTAGGCTATGCCACCTCTATAAAATCTTATACAACCTTTAATAAAAGAACACTAGTAGTTGAAGAATCAATGTATGTTATATTTAATGAATCTAACTTATTTGATCCTAGAAAGGATGTTTGTAGTATTGATCATAATGTAGATAAGTATGTGGATATAAACATTCAAGAAGAAAATGATTGTAAACTTTTAGAGTTAGAAGGTCTTACAAAGGAGGATAATAAGGAGATGCCTCAACCCATTTTGAAGGATGATCGTCCAAAGGATTGACAATTCAAGAAAGCACATTCTCAAGACCTCATTATAGGTGACACTACAAAAGGGCTAACTACTAGATCTTAACTTAATTTTATTGTTAATTTAGCCTTCATTTCTCAAATTGAGCTAAAAAATGTTGGTGATGCTTTGAGTAAGGAATTTTGGGTCCTTGCTATACAAGAAGAGTTAAATCAATTTGAGAGAAATAAAGTTTGGACCTTAGTTCCTAGACCTAAACATCATCCTATTATAGGAACCAAATGGGTGTTTAAAAATAAGATGAATGAATAAGGTGTCATAACTAGGAACAAAGCTAGACTAGTAGCTAAAGGTTATAATCAAGAGGAAAACATTAATTAAGATGAAACCTTTGCCCCGGCTGTAAGGTTAGAAGCTATTAGAATTCTACTTGCATTTGCATCTTTTATGGATTTTAAAATTTATCAAATGGATCTTAAAAGTGCATTTTAAATGGCTTTATTGAGGAAGAAGTGTTTATTAAACAACCTCTTGGTTTTGAAAGTTTTGATTTTCCTAATTATATGTTTAAACTCTCAAAAGCATTGTATGGATTGAAATAAGCTCTAAGAGCTTGGTATGAAAGGTTAAACAACTTTCTATTAAAGAAAGGATTCTCTAAAGGAAAGGTTGACACAACTCTTTTCATAAAGAGATCCAAACATTATTTACTTATTGTTCAAATCTATGTTGATTTTGGTGTTACTAATGATTGATTGTATGGGGAAATCTCTAAGTTAATGCAAGAAGAATTTGAGATGAGTATGATGGGTGAACTCAAGTTCTTCTTTGGACTTCAAATCAAGCAATGTAAGGATGAATATTTTCATTAATAAAACCAAATACACAAGGGAAATTCTTAAGAAGTTGGCATGAATGGAGCTAATTCAAGCAAGACTCACATTATCACCACAAACAAACTCAACAAAGATACGAATGACAAACCAATTGATAAAAAGCGTTTTAAAGGTATGATTGGATCCCTTCTTTATTTAATCGCAAGTAAATCAGATATTATGTTTGCTATATGCTTGTGTGCTAGATTGCAATCTAGTCCTAGAGAGTCTTATTTGAATGTAATCAAAATAATTTTCAAATATATTTGTAAAACAATGCATTTAGGACTTTGGTATCCTAAGAGTTCTTCTTTGTCTTGATTAGTTATTCAGATGTAGACTTTGCTGATAATATGTTAGATAGAAAGAGCAATTCTAGAACTTGTCAAATTTTAGGTAATTGCTTAGTTTCTTGGTTTATCAAGAAGTAAGTTTTGGTTGCCTTGTCTACCGCTGAAGCAAAATATGTGGTGGTAGTTATTGTTGCTCACAAGTATTATGGCAAAAACAATAACTAATGGACTATGGAATTGAAATTAGTCACATTCTAATTAAATATGATAATACAAGTGATATAAACCTTAGCAAGAATCTCATTTAACATTCAAGAACTAAGCATATAGACATCATACATCATTTCTTACATGATCATATGCAACATAGTAATATTTATCTTGAGTTTGTTAACACAAATCATCAATTAACGAACATCTTTACCAGGCCTCTTTCTGAAGAAAGAATGAATTTTATTAAACATGAGCTTAGTATGACAGATGGTTCAAGTTTGTCTTGATGACTTATTAAATTGCTTAATTGATGGTTGGACTTCTTGATTTGAAAAATTCATGATTTTCATAAATTCGTGTGTAATCATGTTTTTCATTTATTTTTTGTATATTTTTTATTTTTTATACCTCTTTATAATTATATTTAAAAAAAATTATTTCTTGGTTTTTATTATTTCGTCATGTATATTTTTTTCTCTTTAAATATTTACTATTTAAAAATTAATTATTGAATTTTATTGAATTTATTAATTATTTATAAGTAAATTTATTTTATATACATAATTTGAAAATTTCCCATTTGCATCATCTATATTTTTAATTTTATTTGTGTAATATGATTATTTATTTTTAATAATTGATTATTAAATTTACTTCAATTAATTAATTATTTCAAATAAACATAATCATTTTGAATTTCACCTTGCATTAAATTTTAATTTTTAAATGATTCCTCATTTATTTTGATATTTAAAGGTTGATTATTGAATTAATTTATTAATCATTTAGCAAATTTATTATAATTATTGATTTTTTCCATTTGCATGATCATTTTATTGATTTGAAAAGTTAATAATTAATTTTATTTGATTTGGTTATGTGTGCAATTTTCAATTTTGTTTCAATTTCATCCAAAAGGACCTAGTTGTAAGGTTTTTAGGATTCAATTGCATAAAATTTGAAAGTTTAAGGGCTATCATATAATTCCATCATGAGACATTGCAAGTCTGACAGCTCGTGACCGCTTTGTCTCGTTTTGGCTAGCGCTACTCATGATTATGAGTCGCTTGTGAGGGGTGGTCTAGCAAATGAGAAATCTTAATTTAGTTGGGAATATAACTCCTTTTCACCTTTTCCTAGTCTAAAACGGTAACCTGCAATTTTGAGTGTTTTTATGACTTAAATAAATTATATTTTTAACCCAATCTCACATGTAAATACCTCCTATCATCCTTTCTTCATTCCACATACTATTCATATCATTATTAACTTCTCTTTTAAAAATTCTCTCTTCTTCTTTACTTTATATCTCTAGAATTTTTTTTCTTCTTTATGGATCATAAAAAGAAAACATCTCAAAAAGCTCCTTCTTCTTTAAAAAGAGCAATTAAAGATCAACCAAAGAAAATTCCTGCAATTTCTTACTCTTTTACCTAAATTAGGTAAAGAACTCAATAATTTGGGAAAAGGAAAATCATGTCTTCTAAGTTTATGTTTCAAGCCACTTTAGAGAAATTAGGATGCTATGAAGAAGTCAAAATCATGCTTGAAAGAGTAGGTGCATACAACTTTGCTTTTGAATCCCTTCTTACCTATCCTTCTCTTGTAATTGAATTCTTATCCACCTTTTGTTTAAGAGTTCAATATATTGATGAACAAAATCCTCTCAATAACATGAGGTTTAGGTTGGGTGGTAGAGATAGATTTTTTACTTCTTAACAATTTAATGATATCTTTAGGTTTAGATAAGGGGGTTTTGCTTACCCTAACATAAATTGGTCTCCTAACAATTTTTGGAGTCAACATGTTAAACCCAATGCTAGTGCCTTTGTTACAAGACACACCAAATCATCTTTGTTTGCTTCTAAAGCCATTTGGTATGTGCATAGATTCATTACCTATTCCTTTCATACTAAGGGCCTTAGCAATAGGGAAATATCCTTTGATGAGATGCCTAGTTGAGAATGTGGATGTTGAGTTAGAAAGGTGGCTTGTGGTTGGCTAGTGATCTTGTTAGTGGAACTTTATGTCTTGGTGGGATATCACTAAAATTGCCAACTATTTTGGGATTAATCTACATAATGTTCCTTCCTTCCATCCTTCTTTTCTTGATGAAAACCTCTTGAAAAACTCTAGGCAATTCAAGCCAGTTAGAGGTTTATGGCTTTGGAAGAATGAAGCAGGTGATGAGGAGATTGATGAAGATTTAGCTCAAGACTTAGAAGACATTGAGCAAATTAGAATTTATGGCCTTAAGAATGTTGGTATTGAAGAAGAAATCCCTTAAGAGCAAGTTTCTACTTAAACTCAAGCTCAAACTTAAAGGAAGAGGCAAAGAGGACCTTCTACCTCTTAAAGTGTTAATGATGAGCCCGCTTGGGTTGGTGGATTCTTTTATGGTCTCTCCATTATTGAATCCAACTTCAACTATAGATTTGATCAAGTAGATGCTAGACTTGATCATTTTAAGCATAGAATGGACCACATGGAATATGATATTCATCAATTGTATGTTCATCATAACATACAATGCACATGGCCTCCTTTTCCTCCCTTTTTCCAAGAACCTCAAGATGGCCATGATTCCTAGATTTCTTAGTTTATGTTTTATGTCTTATCTTATTTTAATTGTTTTAGTTCTTGGTCTTTTATTTATTTTTGGTTTATGTTAGGTATCTTGTCTCATTTAAGTTTATTGTCTTAGCTACTTTAGCTTTATTTATGTCTTTCTAACCCTTTTTGGTCTTTGAAAAAAGGGGAGAGAAATAGTGATATGTGTTTGAGTGATTATGTTTTATGTTTAAGCATTGTAAGTACTAGTTTATTAAGTAGCATTGTGTGCTTTATGTTTTAATAATCATGTTATCATGTTTAGGTTTTAATGATCATGTTATCATGTTTATCTTTATGATATTAATTTTTATTTTTTATTTT
Organism: Mallotus nudiflorus; assembly: GCA_947683625.1. NCBI lineage: Eukaryota > Viridiplantae > Streptophyta > Magnoliopsida > Malpighiales > Euphorbiaceae > Mallotus > Mallotus nudiflorus. The sequence goes on along the minus strand of CANTUR010000113.1, from coordinate 2,154,934 downwards.
TTCATATATTACAAATTTATTTTTACAAAGGGGGAGAAATCTTAAAATTTTAAATTTATAATTCTTATCATGTCCAAAGAGAGAAATATAAAGAAATATATTATAAAATTTCTTTATAAAGGGGAAAGAAATTTCTTTTCATATGAATATTTTTTTAACTATCATTCTCTTAAATATTTTCAATTGATATCATTTTCTAAACCTTATCCTTATATATGCTATAATAATTCATTTTTTTCTATGCTCTGATACATGATAAAATAATATTGAATTAATGCAGATATTAAGGGGGAGAAAATTATTTTTCACATATTGCATCTATTTAATTTAAAAGGGGGAGCTATTTAATATAGCACATAGTTGTTCACATCATTTAATTTATGACACACAAACATTATTTATTAAATTAATTGTCAAAGCCAAAAAGGGGGATATTGTTGACTATTTGCATGATCATACCCTTGATTTTGACTTTGACAAGCAATTTAAATTACTAATGAATTTCTTTAAGTGTGTAGGAATTTGATTATTTGTTCAAATGAATGGAGATATAAACTTACTCTTTAAAAAGAGTATTAATATGCAAAATGAAGTATATTAACCTATGTAAGTGCCAAAACCATATGGAGCAAATAGAAGGTAAAAAATACATATTTTGGACCTACAGGAGGTCACTCACGAGCCATTTATGAACCCCTCAAAAGTAGCACCTCTGCAGGGCTTGTTTTGAACTTCTTTGAGTGACCTAATCTGAGCCGCTCATGAGCTGCCCTCATGATCATGAGTAGCTTATGAGGGTAGTCCAGATAGCTTATAATAGACAAAGTCAAGCAAATTTCATAGGCAACGATTACTAGAATCAACACTTATAAGCTAGGACACTAGCCTTACAACTGTGAGTAGCATTTTGGCTGAAAAGTCCAATTTGAATCAATGATGATTAGAAGAATTTGGAGACATAATTAATGCCTCCAACAACTATATTTTTAAAGCTCAATCTCTATAAATGCTCTGAAGTTTTTTTCCTTAAGATGTTACACATTTTGATTATAAAAAACTCTTATAAGCATTCAATTGAGCATTAATTTTCTTTTTATCAAAATTCTTATATTTGTTTAACTATTATGAGAGTTGGTTGTATGCTATAAATATGACTTCATCTTTATCTATTTCTTAGGATAGATTAGAAGAGAAGTGAGGTATATTTCTAAAGAATCGGTTTAAGTGTTTAGCCATTAAAATATTTGGGAATTAGTTTAAGAGTGAGCTTTAAAAACTCTTATTTGTTTGGTTGAAGAGTTAGCCTTAAAAACTCTTGTTTGTAAGGTTGAAGAGTGAGCTTCAAACTCTTATATAATCTCAATTTTATGAATAAGATTGTGGGTATTGAAAATCTTAACTTAGGGATAAGTTAGGTGGAAACGTTGGATTATTGATAATCCAAACTCCTTAAATTCTTATGTTCATTATTTTTCCTTATTAACTCTCTTTTATTTCTTGTTTATGCTTTTAATTTTCTAAAAACCTTCATTAGCCTTATTCACCTCCCTTTAAGGCACTTTCAATATATATATATATATATATAGATTATAAGATGCTGGATATCAACAAACATAAGAATATCTTAGACCTTATAAAGGTACAAGATATCATCTACCAGATTTTCAACGTGGTGGTCGACTAAAAGGGTTAACAGAGATTTTCAATAGGTGGCACTAGTCGCTTAGAAGTTGCATTGAAAATCCTCTTGGAGTTTGAAAAGTTAGATGGAAGATTTTATGAGTAATGCCTTCATATCCATTTCATATACAGAGAGATATTGTAGTCGCATCAAGGGTAGTACATAATTATCTCAAAAAAAAAAAGCATTAGCAAATCCAACATTTTTATACCTTGATCAAAATTTAGATGTTGGGCCTTATGATATATTCAGTGAATCCAATGATAATTTAAAAAATGAAAATCCTCAAGAAGTCGAGACAATTCAAATGAATGTGTTAAAGGATCAAATTTCATGTAGTCTAATAAAAGCAAGGGATGATATAAATTAAGATAAACAGTTTGTGATTGATTTTGAAAATAATAACTTTTTATTGTATACTATTTTTAGTCTCATTATTAATATTATTTATGATATTTAGTTTAATTTTACATTATTTATTATACAATGATTTTTATTATTGTTGTTATTGTTGTATCAACAAAAAATGTAGGAGTCTAATAATGATGTAAAAAGCCTCACAAGTTTCAACGAATAAAATTTTGGACTGTTGCATGAAAATGAAATTAGCTTGTTAAAAGAGGGAAAAAATTGCTAATCTTTTTTTAGTTTACTATACTATTGTTGAATAATAATAATAATAATAATAATAATAATAATAATAATAATAATAATAATAATAATAATTATTATTATTATTATTATTATTATTATTATTATTATTATTATTGTTATTATTATTATTGTTGTTGTCGTCGTCGTTGTCGTTATCGTCGTTGTTGTTGTTGTTGTTGTTGTCGTCGTTGTTGTTGTTGTTGTAAAATTTGATATTATATTTTTCTATTTTTTGTATAAAATAAATAAATTATGTCCAAAATAGTCATTTTCTATACTTACTAAAACAAATCAAAAACTTTTTACGAAATAATACTACAAAACAACCAACACCTAACAACTGATAGAAACTGTTGACCATTTGCATGATCAAACTCCAAATTTTGGATTTTGACAAAAAAATTTTATACTAATAATTTCAATTAAGTGTGTAGGGAATTATGTACTAAACATATACACTTTTGGATAAATAGTGACTTTTCGGGCAAATTGAACCTCTGAGATTCAAGAAGGCTTTTGACATCTGTAGAGCTCTTAAATGAGAAAATGAGCTTCTTCACATTTGAAGTAGATATCTTGAGCTTTCTGAATTGGGATTATTTGTTAAAATTCAAGTTCATTTGGTTATGCAAATTTTGAGTCGAAATCCATGTATGCGTTTGCCATCTCAGACTGCACATCTCTTAGTGTTTTGGACATATCTTGAGCTACAGAAGTCCAATTGAGGTGATTCAAAATGATATGAAAAGATAAGTCAAATATTTAAAAATTTTATGAAGAAATTATAGATAAATTCAAATTTATTCATGAGAAAATCATGGCTTCAACTTGTGTATAGCTGTTTGACAATATTCTGCATTTCAGATTGCATAGTTCTTAGTATTTTGAACATATCCTGAGCTACAGAAGTCCAATTTAGGTGATTTAAATTGATATAGAAATATAATTAAAATTCCTACAACTTTTATGAATAAAGTATAGGCAAATTAAAATATATTCAAGAGGAAATCACGGCTTCTATTTGGGTATAACTGTCTGACCATAATCTGCATTACAGATTGCACAACCCTTGGTATTTAGACATATCTTGAGCTAAAAAAGTCCAATTTAGGTGATTAAAATTGATATGGAAAGCTAATTCAAATATATATAGCTTTTATGAAGAAAGTCTGGGTAAATTCAAACATTTTGAGGAGCCAATCACGGTTTCAATCCATGAATAGCTGTTTGACAACATCACTCTCAATGATTCAAAATATAGACATTGGACACATCATTTGCACCTCCAATAGCTATATTTTTTAGTATAAATACCTCTAGAGCTGAATGGAAGTAAAGCAACTTGTTTATCATTCATTATTTCTTAAGCATTCATTGAGCTCTCAAATTCTCTTAAAATAATTCTTTGTTTGTATAACTCTTATGAGAGCTGGGTGTGTGCTATAAATATAATTTATCTTCATCTTAAATCTTGGGTTAGATTAGAAGGAAAGTGAGATTTATTTCTAAAGGAATTGGTTTAAGTGTTTTCCATTGAAACACTTGGGTTTTGGTTTTTTTGAGTGAGTCTTGAAAACTCATATTGTAAGGTTATAAGAGTGAGCCATAAAACTCTTGTATAATCTCAATCTTGTGAATAATATTGTGGGTGATTGAAAATCCTAACTTGAGGATAAGTTAGGTAGAGACGTAGGATTGTTGTTGAATTCGAACTCCTTAAATCTTTATGTTCTTCATTCTTCCTTCTTAACTTCTATTTAATTCTTGCAAAGAATTCTTTTTAATTTTCATTTTTATTTGATAGTCCTATTCACCCCCTCTAGGACTCTTTTCAATTGGTATTAGAGCTAGTTTTCCCTTACCGTTAATTAGGGTAGAGCACCAATGAGAACTCTCACTTGTGAACTATGTCACCGAAGCAGGGCTCTTTGCTCATTAGTGTTGGCACATCAGTGGGAACGATGGCTAGCTAGTGATAGGTACCATTGAAAGGTGATATAGGTTGGGTATGACCCATAAACGTTTTCAATTGGTATAAGAGCTTGAATTCTAAGTACTTTATTGCTAGAATGCAAGATGATGGGGAGCGAATTACAAAACATCTCTTCTCTTAGACCATTATTTGATGTTAGTCTATCCACATTAGAAATTCAAAATGGAATTATATCTTGATTATGATTCCATTAAACTTTGGGACATTGTCCTAAGAGGTTGGGAACTACCTACAACTGTCATTGATGGTGTGGTAACTACACTTGTAAGAAGCTAATGGAGTATTGATCAAAAGGAAGAAAATAACAAAAATGAAAAAGCTATGATTACTCTAGTCTTTTTAATGACAAGAGAAGAAGGAGGGAAGCTTCAATATTGTATGTCAGCCAAAGAAATGTGGAAGACCTTAGAAAACCATTATGAAGGCAACATTCAAGTAAGAAGCAAGAAGATTTAACTTCATATGTATGAAAATGAACTCTTCAAAATGAAGCCTCATGAATCAATTATGGAGATGATAAATTGTCTCAATGCTCTCCTTATAACCCTTAAGAAACTTGAAAAAAATTTCTCTAAGGAAGAAGTAAACAATAAGATTCTAAGAATCCTACCTAAAAAGGATTGGGAATCTCATGTTACTTCAATTGAGGAAGTTTAAGACCTCTCCACCTTATCAACTGATGTGCTCATTGGTAAGCTCTTAACACATGAGCTCACTATCAAGCAAAGAGGTGAAGAACAAGAAGAGAAAGAAGAAAAGAAAAAGAGCATTGCTCTAAAAGCTCTTCAAGATGATAGTGAAGAGGAAAACATCAAAGATTCTAGTGATGAAGATAGTGACATTACCATTCTCACTAGGAACTTCAAGAAGTTTTTGAGAAAGAAAAACTTTTTAAAAATAAGGGACTTTAATAAGAAGTTCGAAGGAGATGGGAAGAAGAAAACTAAGGAGGTTACTTGCTATGAATGCAAGAAATTGGGACATATAAGAAGTGAGTATCCCAAACTCAAATTCAAGAACATGGGAGCAAAGGATAAGAAGAAGGCATTCAAACTACTTAGGATGATTCTTTTAAATCCGAAGAGGAAGAGGAACAATAAAAGGTGGCTAATCTTTGCTTTATAGCCTTTGAAAATGAAAATAAGGTATCATATACTTCTTATTCTTCCTTTGATGATTGTGATAATTATTATGATAATGATGATGATGATGATGATGAGAGCTCTATTATGAGCAAATTACTTGTTAAATGTAAAAGCTTATTATCTAAGAAAAAATATTATAAGCATGAGTTAGGTAGCTTAAATAGAGAATTAAAAATTTTAAAAATTAATTTTTCTAAACTTATTGAATTAAATGAAAAACTTGTTAGTGATACAAAATCTTCTAATTCTTTAGGAGATCAACTTAAGAAAGCAAATGATGAAAATCATAAGCTTTTTAAGGAGGTCTTAGAATTAAAGAATTCCATTGCTAAATTTAAGAGAGGAAAAGAAACTTTAGATAGTCTTATTGACTCTTAAAAATTTCATGAAGATACCCATGGAATTGGATATAAGAATGGAATGTCTTCATCATCTTCATCACATATTAATTTTGTAAAAGCTTTACATGATTCCACTCCTTCAACCACCAAATCAAATGAGACTCAAGCTTTTAAAGCTAAAAGATTCCATGTGTTAAATAGCAAGGAAAAGTTTCATGAGATTCATCCTTCATTAACATAAAGAGGTAAAGCTCAAACTAGAGCACTTAAACCCAAGCATGCTTATATGTACATTAGACACAATTATAATAGGCATGCTACACAATACAATGCATATAAATATGTTGCACAAAATTATAAATACACATCACCATTGCTAATGCATGTCTCACTTGATGACACAAAATAATAGGAGATACACACAACACCAAAGGCATGTTGCATACACTAGGAAAGCATTTCATCCTAGGAGGAATAAATTTGAAAATATTGTATGTTCTTATTGCATGATCAAAGGACATATTAGTAATGTGTGCTTGTATAGAAGACTGCATATGAATTTACTTCCTACGGATTTTCTTGAAACTAACCAACCTAGACCAAGAAAGGTTTAGGTTCAAAAGAACACTTAAATTGTATTTATGCAAATGTGCTTGAAATCCACAAGAACAAAAAGCAAGTGGTATCTCGATAGTGGATGTTTAAGGCATATGATAGGAGATAAAGAGCAATTCAACAAACTTGGTGCTAAGGATGGAGGGCACGTTACCTTTGAAGATAATGCCAAAGGAAAAATTATTGGTATTGGAGAAATAGGTAATCCTCAATCCTTATCTATACATCAAGTGTTGTTTGTTAATGGTCTTAAACATAATCTGCTTAATATAAGTCAATTATGTGACATAGGAAATAAAGTAGCTTTTTATCCTAAAAATTGCTTTGTTAGTAGTCTTGATGAAAAAAAAGTTATTTTTAATGGTGAAAGAGTAGACAATGTTTATGTCATTGATTTGAATAAAATTGATAACAAAGACATAAAATGCTTAGTGTCTATCTTTCATGACACATGGACATGGCATAGAAGATTAGGACATGCAAATTTTGAGCTTTATGATCATTTTAAACATGAACTTGTAATTGGTTTTCCTAAGCTTGAATTCATTAAAGATAAACCTTGTGATGCTTGTCAAAAGGGAAAATACTTCAAGTCCTCATTTAAGCTAAAAAATGTAGTGTCCACCTCTAGGCCACTTGAACTTATACATATGGATTTATTTGGACCAACTAGAGTTGTTAGTCTCGGTGGAATGCACTATGCTTATGTATTGGTTGATGACTACTCTAGATACACTTGGGTGTGTTTTCTTGCTTATAAGAATAATGAATTTAAAGCTTTCAAAAATTTTTCAAAAAGAGTTCAAAAAGAAAAAGGATTTTGTATTTCATTCATTAGAAGTGATCATGGAACCAAATAGAAATTCTAAACAAAGAAATAAAAAATGGAAAGAAAAAATGAGAATTCCATTGAAAATGAATTTTTCAAAAACTATTGTAATAAAAACGGTATTTCTCATACATTTTCATCTCCTAGAACCCCTTAATAAAATGGGGTAGTTGAAAGGAAAAATAGAACTTTTGTAAAAATGGCCAGAATAATGCTTCATGAGTATAATTTGCCTTTATACTTCTTGGTGGAAGCTGTTAACACATCTTGGTATATTTCAAATTGAGTTTTCAAAAGACCAATTTTAAATAAAACATCTTATGAGCTATGGAACAATAGAAAACCCAAAATCTTATATTTAATAGTGTTTGGATGCAAGTGCTTTATATTGAACACCAAGGATAATCTTAAAAAATTTGATTCCAAAGCTGATGAAGGAATTTTCCTAGGCTATTCCATCTCTAGCAAAGCATATAGGGTTTTAATAAGAGAACTCTAGTAGTTGAAGAGTCAATGTATGTGGTTTTAATGAATCAAACTCACTTAATCCTAGAAAGGATGTTTGTATTATTGATGATCTTATAAGTGACAATGAGATTGTGGAAACACAAGAAGAAAATGCTAGTAAGCCTTTGGAACTTGAAGATTCAAGCAAGAATGAAAATAAGGAGGCATTTTAACCTACCTTGAAGGATGAACTTCTAAAGGATTGGAAATTCAAGAAAGCTCACCCTCAAGACCACATTATAGGTGACACTACAAAAGGGGTAGCTACTAGATCTTAATTAAACTCTACTGTTAATTTAGCCTTCATTTCTCAAATTGAACCCAAAAATATTGATGATGCTTTGTGTGATGAATTTTGGGTCCTTGCTATGCAAGAAGAGTTAAATTAATTTGAGAGAAATAAGGTTTGGACCTTAGTTCCTAGACTTAAACATCATCCTATTATAGGCACCAAATGAGTATTTAGAAATAAGATGAATGAACAAGGTGTCATAACTAGGAACAAAGCTAGACTAGTAGCTAAAGGTTATAATCAAGAGGGAGACATTGATTATGATGAAACCTTTGCCCTCGTTGTAAGGTTAGAAGCTATTAGGATGCTACTTGCATTTGCATCATACATGAATTTTAAACTTTATCAAATGGATGTTAAAAGTGCATTTTTAAATGGTTTTATTGAAGAGGAGGTATTTATTGAACAACCTCTGGGTTTTGAAAATTTTAACTCTCCAAATCATATTTTTAAGTTGTTAAAAACATTGTATGGATTGAAACAAGCTCTAAGAGCTTAGTATGAAAGATTGATAACTTTTTACTAGAGAAAGGTTTCTCTAAAGGAAAGGTTGACACAACTCTTTTCATAAAGAAATCCAAGCATGATTTATTAATTGTTCAAATTTATATTGATGATATTATTTTCAGTGCTATTAACCATTGCTTGTTTGAGGAATTTTCTAAGCTAATGCAAAGAGAATTTGAGATGCGTATGATGGGAGAACTCAAGTTCTTTCTTGGACTTCAAATCAAGCAATGTGAAGATGGGATTTCCATTAATTAAACTAAATATGCAAGGGACATTCTCAAGAAGTTTGGAATGGATGGAGCTAAATGAAGCAAAAATCCAATGAGCACCATAACTAAACTCAACAAGGATGAGAATGACAAATCGGTTGATGTAAAGAGATTTAGAGGTATGATCGGATCCTTTCTTTATTTAATCGCTAGTAGATCTAATATTATATTTGCTACTTGCTTATGTGCTAGATTTCAATCAAGTCCTAAAGAGTCTCATTTGAATGCTATTAAAAGAATTTTCAAATATCTTTATGGTATAATGCATTTAGGACTTTGGTATCCTAGGAGTTCTTCTTTTGACTTGATTAGTTATTTTGATACTGACTCCATTAGCTTACTAGATAGAAAAATCATTTCCAGAACTTGTCAAATTTTAGGAAATTTCTTAGTTTCTTAGTTTAGTAAAAAATAAGTTTCGATTGCCTTGTCCACCGCTGAAGTAGAATATGTGGCGGCTAGTTATTGTTGCATCCAAGTTCTATGGAAAAAACAATAACTTTTGGACTATGACATTGATATTAATCACATTCGAATTAAATGTGACAATACAAGTGCTATAGACCTTAGTAAAAATCCCATTTAGCATTCTAGAACTAAGCATATTGACATTAGACATCATTTCTTACGTGATCATTTGCAAAATGGTGATATTTTTCTTAATTTTGTTGATACTAATCGTCAATTAGCAAACATCTTTACCAAGCCTCTTTGTGATGAAAGACTGAATTTTATTAAGCATGAACTTGGTATGATTGATGGCTCAAGCTTGTCTTGATCACTTGTTAAATTGATGAATTGATGTTTGGATTTTTATGTGATCATGCGCTTTAGAAAAATTATTTTCAATGTCATTTATATATTCTGTTTTAAAAGTATTTGCTTTAGCAAATTTACTTCATACACATGATATATTGTATTTCCCATTTGCATGATCTTTGTATTAATTTTATTTGATTTGAATTTATGTGGATTCTTTCAATTTTTTTTTCAAAAGCCTTTATATTTTTCAAATTAATAATTAATTATTGAGCTAAATTCAATTAATTAATTATTTTAATTTAGCAAAAATATTTCTCCTCCTCAATAAGATTTTTTTAACATTTTTAATTCATTTATTGTCAATTTCTGTTCGGTTTATTTTCTGGATAGAAGCCATGAGCTGTTTGTTTATTTTATAATTATTTTATGGTAGTTTACGCTAAGTTTATTTTCTAGATATAAGACATGAGCTGTTAGTTTTATATCTTGTCTACAATTGGTATTTTAATATCATTGTAGCTCTCTCTTTTTAATGCAATTTTATTTGCATTTTGACAAGGGGGAAGAAATATTTGAGTTTGTTTGTTTGTTTTTATTGTGTTTACGCATTAATATTGTTTATTATGTTTATACATGCATAATTAATGTTTAATTTATTCATGTATCAATTCCACTTATGAATCATTTTGATTTTTGATAAGGCATGAATATTTTTTTAAGATTTAATTTATCTTTGCTTTTGTCAAAGGAGGAAAAAATAATTAAGTTTGCATGCGTACTTTATAAATTTCTTTTAAGGAAGAGAAACTTTTTTTTTACAAAGATGTGTCTATGTTAGTGACATAACTATGTGATAGTGTGTCCTTAATATCAATTTTTTTTTAATTCATTGAAATAGGGGGAGAAAATTGTTTGAATTTATTTCACATAAATTTTTTATGCATGCATAGTAATAATGTAAGTGTGACTAGTTTTGTCCTTGTGATAAAAAGTCTTGTTTTGCTTACTTTGTTTATATATGACATTAATTTTTTTATTTATGCATGACTATCAATTATGCTTATACCTACAAAATTCATATTAATGTATAAATTCTTATTGTGAATGTTTTTTATCTTTAAAAATAAAATGACTTTCATAAAGATTTTGAGTATCTTTACTTTCATTATTTTCTTTCTTGATCTTTTATTTCCTTTGGTATTATTGGCTCCCTTAAGTCTATTTCCCCTTATATCTTTCTCTTTTCTTTTTGTCTTTGACAAAAGGAGAGAAGAAGCTATGTACTTAAGGGATAAAAAATTGTGTTTGTATTTAAAATATGTTAAGTACCACATGATTATGTATGATTGATTGATTAGCTAAACTTTCTATAATTATGTGATGTTTCAATATAACGTATGTACTATTTTGTGATGCATTATAGTAGCACTATATGCATATATGTTTGAAATTATTTCCTTTATGTTGTCTAACATTTTTTAATGATCATATTATCATCATTTATTATGTTAGGTCATGTTCTTGATAATATTCTTATGTAGTTCTTATTCTTGACAAGAAGGATAATAAAATTTATTTATATTTCTTATCATGTTCAAAAAGGAGGAGAAATAAAGAAATATATTGTGTTAAAGGAATAGATTTGTTAAACCCTTATACATGCTATGATAATTCATTTATATACTTTGATACATGATAAATATTGAATTTATGCATATGTTAAGGGGAGGCAAAATACTTTCTCATTTTGCATCTATTTAATTGGAAAGGGGGAGCTATTTTAATTAGCGTGCTTATACATGTTATTTATTTTTGTCACACTCACACACATTATTTATTATCTTTTAAAATCAGTTGTCAAAGCCAAAAAGGAGGAGATTGTTGACCATTTGCATGATCAAACTCCAAATTTTGGACTTTGACAAACAATTTTTATACTAATAATTTCAATTAAGTGTGTAGGGAATTATATACCAAACATATACCAAGCATATACACTTTTGGATAAATAGTGACTTTTCGGGCAAATTGAACCTCTGAGATTTAAGAAGGCTTTTGACATCTTTAGAGCTCTTAAATGAGAAAATGAGCCTCTTCACATTTGAAGTAGATATCTTGAGCTTTCTGAATTTGGATTATTTGTCAAAATCTAAGTTCATTTGGTTATGCAAATTTTGAGTCGAAATCCACGTATGTGTCTGCCATCTCAGACTGCACATCTCTTAGTATTTTGGATATATCTTGAGCTATAAAAGTCCAATTAAGGTAATTCAAAATCATATGAAAAGATAAGTCAAATATCTACAACTTTCATGAAGAAAGCATGGGTAAATTCAAATTTATTCATGAGAAAATCATGGCTTCAACTTGTGTATAACTGTTTGACAGTATTTTGCATTTTAGATTGCATAGTTCTTAGTATTTTGAACATGTCCTGAGCTACAGAAATCCAATTTAGGTGATTCAAATTGATATGGAAAGATAATTAAAATATCTACAGCTTTAATAAAGAAAGTATAGGCAAATTAAAATTTCTTCAGGAGCATATCATGGCTTTAAATTGGGTATAGCTGTCTGACCGTAGTCTACATTACAGATTGCACAATCCTTAGTATTTTGGACATATATTGAGCTAAAAAAGTCCAATTTAGGTGATTCAAGTTGATATGAAAAGCTAATTCAAATATATATAGCTTGTATGAAGAAAGTGTGGGCAAATTCAAACGTTTTGAGGAGCCAATCACGGTTTTAATCCATAAATAGCTATTTGACAACATCACTCTCAATGATTCAAAATATAGACATTGGACACATCATTTGCACCTCCAATAGCTATATTTTTTAGTATAAATACCTCTAGAGCTGAATGGAAGTAAAGCAACTTGTTTATCATTCATTATTTCTTAAGCATTCATTGAGCTTTTAAATTCTCTTAAAATAATTATTTATTTGTATAACTCTTGTGAGAGTTGGGTGTGTGTTAGAAATAGAATTTCTCTTCATCTTAAATCTTGGGTTAGATTAGAAGGGAAGTGAGATTTATTTCTAAAGGAATTGGTTTAATTATTGTCCATTGAAACACTTGGGTTTTGGTTTTTTTGAGTGAGTCTTGAAAACTCATGTTGTAAGGTTATAAGAGTGAGCCATAAAACTCTTGTGTAATCTCAATCTTGTGAATAATATTGTGGGTGATTGAAAATCTTAACTTGGAGATAAGTTAGGTGGAGATGTAAGATTGTTATTGAATCCGAACTCCTTAAATCTTTGTGTTCTTTATTCTTCCTTCTCAACTTCTATTTAATTCTTGTAAAAAATTCTTTTTAATTTCTCATTTTTATTTGATAATTCTATTTACCCTCCTCTAGAACTCTTTTCAGAAACAATTAAACTAAATAGACTCTTAGTAATGTAATATTCAATTAACTATAATAAACTTACAATAAATGGACTCACAAAGATATGTTTAGATTTATTAAGATTAAAAAAAAAATTACAAGTATTCAAATAGTTAGATTGATGGTAAATTGTATATAAAATATTTTTATTATTAAAAGTTAATATTATACAAATGTTTTTTTGGTAAAATAACAATATAATTAATTGATATAATATTAAAATATAAGATAAATGAAACCATAAATCTTTAAACATGAAGAAAAAAAATATATGAATTTTTAAATGAAAATGCACCTAACATCATTTTTTTTGGTACATATCATTTATTTTCATTGTTCATTAGTGTTGTTGTAATTTGTAAAGAACATTTTCAATTAGTTTAGGCTCATAAGCAGCAAGGAAAAGAAAGATTAGGTGGCGACATTTAAAGATGTTTAGAAAGAAATAAGGTGAAAACTTGTCCATGAAGATGTCTTAGAGCACCCACCAATTCTTGTAAAAACACAAAATTTCTAAGAAACAAACAAAAAATGTCCCTTGAACTACAAGTAGAGAGTCAGAGGGACATAAAAGACATAATAATTTTTGTCAATTTTAGGTTTAATTGACAGAAAAAATACACAAGGTGCCAATTAACACTTGCTAGAAACTACATTATTAAGTTAAAAAAAAAAAAAAAGGCAACTTTGCCCTGTGAGCCCCCGGCCATCATAATATAAGTTAACCTTCACCTCATCCCACTCCCATTCCCACTCATCCAAACACATCATCGTATCATTGGCTGCTCTAAAACCACTGTTAGATGATCAGTGGTTTTAGCGGTAACAAAAAGTAAATAACAATAAAAAAGAAACTTAGGTGTGTTGTATTATTGTATATAAGAAAGAGGAAAGGAAGAATTCTAATCCACCGACGCAATATAATAGAGAAAGAGAGCGTCTGGTCGGGATCATCCCTACCAGCTCTAGCTGTAGCTGCAACCACAGCCACAACCACAAAATACACAAAACCGCCACCCAACTCTACCTCTTCATCTCACTCTCCTTTCGGCTTCCTCGCCCTCCGATCTAGATTTTCTTCTTCTTTTTTGCACAAAAAAAAAAAAAAAAATCCGTCAAAACGGATATTTACACGGATATCGATTGGAGTACTAGCAAAATGACCACATCAGTTGGCGGCGGCGGCAGCGTCGGCGTCGGCCGTTTCATGGCTTATTCTCCGTCTCCTTCTGCTCCTCCCTCTCCTCATCTCTGTGGCCTTCGTACAGCTTCCTCTGCTCTCGTTGAGCAAGAAAAGTAACTCCTCACTTACTCCTTGTTTCAGAGATCTAGATCATTTCGTTGAGTTCATTTCTCTTTATGTAGCAAGAGGATCTTGCTGTAATTGACAATTTTTTTAAATCTCGGTTACATACCTTCTCTCTGCTCTGTGATCTAGCTCTATTTTTTATCGCTTCTTTTTTTTTTTTTTATAGTAATAGATCAATTGATTTTGTATCTCATTTGTTGGAAATTTCAATGATTACTGTAATAATTCGATCTCAGTTGTGTGTGAGATTTTTATTGTTTCTTTTCAATTTGATAGTTTACGGTATAATTGGGTGGATTAGAAATGATAAGCATGTTTAATTCAATTGTTGGTTTTCTGATGGCAGATATCTTTCAGAATTGCTTGCAGAGCGGCATAAACTTAATCCATTTGTGGCTGTGCTCCCTCATACTTATAGATTGTTGAGCCAGGGTGAGTTTCATCATCACAATAACTTATTTATCCATTGATTCTACTACATACAGAGTCATGGGACAACAAATGGACTGCAGATGCTTGTATACATACAAGTTGATAAATATTAATAATTCATTGACTGATGGCACTTTTATTTGTACATTGGCTCTAAAACCGATGAGTGAACAAATTTTCTTTATACCTGTTAGAATAAGTTTTGATTTTAGATGCATAACCAGAGACTTGTTCTGTGTAAAGTACTTATTGAGGACCAGGTATTGGTATGTTGCTGACATGTAGAATGCTAAGGGCTCTCAGCCAAACATGTTGCATAGTTCTGTTCCATGTTTGTGTGTCTGTGTTTACTTAGAGCACTGCACCTTGGCACCTTCACTTTCCTGCATTCTACTTGCCTTCTAATTGTCTATAGATGCAGTTTGGCTTCAATTCATTTTTTTTTTTTTGCGTAAAATCATAATATTATGTTGGATGAGCAGAAACATCATGTTTGGCCATATGTTTCTGATTCTGGTCTTATCAATGATCTCCTATGGTCACTGTTTATGGGATGGAGAAATGCTGAACTTGAACTGCATTCATGGATTGGAAAAGTGTTATTGGTATCTCCTAAATCAAGAACATACCCAATTCCATTCATTTAATATCCCTTTTGGTGTCATTGACAAAAGAAATGCCGTGTCTAGTATTTATCTTACTGTTTCTGTATTCCATAATACCCTATTGATTCCTTCTTCTCTGTCTATAACCCGAGCTTGGAGAAGAAGAGATAAGAGGGCCCAATGGAAAAAGAGAAAAGAGAGAGAGAGAGAGAGAGAGAGAGAGGGGAGAGAGAGAAGGGGGGGTGGGAGTTCACAAAATTGTTCCTCTAACAGTCATAGGGTCCACATAAGAACATTCTTACTGCATTAGAGGAAATTCTGGCATAAAAATGGCACCCATTGGAGGATATATGTAACTATTGGAATTGTCTAGGCTGCCAAGAAAAAGGAATTTATGTTAGCATTGCAATGCAATATTTGATGCCATGTTTTGTTTTCATATTATGTTGCATAAAGCTGATTCACTCACATTTTTGTAAAACCTTATGAAAGAATGTCCATCATTCATTACAACATTTCTCACATGTTCATGATTTATGCGTTTGGCTTCATAGTTTTATTCAACATTAGATGGATTTCTTTTAGATATTTAATGTTATACAATCTTGGTTTGGTGTTTGGCATGCTGGCCTTATCTGATATGTAGTTTGCTTCACTTCTATAAGTGTTTTAAATGTTAGGGCAGTTGGTGGTTGAAGAGGATGTGCATATAGTCAGTAGATAGTACAAATGGTTGCAAAGGAACAATAAAAGCATATTAATATTTTGGCTGCATAGGTTTAATTGCAAAGTCGTTTCTCTTTCCACTACAATCATCTGGTGCTGGCATAAATGAAATCTCGTGATATTGCTTCCTTAGCTTGTTAAAATTGGCTTATTCTTTAGTTCATTGTGGAGGAGGGAGCATTTGGAGGCTAAAATATTCAGGATAAGTTGATAGGACAGTGTATTTGTAATGTAATCCGATAATGCTGTGGGAGGATTGTGTAAAGTTGGATGGGGGAAGAGATTTTCCATTTTGACATCTTTTTTCTTTTTTGACCACAAAAATTAGAGGCGTATTGCCAATATCACTTGGAGTTGAAACAAAATGATTGGATTGGAGAAGTGCAAACACTTTGTTATGTGATCATAGAGTTTGCATTAGGCTAATGGATAAATTTATGATAATCACCAGGAAACTCTTAGTGGTTTGTGTGATCAACAGTTTAGTCCTTGTTTCAAAAATAATCTATATTTTTATTTGTAATATTTGTTAAATGTGCACCACTTATATTTTTTGATTTAAAATGTCAGAAAATATTGAGTTTCTGGATAAAATGCCACAAAAAAAAAAAAAAAAAAATTCTGGATAAAATGCAAAAAAAAAAAAAAAAAAAAAAAAAAAAAACTAGAATTTAGACCATCATAGTTGTTGACTTATCCATGCATATAATATTCTTCTTATATGTAGAGTTTTCCTTTAGCTTCTCCCTTTCAAGTCTTCAAACGACAAAAGAATGACACTATTATTGTTGTTAGAAGAAGTCTTGGAAGATCCTTAAAAGATTGAGGTAGTCTTGAATGTGGCATGATCAGAGCTTGTACAACTGAGCAGTGGATCAAGTAGTAGGAGAATAGGAACGAGGACCAAAAGTAATGAGTGCAAAGTGGTGAAAAACTATTCAGTGTTACATGGCTTTGAGTGAAGTTTGTTGGGAAAAAGGTGCATGTTTGGGATTAGAGTTAAATTAATCCTACCATGGTGCCTTGTATTTGGACAAAAATATATAGCTTGTATTTTAAGGTCTTATTCCCTGCCCAAAAATGATCGAAGAGAATCTTTATGAATGGATTATGGTCTACTGGAGATTTGGTGGGACACTCTTGAGGTTTCTTCAAGTGTCTTGTATACTTACTGTGGTTCAACAAATAGGACGAGATCTTTCATTACAATTCATGCGAAGAGGTGTGGCTTATTTTGCTGGTTGGCCAAGTATCCTATCATCTAGTGAGAATTTTTAGCATCATGGGAACTTTGGCAGGTGATGCTAAAAAAGCCCATATTGGGTTTTCATAGAATCTAATGTATTGTGTTCGAAATTTGGAGCGTAGCTCTTTAAACCATTCCTCTTCTCTTTGCCTTTTTGATGCATATTATAAATTTTTATACCTAGATGTTCTAACATTTGATTGTTGCTTGTTTGATTTTAGGCCTGTGATTTTGGCGGACAAACGTTGTCCTGCAGTCAGTTATGTTTACTTACCTGATTTGGGACTATTTTTTACTTAACTTGATGATTTATCTTACTAATTTATTAGATGATGTATAACTTTGTTATTTGCTTACCATTTAATGTCAGACAAATTTCAGAAGTTTAATTACATTTTATGGGGCAAGCATTGATTCTTAACTAACTCAGTTAACAATCCGTCTTGTCTCTCCATTTTGTGGTGACTGCTAACAAATCTGTTAACAATGCTAACCAGTACATCTTGTTCTTGAAAATTGACATTTTGGAGCAGAAATATTGCGTGTAACCACACTGTTGGGGAATGCGTCAGTTTTAGGTCAAAGTGGGCTTGAACATGCTAGTCCTCTGGCTTCTGGAGGAATGTTCTCGAATGCAGGAGCTGATGCAAATGGCTGGGCATCACGGTTTCAATCAGATGTATGGATACTAACCATTAACATAACCTTCTTTTTCCGTCTAATTTTACTATTTTCTAGAAGCATTCCTAACTAGATGCTTTACTTTTGTGCTAACTTTTAACTTTTTTTGAGAATGTAGTTCAACTTGCTGAGTTTTCCTGACAGGTAGTATGAGTCTGAAGCTAACTTCATCGACGTGCGAAAGTAGATCTTAACTTTAGCATGCTGTTTTAGAATCTTCTATCCTTAACTGATTGACCATGTTTCATCTTGTTATGCTACCTGACATAAAAAGTAATGGTAGTAAGAGGAGTGCTAAGATGGAATTCTGTGTCTTGTGTGAAATGCTGACCATTGAGTTAAGCAAACATCTTATTTGCTTTTCAATGTTGCTGAAGTGGCTCATTTGATGTCTTATACGAAGTAAAAGATGTCAAGCTTTTTAGAATGCTGGTTGTTCTGTTGTTGCTAAATTTATTTGTCATTTTGGTCCTGTTACACTTTGTTTTAGGTTAGAGTCTGAGCCATGACCGTATGTGCTTATGCTTGAATATGAGCTATTCTGAATCAATAAAATCATTTTATTGTTATAGATGTCATGGTTCTGTTTACCACTCTGGTTGTGTTTTCACCCCTCCTGTTGTAATGTGTTGTGCCATATTCTCTCAAACTGCTCCAAGGAAGCTGTAAATGTAGTTGAGATTTGCTGTAGTTCCTTACCATTTTCTCCCTCTCCATAGAAAGCCATGTAGTTTCATTCTTACATTATCATGGTTTGACAACATTTAGAATAATTGGGCAGATTTCGGGTTTAATACAACCCTCATCGGCACAGAACTGGCTGAGTTCTCAAGGCAGCTCATCTGGCCTTATCGTCAAGAGAACAATCAGAGTTGATATTCCCATCGAAAAATATCCTAATGTATGAGGCATCATTTTTCTCTAATGTGTGTTTCCTTAGTTTTTCGCACATATGTTATCTAACATCCCTCTTTTTTCAGTACAATTTTGTTGGGCGCCTCCTTGGACCTAGGGGAAACTCTCTCAAGCGAGTGGAAGCAAGTACTGAATGCCGTGTTCTGATCAGAGGGCGGGGCAGCATTAAGGATCCAGCTAGGGTAATTATTCACTCTTCTGTGTTTCTTACACATTCATTGATGCTTGTACAATTTATTATTATTTTAGATATGCATTGCTGTTTTGAATAGAATTTAGAATATTCAAACTAATTGAACTAAGGAGTTGATTTATAATTTACTTTGACCTGTGTCAAATAAAAGTTCTGTTTTATGATAGATGACTAACAATTTCTCACATATCTCATTGGAAGTATCACCATCAATATGGTTTCATTGAGCTGCTTGTGTTTTCAATTTTGTCTTATTGTGATATAACATTATCTTGTTTGTTTGTTAAAAGGAAGAAATGATGAGAGGGAAACTAGGATACGAACATCTAAATGAACCTCTCCATATCTTAGTTGAGGCAGAGTTGCCAGTTGAAATAGTTGATGCTCGCCTACTGCAAGCACGCGAGATACTTGAAGACTTATTGAAGCCTGTGGTAACTAAGTCTTATCCTGTGCATTTATATAGATTCGGATCTTTTTTTAACCAGTCTCTTTATTTATTCTTCAGTAATGTTTCTGTCCTGTAGGATGAATCTCATGATTTCTATAAGAAGCAGCAGCTAAGAGAGCTAGCAATGTTGAATGGTACACTTCGTGAAGAAGGTTCTCCCATGTCTGGTTCTGTCTCCCCTTTCCACAACAGCCTCGGAATGAAGAGGGCCAAGACCAGGGGGTAATGGAATCCCATTTTTTGGAGCTTTTGTGTTGTCCTTCTGGTAATCAGCAGTTCCCATGCCGCAGGTGTTGCTGCTTCAGCCTTTGCCTCCGACTGCCATCGGGGCACTGGTACCATTGGGTGCCAGTTCTAACTTGTTTCTATATCAAGTGTGTTTATCTTATGTTTGGAGAAGGTTTTAATGATGGTATCACATAGTAACGAGCCAGTTGAGTTCAGCGGGTTTGCTTTTGTGTCACTTCAGGCAGTTTGGACTCCAAGACTGCAACTGTATTAATTTAGGGTTTACTATAAACGTGTATTGACAGCTTTGATAGTGATGGGGATTTATGTGAGAAATATGGTTTGTATACAAATAGTGAACTCATCGATTTCTACCTTATTGCATGTTGTCTGAGATGGAATGTTTTGTAATATTAAATGTAGATCAAACTTGGATTTGAAGGCATTCCTTACCTTATAGTGCCGTTGTATCTAACATTTTGCTTTCATTGACTTTCATTTCTTGTTGTGGTGGTGTTATACCTTTACTGGACTGCTTACCAATTTCCACTAGCAAGGTAAGCCTGAAATTTGTTGTCATCATAGTACTATTTATTTTCCTGATTACGGAAATTACAAGTTTGACAGGAAAGTAATTTCCTAAGTGTACAGTAATTTATATTTCCATCACTCTACATGATGAATCTAAGCCTTTAACTGAATAGTTAGTGCTTTTTTGTCCTACAGGTTGAAGGCTGGTCAATTGCAAGGCCGTGTTATGGAATGGAAGGTAGAGGGCTGCTTGGGTTGCTAAAAGTATTTGATCAACGTTAATTATTAATGTTGAGAATCGAATACTGTGTTCGTTAATAGTGTGTTTATTATAATGGTGCTGCTGGGGCAGCGGCTTTCACAAAAGCCACGTAGCAGCTATGTTAGTTTGTAAGTCTTTTGATTAATTTTGATCCATAATCCATTCAATGTGTCCATTGTTGTATCAGTATCAGTAGTTTCTTACTAAGCATTTGCCATACATGGTCCTTCATCATCATATAGATTAAGAAATCCATTGTTGGAGCTTAGACTTGAAGAACCTATATTCTCATTCAGCCATTTAAAACAGCTAACAGAATACTACAATTTGCTTGTCCTGTAAGAACGTAATGGTTTTCCAAGATAAATTTACAGCTGGGCGCATTGTGGGAATGGCTGGTCAAGGAATTACTATTTGTAACGCAGGAGTCGGAAGGAAAGTAATAACGGAAATAGTATGTGTGTATATATATATATATATATATATAGATCGATAGATAGATAGTTGGCAGTGATACAGATGCTAGCTACAGAAAACATGGAAATAGTCGGCTACTGTTGCTGCATTGTGAGTTCTAGTTATGAGCCTTAAGACAATACTTCGACCTAGGTGTAGTGACCCAAGATTTTTAGCATCAACTGCCAAGCACCAAAACTTTGTTTTGTTCGTAGACTAGCAAGCAATTGCAAGTACAGTTGATTGCAATCTTGCAAAACTCGCTCTCATCAATCTTAAAAAGCTCGTGAAGATTTACAGGATTCCTTCAAGAAAACAATAGGAGAATGCTTCTCTAGTAAAGATTTCACAATTCATTTCTAGAGAACCTGTGTTTCTTACTGGTGTTTAGCAAAAGAATTACTACACAGAGATGATAATTAGCAACAGAAACATAGAGCAATTCTTGCAATTATTGATTGTTTAATGATGAACATTCACTGTTAAGGCATATAAAGATTCATGCTGCACTTGTTTACTTCAACATGTCTGTATATTTCCTTGAATAAAAAATGAGGCCATGTCCTTGAATAATAACATTACTTCAGCATTTTGATATCCTCATTCAAATTACAGTTCTTTCAAATGCTATGTTATGCTGCATGATAAAATTCCAGCCATATTTCCAATGCTGATGAACAAACACAAACCTTCTGAGCTGAAATTATATATTACATGGTAGCTGATTCATAACTACGAATATGATCACACCTTATTGCAATCCACTTGGGGCTATTTACAGCAAGAAATTCAGGAAGGAATGAAGAATTACTCCTACATAGCGATGCCAACTTCATCATTATTGGAAAAGTAATCAAGATCATATGTAGGTACCCAAATTCTTGGATATTTAGTCTCCACTTGAAATTCTTGAATGCACAAGTAGACTCAGACCTTCTCTTCACCTTCTTCCTCATCCTCAATGTCATCTATTCCAACCCATCGTGTGAAAGCAAACAAAAATTCCTTGAAATTCACCATTCCATTTTTGTCCCAGTCCATCTCTTCTGCAAAAATAAGGAAAATGAACTTAGTAAAATTAAATAATAAAAATAATAATAAGAATCAAATTCACGAAGCTCATACACCTGTGAGCATTCAGTATAGGACTTAAAATCAACATGGGAATTAGTGAACAGGACATAGTTTTGCATGTTCACCTGTGCATATGGTTTTCTCAAGCAATGTGCTTATGTAAAAACCCACAAAGATGATGACACTGGTTGGTTATAGACTATATTACAGTGCTAGTTAAGTTGATCAAAATGCCTTCTAAATCATATCCATAAAAAATTCAATATATATCATATATGCATTTTAGTTTGGCCTACAGCTGTCCTTGTAGTATATCAAACACAAACACAAAAGCACCCACAACTTTTCTTGCTTCCACCAAATGGGGACATGCATCCTTCTGCTAGTGCATTGTCATCATATGAACATAAATATGATTGACTGCACAAGCACATGTATAGAGAGAGACTAACCAAATCGTTTCATTGCTATTCGCCCAGAAGAACGTTCCCCAGATTCATTTATGGCTAGAAACATCTCATTCTTGCTGACATAGCCATCCTTATTCTTGTCCAAGAATACAAATGCGTCAACCAATGTTTCAAACGTGGCCTCTAAGTTCGGCATTCCCATCTTTGATTTCTAGTGTTGTCATGGAACACAAATATGACAAAAATAAAGAGGAAATGTAAATTTGCTCACAGATGTTATTTGGCAAAGGCATTTGAAACCACCCGTCTACTCTTAGTAACAGTGGATTCAAAACTTTAGATCCAAAAATCAACAAATTTGCTGTTTTGTTTCAAAAAAAAAAAAAATTAAGTAGGCTCTCTTCATATCAGAGGTAGCTAGAATATGTCCATGCAAAGCAAGGTACTTATGAAGATTGTTAAGACTTGATCTATATGTTCAGTACTTCAAAATGCCAAATGCACTTCCTTTAGAACACTTAAACAGAAAAAATTAGAACACTTCAATAGAAAAAGCCACAGACTTGTAAGCCATCACATAGATTCAAGAGCTTTAGAAAGAGGCTACACAAAAGAAAATTCAATGAAATGACTTTATCTATGCTTCCTAGATTCAGTTATTATTACCAGTTTCCTATATGCAGTATTTTATTAAAATCCCTAAAGTCTGATAACAGAAACTGTTTTACTCAGGAATGAACTGCCAGAAAAGGGCAAATTTAATAAAGAACCTATTCTATTGAGCTATAAATTTGCCAACTTCATTTGGAAAATTGTTTATTGAACATTGCCAATTACGGCTTCAAATATGTATCAATCATCAGGTAAAAGCAAACAAACATAGCGTAAAAGTTGGATACAGCATGAACAGCAGCAGGATCATCCTTAAGAAGATAGACAAGACAGAGAAGTACAATGAACTCATTGAATTTCATGCCCATATCTGCATTGATATCACATGCCTCAAAGAGATCATTGATTTCTTCATCTGTAAAAGAAACTTCCAGCTTATTCAAACATTTTCTCAGCTCTTCTTGATCAATTGTACCATTGGAATCTTCATCTGGAAAGACAGAAAATGAAATACTTACCTCTTACATGTCGTTAAAGTATAAAAAGTATGCATATGATTGTTTGTACCCACATACAAGTATGTGTGTAACCGCACAATTAGGATTTGGGTTGCCATAACAAAAGGTGTTCCCTTATAAGAAAACTATATCTTGGAGTAACTATGCTAATCTGGCAGCCAAACTCCTTAGCCTTTAAACAACCTAAAAGTGCAGCTCTGTCCCATTTCAAGTTGAAGCATCTAACATAAGAAAAAGGGTAGGTGATTCACAAAAATGCATGAAACATTTCCAGATCTAAAGATCCTGTCAAAACCTAAGAGCAAAATTCAGAAAGACTGTAATATCCAAGTTCAACATTTCATTACGTAAAGCATTATGAAAGTTGGGATCTAAACCATATTTCCTTTTAACAGCTAAATAAAATTTGGAAATATATAGAGGGAAACCAGATCCATACCAAATTGCTCAAAAATGGATTTACAATTTCTTAGGCTGTCGTCAATTTTTGGAAATTTCAAGATTATGCTGTTGAATGATTTTATGGAACATCCTTCAGCTTCCCTTCGCCGCATAGCTTCAACCATTTTTGTCTCAAGCTTTGTTTCTGACTTATGCACAGGTGAATCAGCCTTGCCAATTACCCCTCCCATTGTTAATTTATAAGATGAAACGGGATGTGAATGTATGCTAGTTCAGTTTGTATCTAGCCAATTAGCATAGAAAGATGTTAGAAAATACTAAAAGCAATCATGGGACAACCAAGTAGCTTTATGAAGCACGAACAAACAAGCAAATGTATGTGACCATAAACATAACAAAACTCTTCAACTCTGAATTGAATGCTGTGCAA
Source organism: Mallotus nudiflorus (assembly GCA_947683625.1). NCBI lineage: Eukaryota > Viridiplantae > Streptophyta > Magnoliopsida > Malpighiales > Euphorbiaceae > Mallotus > Mallotus nudiflorus. The sequence goes on along the minus strand of CANTUR010000113.1, from coordinate 2,130,460 downwards.
GTAGAAAGAAGAACAGAAACGCAAGAATCACACCATTATATAAACATAATATACTTCCACATTGAACTTCAAGTAACACCCCTATAGATGAATTGTGTAAAATTCACTTTGTGAGTTATTTATGAGAATAAGATAGTTTCTGCCTTTATTTTTTTCTTTTAAATGTCCAATAAACAAAAATCACTCATGTATATGGACCCAGTCTAAGACAATATGATCATGCTAGACAATGTTATCAATTAGCAGGTACATTCCAAACTTTGAAACCTAACCGACCAAATTGATTTTCTATTTATGAAATATACAGGAAACAAACAATGTCAACCATTAGGGGGTCGTTTGTCTCATGAAAAATAAGGGTGTGAATCGGAATCGGAATAGGTGATTCTGATTTCTAGTGTTTGGCTCATTAAAATTTTGCATGGGAATAGGAATGAATTCCCCCGTTAATGGGATTCACCATTCCCCTTGTAGAAGTAAGGAATGATTTTTCATTCCCATGAAATCAAGTCAAATTAATTATAAATTTGTCAAAATTTTAAATATTATCATATATTATTAAAATTTATGAAATATAATATTTTTAAGTAATGAAATAAAATATATAAATTCATAATAATTATTATTTAATATATTTTCTTATATAAATAAGATTGATTTTGATTCTGATTCCCTTGACCAAACATTTTATTAAAATTTTCATTCCATTTCAGATTCCAACCCCTTAAATACAAATAAATAAAGTCTTAATCCCTTTGTTGCTGCTGATAACTACATCAAATGATTCAACAAGGATCACAGCTTTCCACAGTCAGATTTATCTAGATACAAATAGATACAACGTAACACCATGCTTCTCTTTATTTGGAAAAGGAAAAAAAACACAATTATAGTAGCAACTATGGACATAGAAGAAAAGTATACAAAAATTTTGTCTTTACTAATTTTGTCTTATGTAAATCGCAAACATTACAGAATCTAACATGGTCTTTTTCTTTTCTTTTTCTTTTTCTGTTTTTTTTTTTCAAATCCCATTTCAGATTAAGAACAAAAACCCCAAATTAACGAACAAAACAACACAAGACAATCACAGGAACAAAAACTTCAACAGAAAGAAAATAAAAAGTAGCTAATAAGGCAGAGGATGAAAGGGCACAATAACAAACAAACACTTACAAGAAGATGGCTCAAAGAAATCGGCAAATGAAACCAGGTAGCTCAAAAGATGAGAAATTGATGTTGTAGCAGCTCCTTCCAAATATCTAAAATAAAAATGGACAAAAAGCAAGATGACCCAGAAACGAAAATCGATGAAACATTGGTTCTTTTTTTTATTAGAAAATAAAAAAGATAAAAAACAGAAGACAGAAGACAGAAGATAAGCAAAGAGCAGGAGGTGAGTGGAAAGGTGTTACGAGAGCCAAGTTTTGTGGCGAACCCAACACGTACACTCGATCTTGGCGCATGTGGTTAGGCCACTAAATAACGACTTCCGCTGACTTTTCCTTCTAAAACCAAAAACCAAACAACACCTCTTTCAAATCCACAAACAAAACAACATTTTACCATAATATGATAACTAAAAAAAAAAAAATATTCATATTTTACTCATTTAAACAAAGCAACGCAAACGATTGAAATTTATATAATTATATTGTATAATAAAGGCAAATAAAATTATATTATGTATGTTAATAATAATAGCACGAAAATTTCAACCGTCTTTTTTTTTTTTTAAAGAATTCATCTCATAGTCCTTCTTGGTTTTATTATTTTATAGGACATGTAAATTCCAACTTAATGATATTTAACTAGGCGATGATAAATTTATCCTGTAGTTGATATTTTTTTTGTGATTGCTAATGATTTTTTTTTTAAATGTTTTAATCATTTTATAAATTTTTACATTTTTCTTAAGAGTAATTTTTCCTATTTATCAAAAAATTACTTGTTTTCAAAAAAAATTACTTATAAAATAGAATTAATATTTTTATGCGAGGATATAGTTCATTATTATTAAATTTTTATGAAGTATTTGCAGTAAAATATAAACAGATATAAAAAAATAAACAAGAAAAAATAAAAGACAGCTGAGCTTTTCAAAATAATAATAATAAAAAAAACAATAATAACAAACAAAATAAAAAAACAGGCACTAGGTTGTTGTTTTTCCTTATCAACTCTTAGCGAAAGTCGATTGGCCATCACGAGATTCATGAAATCTGTGTAAAACCAGTACAAATAATTTCAACAGACAAAAAAGATTAAATTATTTTTGAATGATAAGTAATATAATAACATATATTTTTTAATTTGATGGCCTCAAAAACGATTTAATTTATACAACAATTATTATTATTAATTACAAATATTATCAACGGATATAATTATTAACTATATATATATATATATATATATATATATATATATATATATATATATATATATATATATTAGAGTCTCTAGGTAAGAACATTTAATTAACATTTTTTATATTTCTAGTAATTCTTAGAGTGTCTAGGTAAAAACATTTAATTTAAACTTTTATATTTCTAGTAATATATATATATATAGTTTGGTCCCCTCAAAAGCTGTTTGGTTTATACAACAACTATCATTATTAATTATAAATATTATCAATTAATATGATTATCAACAACTATTATATATATATATATATATATATATATATATATATATATATATATATATATATATATAATGTGTGGATAAAAATATTTAGTTCAAAACTTTTATATTTCTAAATTTCAAATTCGAATACTTCTGTTTGGACCGGCTGATTTAAGCGTTGTTGGGTATAGATAAACCTTAAGAAAATTTTCAAATCCCTTAGAGGTTCTTTATGTGGCAACGGTCACATATCTTTATTTCCCCTCCTCACTAAGGTTGTTAAAATGGATAATAACACGCGAGTATGATTCATCTAATATGTAAGATTAATGAATAGAGTTTAGGTTAAAAAAGTTTGTGTTAGAAATGGATCAGCCTATTTATGAGCTAATTTAACTAGATCGTGTCATGACTTGACATATGAATCTATTTACAACCCATTTAATTATATATGTCGTGTTAGATGACTTGTTAAAAATTTATTATTATTTTAAATAGTAAATTAGTCATTTATTGTAAGTTTTTTATAAAAATAATATTTTAGTTTACTTTTAGTTATTTTTGATAGTGTAGGTGATGAGACATCAATGAAAGAATGATGCGGCGGACTATCGGAGGATGCAAAGGTGTCTAAAAGTGCATTCAAGGTGAAATCAAGCTATTTTAAGGCTAGTGGAAGGCGCGTGACCGTGCACACAATTGCACACAGTTGTGCCTGGATGGAGTGAAGACGCACAACCGTGCCTAGATGGAGTGAAGATGCATAACCATGCCTGGATGGAGTGAAGTCACACAACCGTGCCTGGATGGAGTGAAGATGCACAACCATACTTGGATGGAGTGAAGACGCATAGCCATGTGCACCCTGGCACACGACCATGTCTAATCCAAAGATTTTTTAAGAAGACAAGGCGCACAATTGTGTTTCTAGGTGTACACAACTGTGCACCTGTTAACAAATATTTGAATTTTGAATTTTTCTGTTGTTGATTTGGTGGGATTATAGAATTTGAAAATAGGGCAACAAAAAGAGAAGCTGGAGGCTAAGGTTAGGGAGAGCCACCAGGGAGAGAACAAGAACAATTTACTTTTATCGTTTTTTTTAAGAAACAAGCTAGGGTTTTTCTAGCTCTTTTCATTGAATGTTAATTATGAGAATTAAATTGTTTGAGCAAATCGAGAAACACGACTTTCCATTCCAGAGAAGAGGGTTTTTCTTATTTATGTCTTTTATTATTTTTCATTTTCATTAAGTAATAATGGTTGGATTTTTTCTCTATTCATTTTCTTCTTTCTTAATCAACATGTGTGGCTTAGTAGCTAGTTAGGGTTTTTATTTCAATTCAACCATCAAATAAATAAAATTAAATTTAGGTCATAAAATAGATTTTCATTGGTTGTTGTTGTGCCTAAAGAAATCTTATGATTGATCACCATTTGATTGAATATACATAATGGAACTTGATTGAGAGATAAGTTACATTAGATTCAAATAATAACCTATTAGTTATTTTCTTAGTTAAGAGATATTTAAGCAACTAATATTGTTTATAGTTGCATTTAGAATTAAGTATGAGAAACACTTAGTTAGTAAGAGCTGTGAAACTGGGTTTTAATTATACTTAATTAATTATGGGTTTATTTGAGAGGAAAACACTAAAATCTTAAGATGCTTTCAAAACGAATTTAGTCCAAGATTGGCTTATAACTTTAATTAATCTTAAGGAAGGTTGAATGGCAAATAAGAACCTTATTTTTTAAATTTGATTGTTAATTAGTTAGATTCTCTTTGTTTAAACTAGATTTGAATTCTAAATTAAATTAGGTGTTTAAACAAATAAACGCTTTTTGTATTTCAATAACCAATTTTCAATCTCTGTGGGACGTTCAATGCTTACGAATTTTGCATGTTAAGTTTTTGCAAATGTGTTGTTTGATTTAGACTTTTTTTTTTAGTTTTTATTTTTTTATTTTGATTGTGTTTGTGAAATTATAGGGATTTGTGTTAGTGCATGCACATAACACGAAGTGTAAGCAAACAAGGAGTCCCATTAATACCATTTGATTTAGAGCTTGAAAAGACAGTATGCAGAAGGATAAAAAAAGCAAATTAGTACGATGAATAGAGGAGAAGAAGAAAGAAATTCACCTTCGAGGCAGAAAGCAACTAATAATGGAGAAAATGGATAGAGGACTATGAGAGATTATTTGAGTCCAAATGTCTAAGGTGACCAAACTCCAATTATGAGGCCAATAGTCATAGCAAACAACTTCGAGATCAAGCCTACTATGATCCAAATAATGTAGAATTCATAGTTTAGCAAGTTCCTACATGAGGATTTGATTGGTCATATGACGAGGTTCTTAGAGTATTGCGCAACTTTCAAGATGAATGGAGTACAACCTAAAGCAATTTGGCTAATTCTCTTCCCATTTTCTTTAATGGATAGGGCAAAAATGTGGTTTACAAGCTTGCCTCCTAACTTTATCACCATTTGGTAAGAGCTTTACATAGCCTTCTTTAATAAGTATTTCCCACCAGCAATAGTATTGAAGGAATGAAATCAATTTTTTTACCAAAGAGAGGACAAAGGCATCTATGAATGTTGGAACATATTCAAGGATCTTCAAATGTAGTGTCCACGACAATTAATACCTTCATGGGATTTGGTGCAGTCATTTTACAAAGGTGTTAATCCATCAGTTAGGGTGAACATTGATGCAGCAATTGGGGGAACCATTATGTTAAAGATGCTTGAAGATGCTTTAGACCTTTTTAAGGAAATGGCTAATGCACAGAGCCTTTAATATAATAAGAGAGTCATTCTAAAGGAAGGTCAATTGAAGTAGATAGCTTGACTTTTTTGAATGCAAAGATGGATGCTCTATCAAAAAGAATGGATAAGATAAGTGTCAATGCAATTTCCACATCTTCATTATCTTCCTCTTGTGAACTATATCAAGGAGGCTATCCTACTATAGAGTGTTAGTTGATGCAAGGATTGTCTATAGAGAATGTTAATTCTATGAACAACTTTAATAAGGGGTATTAGAATCAAGTGCATGGCAACACTTACAATCCTAGTTAGAGGAATCATTCTAACTTTTCTTGGGGCAATAAGGGGAATAACTAGTGAAGGCCATAAGTACCACCAGCTTTCGGACTTTAGAATGCACAACAACTTCAATCATATATTCAGTAAGATAAGAGTTCATCTTCAGTAGCTTAATTAGAAAATAAAATGAAAAAGTTTATGGACATGATTTCTATAAAGATGAATAAAAAAGATGAAGCTACTAAGAGATTAGAGGCCAGATTTGAGCAGATACACCAAGACACTCAACCCATATTCAGAAACCACTATTCCTTTATTCATAATTTAGAGGTGCAAGTGGGGCAATTGGTAAATTCTTTTATTGATGAGGAATCAAGGTTCACTGTTAAGAAATATTGAGAAAAATCCTAAGGAGCAATTGAAGGTCATTACCTTAAGAAGTGGAATAAAGATCCAACCCCCAAAAGAAAAATTGGAATATGAGGAAAAGAAGAAGGAATAGGAAAAAAAGCAAGAAGATGAGTGGGTTGAAGTGCAAGTGAAGAAGGAGCTAGCAGTTCAAAATAAGAGTAAGGAGAAGTCAAAACCACTACCAATTAAGCCATATGAACCATCAGTCCTATATCCTTAAAGGCTAAAGAAATAAGAGCATGACCAACAGTTTGTAAGGTTTTTGGAAAGATTCAAAACACTTCATATCAACATGCCACTCATGGAATGTGTAGCTCAGATTATAAAATATGTAAATTTCTTGAAGAAGTTAATTTCCAATAAAAAGAAACTATAGGAGATTGAGATAGTCATACTCACAAAATAGTGTAGTGCTATGATTTCAAATAAATTTCCTTTAAAAAGGAAGCATCCGGGGAGTCTTACTATTCCATATTTTGTTGGAAATTTAAAATTTCAAAAAGCATTATGTGATTTAAAAGCTTCTATTAATTTGATGTCTTTGTCAATTTATAGGAAGTTGGGACTAGAAGAAGCAAAACCCACAAACATCTAGTTGCAACTTATAGACAAAACAATTAAATAACTAGAGGGCATAATTGAATATGTGCTAGCGAGGGCTGAGAAAGTTATTTTTCCAGTTGACTTTGTAGTTCTCAACTTTAAAGAGGATGAAGATGTCCCCTTGATTTTTGGTATGCCTTTTCTATATACTACAAAAGTAGTAATTAATGTTTATGATGGGACACTCGTATTGAGAATGGGGGATGAGAGCTATATGTGTGATGTCTATCAAGGTATGAAACAACCTTCTGATAATAATTTTTGTATGCGAGTTAATATTGTTGATGATTATGTGAATGAAGTCCAATGATAGAGGTTGGTAAAGTCTGTGGAAATTGAGAATATTAAGAAGTTTTTTGAGGTACAATCCTCCTAAGACAAAGCATATCTTAAACACCAAACTTGATTTCCCTATATACAATTACCAAACATTGAACCTACACCCCCCTTAACCATAAAACCATAAAAGTTAGACTTGAAACCTTTACTTTAATATTTGAGATACACTTTTTTAGGAGAGGACCAAAATTTACCTATGACTATATCCTCTAAACTTAACTAAGACTAAGAAGATTTGTTAGTGAAGATGTTGAAGAGGAGAATAAAAGCAATTGGTTAGTAGATTTTTAACATAAGGGGCATAAGTCCTTCATATTACATGCATAAGATTTTAATTGAGGATGGAAACAAACCAACCATTGAAAGACAAAGAAGGATCAATCCTAACATGCAAGAAGTGGTGAAAAAAGAGGTGGTCAAGCTACTAAATGTAGGGATCATTTACCCAATCTTAGATAGTTCATAGGTAAGTTCGATCCAGTGTGTATTAAAGAAATGAAGGTTGACCATTGTAGAGACTGAGGAGGGAGAGTTGATCCCTACCAAAGTGATAAATGGATGGAGAATATGTATTGATTATAGGAAATTGAATTCAGTCGTAAGAAAAAATCATTTTCCATTACCATTCATTAACCAAATGTTGGGGAGAATAGCAGGGCATGCTTTCTACTATTTTTTGGATGGTTATTCAGGGTACAACCAAATTTCCATAACTCTAGAGGATTAAGAGAAACCCACTTTTATATGTCCTTAGATGTAGATAGTCAGGGCCATTTACTATGACTCAAGCATTTCCCCATGAAGCTGTAAAACTATAGAATACATAAGGAGAAGGGTTCAAAGTTAATAGAAAAAGGTTAAAGCTGTATCATGGAGGCATAATGGAGAATTTTTTCCAAGTTGCCTACTTGATGAATGTAATAAAGTGATGAACATGGTGGTCTAGCTCATGGACATTGAAAGAGCGCTTCTCAGGGGCTCAACCAAACTTATTTTATTTTGTTCATTATTTATTATTTTATCTTTTACAAATTTATTAGTTTATCTTTTATAACTTTATTAATTTGATTTTTAATGTATGTTTTGTTTTATGTTTTTCAAGAAAATAAAGGAAAGGAGTAGCTTTAGAACAGTTTTATAAGTTGAAAAAATGTGTGAAAATTTTATTAATTTGATTTGATGTTATGATGAGATGTTATATGTATGATTATGCTGCATGTTGATTTATTTTGTAAACTAGTCAGGTTGCACACCCTAGTGCGTAGCCATGTGACTTGATTGATGTTTTAGAGGGAAAAAATTAACATCATATTTAGGCATAACTATGCGCATCGAGGCACATAGTCTTGCCTGCCCACTTAAAAATTTAAAGACAGTAGCACGTATGACTATGTATGTCAAGGTGCACATTCATGCGTCACCTGTAGATTTAAAATTCAAGATTATGTCTTTTCAAATTTTAAGTGGAGTCTCCTCATTTTCCCTAACTTCCCATTTCTCCATTTCTATGGTTTAAAAAACTAATTAATTCTCCACTTTTATTTCCCCATTTGAACCTCTACTTCCTTATATAATCTTATCATCTTCTTTACCACTTCTTTTAATTTTCTCTCTCCATTCAAATTCCACTCAAAGAACCACTTCCTCTTTTTCTTCTACCTTTCTTACTCCTTCATTACAAACAAGTTCTTTATTTAAAATTCTCATTATTCTATTGCTCCACTTTCCATTACATTTCTTTCATAATGGAAAGAGAATAAAGGAAGAAGACATCAAAAAGAACAAAGCTTGGTGGTAGTTCAAATAATCTAGGTAGTGCCAATGAAAAGAAAATGGTAAAACCCTTTCCTAAACTCATTAATTTTAGGCATGAGGGGCATAGGAAGAAGTTTGAGCAAATGATGAATAGAAAAGTTGTCCCCAATAGATACATGAGTGCTTCATCTTTAAGTGAAATTGAATTATTAAATGAAGTTACCTTGTATGGGAATAGGATGGGTTGGGGTGATTTCATGATTATGCAAAGTCCTACCTATGTAAGACTAACTTATGAATTTTTCTCCACTTTTAGCTTTGATAAACAAACTCTTATGCTTATATTTCATTTAGGAAACAACAATTAGGATTGTTTGAGCTTAATGATGTGTTCCATTTCCCTAAGGTCCAAAAAACTAATGTTGAGTATGATAGAGATGCTTTTTAAAGAGGAATTACAGGGCAGAGAGGGTTGTTATATGAGGCTAGGTCGGCAAAAGAGTCTTGTATTCGATCATTGACTTTAAAGTACTTGCATAGGCTCAGGTCCCATTCCTTGTTCTTAAGGAAAGAAGGGGATTCTATAGTTTCAACCACTGAACTCAACATTTTGTATTGCATGGTCAATAATAGGAAGCTTGATATTTGTTATGCTATTGCTGTGAAATTGAGGGATGTGGCTACAAAGATAATCAGGGCTACTAAAGTGGAGGGTTTGATAACCACCATAGCCACCTACTTAGGCTTTGACAGTTAAAACATACCCTTTGATAAGGTTAAAGATCGTTCTTTGATTGATACCTACATGATGGAGGCTATGGTTTTGGTTAGAACAGTACTAGAAAAGACTTCTTTAAAGAAGGAAAAAGTCATCGCTAATAGTTAAATAATGATTGCTAATATCTTTTAATGACCATTTTTTTGTAAATGTTTGTCGTCCCAATAGGGTTTGTCATTAAAAAGTTTTAGTGATGAAGAAAAGATAGTGATCGTAAATAATTTTTTGTGAGAACGCATATTTTGGTCACTAAAAGTTTACTAATAGCGATCACATCATGCTATAATAATGACCACATTATTGTCATAATTGGCTTAGGTAGTAACTATATTTTTAAATTAATTATGAAAAAAGAAATTAGTCATAATTAAACACCATCCTAGATTGTTCTTTTGCATCACAATTGCAACCAAAAAGTTTATTCACAATTAATTAAAATTCTAAATTATTGTTCCTATATGCATCCTTAAGACCCATTGTGCCATTTCAATTTTTTTTAATTATATATATTTCACATTATAGACACATCCATAAAAAGAAGAGATAATTAAAAAAGTCATCCATTTAAGTTCAAGAAATTACATAATTTCATATAAGTGTCAATGTATATTACTTTCTACTTTAAAGGTAAAAATCAAAACACTAGTAACTCCCATCAAAGTATTTATGGAATCAAAATAACAAAATATGTAAACTTCAAACCTAAAGTATCTAATTATATCCACAAAGAATTTAAGGCTAATTATATTCAAAAAGAATTTGAGATCATCAATGCCTATGTTCAAAAAGACATGTAGATGTCCTTTACTTTGAAATATATTTACACTTGTACATAAAAAAAATCAAAATCAAAATACACATATTATATACACACGGGAAGCAATAAACAACAAACAATAAAAACATATATATTTTGATGTACTATATAGGCAATATAAAAATTACTACTACAAATTGTAATCTAATGAGAAATTGGTGCATTATTAAAAGGATATATTAGTTCATTTTGATAAACATAAAAGAACAACCAAAATGTGATTTTCTCTCATATATTCATTTCTATAGCTACTATACAACTATGAAAAATCCTTATTCAATCATTATAAGAAGTCTAAGGTTTTAAACAATAGAATGAAGCATTAAAAGTTATATACATTGGCTGTTTATAATGGGCTATTTATTTAATCCTTAAAAGTTGCTATACAGCTATAATGGGTTGTTTACATAATCCACAAAATTGGTAATGTAATAAGAAAAGAGTTCAAGTAAATAATAATTGTCATTAAATTGAATTTAGAATTACCTTATTAGTAATTGGAGATATTAAAGGTTGTGCACTAGATTGTTAAGAAAGAATCATAACCTTGAGCATTTTAAGTTCAACTTCCATAGTATTTAGTCGACTTTTAACATTTTGATTCTCTTCTTCAGTTTGTTTAAGTTTGGCTTGAAGTTCAGCCTTGGAAGAACATGAATCTCTTAAATCTTTAGCTCTTATTCCACCTCCATAGCCAACATGTTAACAATATTGAGCACTAAATGTTTTTTTCATTACCTCAAGATTAGTTAATGTAGGTTTTATTTCCACCAACTCACAAATCTCATCCTATAAGATAAAAAAAAATGCATAAATAAGAAATTAAATTGCATAATCATAAATACAATTCAGTTTTAAAAAAATTCTTACATATTTTTCAACAGTTCAAAGTTTTATAAATTTATCATTATTCTTATGTGTCTCAAAAAATATTGTTGCTAAATCTGGAGGGTTACCTTCTTTGTATCCCTCTACAATTAAACCTTTCAAGCTAGCCATAAACATTATTCACTTTACAAAATACATCCATCGATATTGAACAGGGCTAGCAATTTTAGCCTCATGAACTGAATGAATTGCTAAATGAACCATGATATTAAAAAAAGGTGGAAAATTCTTTTCTAGTTTGTATAGAGTTATAGGGATTTGAGCTTTAATTTTCTCTAATTCATCTAGCTTCAACACCTTAGCACAAAGAATATTGAAAAACAAAGACCACTCAAAAAGTGGTTCATACACTACTTTAAGAAGAAGGCCATGTGTTACAAGAGGAATTAAATGTTGCAAAAGTACATGGCAATCATGGCTTTTCAAACCTGAAACTTTATGCTCTTTTATATTTACACATTGAGAAATATTTGAAGAAAATCCATCTAGAACTTTTAACTGCTTTAAGAGATGGCAAAATTTATTCTTTTTTTCTTAAAATAATATGATTTATTCTTTTTTTCTTAAAATAATATGTAAGATGCCATTAGTAACTTGTACCTATCATCGTCCTTAATTGGATCTAATTTAGGCCTAATGTTCATTGTTTACAAATCAAGATGAGTTTTGAGAGTATCCTTGGTCTTTCCTTTGATGTTCATAATTGTGCTAAGTATGTTATCATAAATATTTTTCTCAATACGTATCACATCCAAATTGTGTTTGATTAAAAGGGTCTTCCAATATAAAAGCTCAAAAAATATGCTCTTTTTATTCCAATTGTTCCCCTACTTTTATGTGATATTTTGACTCACTTAGATATTGCCTTTGTTGATATTATGCCCTCAAGATCTTTTACTTGATCAAGAACATCACAAAAAATGCAATTTGGGGGCAACCTCCTTTCTTTTGTACCATAAAATGATTCTTTATCATTTCTACATCTACGTGTGGTTGGACGATAATGTCGATGACCCATGTAACATTATTTCCTACCATTTGGTAATTAAGTCCAAGAACTGTCCTTATTACAACATGGACAACCAATCTACCCTTTACACTCCATCAAGATAAATTTCCATAATCTAAAAAATCATTAATTGTCCATAACAAAGTAGAATGTAACTAAAAATTATTCCTTTTTAATACGTCAAATGTCTAAATTCTAACTTCCCATAACTCCTTTAATTCCTCTATCAAAGGTTAGAGATAAACATCGATTGCATCTCTAAGACTTTTAAGACTAAGAATAAGCATTGATAAAATAAAATTTGATTGATTCATGCACATCCAAGGAGGCAAATTATAAAGAATCAATAAAATAAGCCAAATAATATATGATATCTTAGAATTGGTAAATGGTTAGAAGCCAACACTAGCTAAGACAAGCCTTACATTATGAGGATTATAAGTAAATGATGGATGAAGTTCATCAAAAGATTTCCAAGCCATTGAATCAGCTGGATGTTTCATAATTCCACTATTTACCCTTATTTCATAATGCTATCTCATTGAAGAAGATGTTTTTGATGACAGGTACAATGATTTTTTTTGAAATTTTTTTCATTTTCTTTTATTTTTTCTTCCCCTTTGCATTTGTCAGTTCTCCCCCTACAAGCAACACAAATCTTGCAAAAGTTAGGTTCTTTATCATCCTTCCAAAAAAGCATGCATTTGCTGATGCATGCATCTATCCTTTCATAAGAAAGACCAAGATTTCATATAATCTTCTTTGTCTCATAATATGAATTTGGTAAAGTTAACCCATCTAGAAGTATTTCTTCTTTAAGCATCTTCAATAACACAGTAAATGACTCATTACTCTAATAACCAAGACTTTTTATATGGAGCAATTTCACCAACGCAGACAATTTTGATGATTTAGAACCTTGATATAATGGCTTCTTAGAATCCTCTAATATCCTATAAAATTTATTTGCCTCAACATTTGGTTGTTCATAAAGCACATCATTGCTTTCAAAATTCTCATTCTTACCACCAAAATCATTCAGATTCAGATATAAATCCCTTAAAATTTCTTCCATCTCATCTTCAGTCTCATATGCTAAAGTATCATCTTGTTCGTCGTCACTTTCAGATTGAGCCTCATTTGCCCTTTCCCTATGATAGTAACAAAAGGTATAACTCTTAATTATTCCATAAACTTATAAATGTAACTCAACCACTTCATGAGTTTGTAATAGCGTGTTACAACATTTAATACAAGGATGTCTAATTTTTCTATTTTTTCTGGTTTTCCTATAAGCATAATCTAAAAATTTCTTAACACTCGTTACACATGCTTTGTCAATATATTCTGTTTCAACAAGACTCATCCATTAATTACTTGGAGCCATTTCTCAAGAATGGATAAAACAATATCAAACGACTACCTAAAGAATGAACAATGTTATAATTAGCAATAGTATGAGGCATAGAATTGATAATGCAAGGATGGGCATTAAACACAACAACTCATGAATTATTATCGTATGGATATTCAATATTTGATGAAAAATATATTTAAAGAATAGTAACTAATATATTTAAAGAATAGTAACTAATATATTTAAGAAAAGATTCATCAATAAAAATATAGACAAGTGGTAGGATAGTTGTAATAGTGCCCGCCATCATCGGCCTAACATATAGTAAAGACATGAAAAGTAATGACATTTTAAAAAATAAAATAATAATAAATATGTAAGAATTATACAAATATATATAATTGATTATTCAATGAGTGACATTATTAATGCTAAAAATTCCTTGAATTTATTTTTTCAATTTAATTTAAATTAATTTTTTTCATTCTATGAAATAAAATTGAAATTCTACAACTAGTAAATGATCATTGATGTGATTAGTGGAGAGCAGCAGTGAGCCGGTTGAAATAGAGAATGAAAGAAGTTAAGAAATTAAAATTATGAAAAATATGAATATGAGTGATGGATCGACAAGATTCAATTGAATAGAAGATTCAGAAGCTTTAATCTGTATATATTATATTATACAAGTAAGAATTCAACTCAACGGCAAGGCAAATGGAAATAAAAGAGAAGAAAAGTAGTACCTTCAACTGGGTTGGTGGTACGATTTTGAGCATTGAGCTATGGAGTGAAAGAAAGAAAATGAAGCATTAGATACACCATAAATACAGACTAAACACTACTGCTACTAATGATGACCAAAATAAATTCATTGCTTACTTTTTTTCGAATAGTCCTGATTAAAGTCATAATAAATTCATTAATTAAATAGAACTTGCATGATTTCAATTAATTAGCTGGGCCTTCATGACACTCATCAATTTTTTTTTTTAATTTTTAATCTCACTAGTGATAAACACAAACTTCTATATAAAATAATTGCTACTCACCCAGAATCTAGTATTTCATTAACTGATGTGAAAATGCAATTTAATAAATAACACATTTAATAAGAGACCCAACAATCTGGGTCAAAATTAAACTCCAAAGCGATGATACGACAACCATTAAAGCAATAATAGCACAAGTGTAATAAATAAGCCTACCCATGATGATGCACAAATAGTACCGGTTCAAGACTAGCATAAACATATATAATCAGAAACCCAGAGATAGACTTTCTATCATCGATATCTGATTGAAAATCAGAATATGTGAAACCATCTATTTTTATATCACCTCCTCTATAAGTTAATATCAAATCTTTAATCTTTTTCAAGTACTTAAAGATTCCCTTAACAACTATCTAGTGTTTTAAGCCTATATTGGATTGAAACCTGCTAGTTATAGTAATAGCATAGGCAATATCAGATTTAGTACACAACATAGCATACATTAAGTTTCCTATAACCAAAGTATAAGGAACTTTAGTCATTTGCTCCATTTCCTTAGGTGTCTTAGGTGACATATCCTTGGATAAATGGACACCATGCCTAAATCCTCTTTTGGAATCAAGCATATTGAACCTCTTCAACACTTTTTCCAAATAAAGACTTTGGGATAAACCTATCAGTGTTTTCAATGTATCTCTATAGACTCGAATGCTAAGAATATAGGTAGTTTCCCCTAAGTCTTTCATGAAAAAAGATTTACATAGCCATAGTTTTACATTTGTAAGCGTGCCAACATCATTCCCAATTAATAAAATATCATCCACATATAATGCTAAGAAAGCAAGTTGGCTTCCATTAACCTTCTTGTACACATAAGGCTCATCTTCATTTTTTTTATAAAACTAAATGATCGTATGGCTTCATTACAATGATGATTCCAATTCCTTGAAACTTGCTTTAGACCATAAATAGATCTATTAAGCTTGCACACTTTAGAACCTTCCTTAGATTCATAACCTTTAGGTTGTTCCATATAAATCTCTTCCTTAACATAACTATTGAGAAAAGTAGTTTTGACATCCATTTGCTAAATCTCATAGTCATAGTGTGTAATAATGGCAAGAAGTATCCTAATGGATTTAAGCATGGCTACCGGTAAAAAGATCTCCTCATAGTCGGCCCCTTGCCTTTGGCCAAACACTTTCGTTACAAGCCTTACTTTATAGGTATCTTCCTTTCCATCTACACTAATCTTTCTCTTGAAGATCCATTTACAACCTTTAGGAACAATACCTTCAGGTGGATCAACAAGTGTCTAGACTTGGTTTGCATACATGGAATCCATTTCAGATTTCATTACTTCAAGCCATTTAGAAGAATCTTTATTAGATAAAGCCTCTTCAAATGTTGTAGGATCATCATCATGATTGTCTTCTTTATGCATATGCAACTCTTGTATATCATGTAAAAAATCATATCTTTCTAGTGGAAGAGATATCCTACCTAGCTTTTTAGGAGTTGGTGTGATGATATTTTCAGTGGGATTAAACTTTTGGGGTGGGGGTTGATCTATATTCATTTGATTAACTTGATTGGCATCATTAGAAGATTCCTCTTCTAATTCTATCTTCCTTCCTTTACTACCTTCTTGAAGAAAATTTTCTCAAGAAATATGACATCTCTACTTACAATAATAACTTATTTAGTAGGAAGATAGAAATAACACCCCAAACTGTCTTTAGGATATTTAATAAATTTTCCTTGAATTAACCTTCCATAAATTTGTCTATTTTTAACCTTTTGATGTAGGCTTGGCATCCCCAAATCTTAACATGCTTGAGACTTGGTGCCTTACCATTCCATATCTCATATGATGTGGTAGAAACAGACTTAGATGGAACGCAGTTTAATAAGTAAATGGCAGTTTACAATGCAAAGCCTCAAAAGAAAATAGGCAAATTTGTATAGTTCATCATTGATCAAACCATATCTAATAGAGTTTGATTCCTCCTTTTGGACACACCATTGAGTTGAGGTATTCCGGGTGGAGTTAGTTGTGATATAATGCCATATTCTTTAAGGAACTCTACGAACTGGGTACCTAAGTATTCACCTCCTCCATTCGATCGAAGGATTTTAATACTTTTCCCTATTTGGTTCTCTACTTGGACCTTGAATTCCTTGAACTTTTCAAAGGATTCACTTTTATGTTTCATCAAATACAAGTGTCCAAACTTTGATAGATCATCTATGAAGGTGATGAAGTAATAGAACCCACCTCTTACCATTTAGTTGAATGGCCCACATAAATCACTATGTGTGATTTCCAAAATTTCTTTAGCTCTTTCCATTTGTCCAACAAATGGTAACTAAGTCATCTTGCCTTGGATACAAGCCTCACAAGTCAGATTGAATACAAATTCAAAATTACTCAAGATTCCCATTCTTTCCAACTTTGTGATTCTATCATATGCAATGTGACCTAATTGCAAGTGCCATAGATATTTTGAATTAGAGGCATTATCAATTAGCATTGTATTCAGAATATTCATATTGGTTGGATAATTATTGTTATTGGATTTATTATCAACATAATAAATACTATGTAATATATAACCCATGCTAACTATCTCATTATTAAAATAAATAGTACATCCATCTCTTTTAAATAAAAACTTATAACCTTTTCTAGTCATACTAGAAATAAAGAAGATGTTCTTATAAGCATTAGGTATATATAAAACATTGTCTAACAATAAAACATGATTATACAAGTCAATAAAGGTGGTTCCCATAGCTTTAATAGCAACACTTGCTCCATCTCCAAGCTTTAAAGTCACCTCATTTGACTCCAATCGCCTTTCACTTACTAGATCCTGCAAGGAAGAACATATGTGAGAATTAGCACCGGTATCCAATACCCATGCCTTAGATGAGCTCTTAGAACATTTAGTAATAAATAAACTAGAAAAAGTCTCACCTTCTCTAATCTTGTCCTTTCCTTTAGTCTGAAGAGACTTAAGGAACTTTAGACAATTCATTTCCAATGTCCCTCTCCATCATAAAAGAAACACTTTCCTTTGTTGGTGTTCTTAACCTTCTCTTTGACTTTATTCTTTTTCACACCTCTCGAAGCTTAAGGAACTTTTTTGTTAGCTTTCTTACTTTTGTTGCCCTTACTCTTTTTAGTCCTACTAGAAGAGGCAACCAAAGCTACATCCTTCCCTTTCTCATTGTGAAAAGCCTTTTAGGTCATCACAAGCATGTTTAACAGTTCTGCAAGGGTACACTTAATTTTATTCATATGGAAATTTACAATAGATTGCCCAAATGAGTCTGAAAAGGATTGTAAGATCAAATCTGTTTAGAATCAACATCCATTATGAAATCTAGACTCTAAAGTTCCATAATGGAATGAATCACAAAATTCAAAAGTGCTCTAATATCATCACCTTCCTTCATTTTAGCATGAAAAAGCCATTTAGATATATTATATCTACTAGTCCTACTTTGTTCACCAAACAACTCTTGAAGGTGAAGTAGGATTTCCTTTGCATTAATGTACTTCTTATATTGCCTATGAATTTCATTGCTTATAGAAGCCCATATAATGCAATGTGCTTATATATAATTGTCTTTCAATTTTTCAAGAGTGTCATGTTCCTCTTGGGAAACATTAGGTGGAAGGGGTCCAGGAGGACTTTGTTCCAAAACATACAATATGCATTCAAAGGCCAAAACAACTTTTAGATTACAAAGCCAATTAACAAGATTAGGCCCAACGAGTCTATTGTTATCAAGAATGATGCTTAACGGGTTTGAGGATCTCATATTTATCAAAAGTCTGCAAAAGCATAACAAGATTGATTAGTTCCATGACTTTATAATAATACTATTAGATTTGGTCTTTAATCGTAATGGTCTCCTACTAACATGGCAAATTCTACACTTTTAAAGTAGAAAATGAAAATTCCTTATTAGATGGATTTCTAGTGGGTGATGAAGTTCTTAATGGGTCACTAATATTCCTTAAGTACACATTGTCATTCTTGGAATATCAGTTCTCATTAAGTGGATAACTCTTGTCCATCACATCTTATGTGATATTCCATCAATCAGGCTCTTAATGTTATGGGCCTCAGGTATATATTGCCATTCTTGGCCTTTAGCATTAGTTAGGTCCATACTATTGGATCAATGAAATGTATAAACTTGAACACTACATACCGCAGGTATACTTATTTGCTAGTCGTGGCATATAGTGTGTTTATACATCCATAACATTTTATGCTTAACAATAACATTACATGAATCTTTTAGACCTTATGTACACCCCTATGTGTCTATAGCCAATGCTCATAATCCCAAAACCATGAAAGTTATTACTCCAGTAGAGAGCCAAGACTTAAATTTATTTTTGGAAGATTTTTAGTTCTTTATTTTAAGGTCTCACTCTGCATATTAACCAATATATATATCACATACATATATTACATAGCATCTATTTATATATAGATATCACATATGCATATAGCATGTTATAATATACATTTCACATGTGCACATAAAGCATGCAAAAATGTATGCACTAATAAGGAGTGATCATGGACTTTTCTTAAACCTATTTTAACACTTAATAAGTTACAAAATAGCTTAGCCCATGATAATTCTTCAAGGCATGAAACTCCTTATCACCATCTCCATGGATTTGCATCTTGAACACTTCAAGTTTCTTGTCATAACGCTTATAACTTACAATTAATCCTTAGCATACCAAGGTTAATATTATATCCTAATAATTTTATGTAATTAACATTTAATTACATATCAAATAATAAAATTAATTATTCTTACAAATTTAAGGATGTAATCTTAGTCCATGATCACTTATTGTAAATAATAATCAATATGCAAAATTAATTTTTTTTAAATTATGCTATAGTACCAGGCAGTAGCTTAGGAGCTATAGTGCTATGGTTGCTACAGTACCACTATTGCTATAGTTATAGGTGGTAGCTTAGCAACTAAAGTACTACTATAATTCAATTCACATTTTAAGCATATTTAGTAATAACTCTTGCAACTAACAATTAATTATAATCACAATACTTGCAATTATTAATTAATTATAAATTAATAATAACATATATAATTAATAATATAATTAATAATAATTTAATATGTCATATTAAATCTAACAATTTAATTAATAACATATATTTTATTATTTTATTATTAATTTAGCATGTGTTAAGTGCGAAAAGAAGCTCTGATACCAATGTCAGGAATCAGTTATGCTACTTAGGCATCAAGACTTGTGTGGTGAGCATAAACCTAAGTAGAGCAAATTTTTAAAAATTTTACTCAACATAACTCTTCATCACATGAAAAATTCCAATCCTAAGGATCCAATTTGCATTTAAACACATAGCTAAATATAAAAAAACAACATGTAAACAACAACCTAGGAATTCTAAGTTTGAGAATACTTACAAATTCCTTAGCTTTAGATGTCTTTGGTTCAACTCTTAAATCGAATGCTTAGCCTCTCAAGTGTTAGGCCTCTAGCTTAAAACACCAAAACTTTACCAACCACCTTATTGCCTTGATTAAGTTTAGTAGGAAGTACCTTCTCTAAGTGACCCTTGTAAACTTGTGCTAACTTAATTCATTTGTAAGAACTTAGAGTTTATTTTGTGTATATGTTGCTTTTCTTTTTGGTATATTTTCTTACTATATACACTTTCTTAAAGCAACAACTTACATTAATTTCTTAATTACTTTTGCTCATTTATGTAACTCTGTTCCTTAGAACTCTTCTAAGGATATGTATATAGAGAAAGTAAGTTGATATAGGCATACACAAATTAAAAATCATTTATACCACATCATTATTATATAACTTTGCATGCCACCTTGCATACACCTTTGAACATGGTTAATGAACAAATTGTGCAAGTAACTTGCTACATCATTAGCTTGCCACCTTGATATAGTAATGTATAAAGAAATGTGTAGAAAATACATCTCAAGTACTATACTTATCTAAAGTCAACAATTTACACAAAATTATTAATTAAATTATTAATTATTTTAATATCTCATATTAAATCTAATAATTTAATTAATAATTGATACCGCCTATATATATTCCTATTTACTTAAAGGGTTTTTATTTTTTAAACAGGGTTACTCGGACAAGGAAGGTAGTTGAATCCATTTGTGGAAGGGACTCTGCCTCAAAGATTCCTAAGCAAAGAAGGAATACTCTCCTACTAGGATTAGGACTCCTATCCCAAAAGGAAGCCTACTCCTTTCAGGTTTAAGTATCACTATAAATAAGACCCCATAGCTCTCATTCTATATCATCTCATTCTTTCATATTCTAATTATTTCTTGCTCTCTATACAAACTCTCTCTCTCTGTTCTCTGACTTAGGCATCAGAGTGTTTATGGGGATCCTCCCCATCTCTGACCTTGCCCTCTATTCATTGTTTGCAGGGTCTTAAGCTCAAGAGTTCTGAAAATAAGTTATTAAGTGGCACCATTTATGGGAACTCTTGGGAAAAGCCATTCATATACCTGCTAAGCTAAAGACATCCACACGATGACTTCCAACCCGTCGCCAAATTCGACTCCTGAAACTAAAATCAATCCGTATGCACTCATTCCTTCAACTAATTTGTCAACACCTCTCTCAATAGTAGTGCTTCCAACAACTTTCCAGTATGCCAAAACTTCATCTGGACATACACATTTACTTTCTAATAATACCTAGGGATGGCTGGCTTCGGGCATAGACTTTCCATATTACGCTCCATTACAATGCCACCATCATCTAATACCTTTTGTACCTTTTTCGAGCTTAACAGATACATCGGCGATCACCACACTAAACCTAAACACTGTAAACCAAACACTCAACCTCAACCAAACCAATAAGGAAGTTGTGATACAAAATGCAGATAGCCTTAATGCAACAACAGCTAAACGCTTTAATACAAGGTGGGAACTCGGAACCAGCTCACATTAATAATAACACAACACCCTAAGAGGCACCAGAGATAAACAAGGGAAAAGGTAAAGCACCAGAAGGAGAATGTAGTTCAATAATTCTAGCCCTTGATGACTCAAAGTTAACTCAGAAAGTCAAAGAGGTTATACACAAAGCCTGTACAAAACTAAGAAAGGAGGATGAATGTGTTATGGATAGTAAAACTCCATTCATAAGTAGGATAATCCAGATGGAGATCCCTACTAAGTTCAGAATCTCACCACTTGGTCAGTATAATAGGACGGGAGATCCTGTCAACCACATATCCATGTTTAGAATAAGGATATTGCTCCAGAATGTGAATGATGGAATCATGTGTAGAGTCTTCCTAAGCACACTCATAAAGAATGCCTAAAAGTGGTTTCATCGACTCTTGGAGAACTCTGTCACTTCTTTTGAGGATCTGGCAGAAAATTTTTGTACTAGGTTCATCGCCAACATTCCCCCAACCAAAAACATTAAAGACCTTCAGATGTGTCGGCAAGAAGTCGATGAGTCTCTATGAAGTTATCTTGATCGGTTCAATAAAGTAGTTATGCATATCGAAAACCTTATGGATGAAGTTGTCATAGAAGCTTTGAAAAATGGCACTAGACTTAGAAAGCTTAAAGATAAGATAATGATAAAGGAATCGGGCAACTTTGTGGAAGCAATGGCTATGGTAGTCAGAATGATAAAAATGGATGAAGATAGAAGGATGAGAAGGGAGGAGGAAAAGCCACTGGCCAAAGATGAAAGATCAAGACCTAGATGAGTAAGCTTCCCAAAAATAAAATTAAAAAACCTAGTAGACAGGTTCAATAAGGAAGTAGATAGATACATACCGCTAAACACTTCTCGATCCAAAATTCTCATGTGGGTCAGGTAGAATGGTGTTGGAATCACCCTAGCTAAGAGAATAAGCCAAAGCCGGAGATCCACGCATGATAGGGGACAATATTGCCAATATCATCAAGAATACAAGCACGACACTGAGGCTTACAGAGAGCTGAAGAATGCCATAAAAAGACTGGTTTAGAATGGTAAACTCAACAATTTCATGGACACGTCCCAAAGGAGCAGAAACCCAGAAGCCTAAGTGCATAACAGGCCAGAAGCAAAGAAAACTCAAAATGAGCCGGTTGGTATTATTAACATGATCATTGGCAGAGCAATACCAAGAGGAAACTTAAACGGAGTCAGGGGAAAGGCTAGTCTTTAAGAAAAGAGATATCTATTTAATTCAGAAGATGGTTCGCATGTTCACCATCCCCACTGTGATGCCCTGGTAATAAATGCATACAATAAAGAGGTTATTAGTTGACAACAGAAGCACTATCAATGCGTTGTCTTGGAATGCTTACAAAGCAATGGGAGGCTCCGTCACCAACCTGAAGACTGTCTAGAATCCCATTATAAGCTTCTATGGAGGAACTATACAGCCAATGGGAATAGTGGAGTTAGATCTAGAATTTATGAATCAAGACGATGAAGAAACTAAAGTTATTAGAACAGTATTCAACATGGTGGATCTCCCACTGACATACAATGGAATCATAGGACGACCGATGCTCTATGAAGCAAATGCATTCATTAGTATCCGACACTTAACTACGAAGATTCCAGTTGAGAGTGGAACTTTTACTATCTGGGAAGATCAACATATGGCTAGACAATGTTACCAGATGGCCATGAAGCCTCAGGTGAAAGCTTTCCCTTAGAAACATGGGAAATAAAGAAATAAGGCGCTAGTCCACAACTAGTTGATAACATGGAAACACTATAAATTACTGATGGGAAAGCGGTTAAGATCAACAATGAACTTGACCGTGACATCAAGGAAGGAATAAAGGAAGTCCTCACTAGACACTCGGAAGACTTTGCTTCGCGAGCATCTGAAATCATTAGTGTAGATCCACAGGTTGCTTGTCACAGTTTGAACATCATATTAGGAGCAAAGCCAATGGCCCAGAAGAAAAGAAATTTTGCTTATGAGAGACAAAGGATAATTGCTGAGGAAACAAAGAAATTATTGGAAGCTAAATTATCAAGGAAGTTACTCATCCAGAATAGGTAACCAATGTGGTACTTGTCAAAAAATCAAATAGGAAGTATAAGATGTGCATGGACTATACTGACCTTAATTGGGCTGCCACAAGGATAGCTACCCATGATCGACCAACTCATAGACTCCACTGCTAGCCATGGATTATATAGTTTTATTGACCTGGCATAAGGATATCACTAGATACCGATAAAGGAAGAAGATCAGGAGAAAACATCCTTTATCACTCATGAAGGCCTGTATTGCTACAAGGTGATGCATTTAGGGCTAAAGAATGCTGGAGCAACATATCAAAGAATGATGAACCAGGTACTCCAAAACCAGATTGGGACAAACGTGGAAGTATATGTGGACGACATCATTATTAAGAGCAAGCTTGCAAAACAACACCCAACGGATTTGGATCAAGTTCTCCAATTGTTGAGCAAGTCTACGATCAAGCTAAATCCAAAAAAATGTGTCTTCAGAGTCAAAGTTGGAAAATTCCTAGGATTCATGATATCCCACAGAGGTATTGAGGCCAACCCGAAGAAAATGGAAGCCATACTCAACATGAAAGCCCCAAAAAATATCCACGAATTACAAAAGCTAAACGATAGAATCACAAATTTGGGGCATTTCATTTCATGCTCAGCCAGACGGTGTCTACCATTATTCTGAGCTTTAAAAAATTCCAAAAAATTTATTTGGTTTGCAGATTGCCAAGTGGCCTTCAAAGACATTAAGAAATTCCTATTCTCACCACCTCTACTCACAGGCCGGTCTCAGAGGAAATATTGTATTTATATCTCTTTGTAGGATAAGAATGCATCACTTCAGTACTGGTAAAAGTAGAAGGGAACCAGAAAAACCTAGTTTATTACATCAACAAAATGCTCTAAGGATTTAAAGTCCACCCAATGTTGGATAAGCTGGCCATGGCTGTGGTTCATTCATCCCAAAAGCTCTGACACTACTTCCAAGCTCATCCTATCATTGTTTGATCCTATTTCCCTTTGCGAAAAATCTTACAAAAACCTGAGACCTTGAGCAGACTGGTTTAATGGTCAGTTTTACTTAAAGAATTTGACATTAAATATGAGCCCCCACCAACAAGTGAAAGCCTAATCGTTAGTAGATTTCATTCAAAAAATGGCTCCAGAAGACCTCACTATGACCAAAGCATAGGAATGGAAACTCTATGTTGACAGAGTATCCTTCACTCAAGGATCCGACACCAGAGTGATTCTCAAAGGACCATATAAAATTCACATCCGGTATGTTGTCTGAATAGAGTACAATGCAACCAACAATGTCGCGGAATATAAGGCACTCATAACAGGCTTGAAATTAGCTACTAAAGTCAAAGCTGAACACCTTATAATACATTTGGACTCCCAGCTAGTAGTAAATTAGGTTAATGAAATGTTCTAAATCAAGGACCCAAGCATTACTAAATATATGGGTAAAGGCAGGAAACTCTTAAAATGTATTGAACAAGAAGAGGGCCAATGGGAGATCGTCCAGATACCTAGGCACGAGAACTATGAGGCCGACTCCTGGCCAAATCAATAGTTGAAGATAGTCAAGCATCTAAGGATATGGAATTTACTGAGGCATTAATAAAATCTAGTATGGAAGATCCCAAAGTCTTGGAGATATGGGAAGTCTTAAAATGGATGCGTTTGATAGCCCAATACCTGGAATATGAAACACTCCCTGAAGATAAATTAAAAGCTTAAAAGCTAAATATGAAAGCAGCCCACTATTCTATCCACCAAGGGGAGCTTTACAAAAAATCCCTTTCATACCTATGGTCTAAGTGCATCTCTCTAGAGGAAGGGAATTATATACTCAGGGAAATCTATAAAGGAATTTATGGAGATCATGAATCCCACTACGCACTAACCCGAAAAGCACTACTCCAAGGATACTATTGGCCCACCATGTCTAATAATGCCTAGAAGCTAACTCAAGAATGTCAAAAGTGCCAATAATTCGCTCAACTCAGTCACAGGCCTTCCCACCCTCTATATCCAATCAATAACCCATGGCCCTTCACCATGTGGGGGATGGACATCCTGGGTCCCTTACCAACTTCCACTTCACTAAAAAAGTTTATAATTGTGGCTATAGACCATTTCACTAAATGGGTAGAAGTAAAGGCAGTTCAAACCATCACAGAAGCTCTGATACAACATTTCCTTTGGAGAGAGATCATTTGCAGATTCGGCATCCCTCATACCTTGATTACAAACAACAACAAATAATTTGACAATAAAAAGTTTAGAGGTTTTTATTCAGACCTCAAAATAAAGCTTCATTTCACCTCAGTAGCCCACCCGCAAACAAACATGCAAATGGAAGTCACCAATAGAATTATCATGAAGGGATTAAATAAGAGACTTGATGAGAAAAAGAGAAATTGGGTCGAAGAGCTTAACAACATAATCTAGGCCTACAAAACCACCCCTAGATCATCCACTGAGGACACACCATTTAGACTGACTTAGGGCATAGTCGGGGTAATATTGGTAGAGATTGGTTCACCAAGTTACAGGGTTAGCCACAGTCTCGATCATAACATCAACAACACTAACGCCCGGATATGTCTAGACCTATTAGAAGAAAGGTGGGAGCAAACAATAGCTATGGCTGAAGCACACTGACAGAAGGTGGCACGATATCATCTCCGACATAGTCACCCAAGACAATTCAAAGTAGGAGACTGGGTACTCAGAAGGGTAGATATTGGCAAAGGCAACTCAGGCACTGGCAAATTGGGTCTAAATTGGGAGGGCCTGTATCAAATCTCAAAACACACATTTAAAGGGGCATACAAACTAAAAAATAAAGAAGGCAAAGAGCTACCATAATTTTGAAACTTAGATTACCTCAGAAAATACTATCAATAAACTGTACTCAGAATGGTATTCAATAAAGTATCTATTAATTGAAACAATAATGTTCTTATAACATATCAATTATAAAAAAAAAATATACTCTACTAAGTGTATGTCCAAACCATCGGGCCTAGAATGGTATTCAATAAAGTATCTATTAATTGAAACAATAATGTTCTTACAACAGATCAATTATAAAAAAAAAATATGCTCTACTAATTGTATGTCCGAACCAATGGGCCTAGAATGGTATTCAATAAAGTGTTGGAACCATCAGGCCTAGAATGGTATTCAATAAAGTATCTATTAATTGAAACAATAATGTTCTTACAACAGATCAATTACAAAAAAAATATACTCTACTAATTGTATGTCTGAACCATCGGGACTAGAGACGGGGAGGGAAACAATATCAACGGCATTAAAAGGTGCAGTAGGTTCAGCAGTAACAAATTCCAAAACATTCCTTGTATGTGAGGTAGTTGCCTTTAGACGAGCATCCTCCTCAGTAGTAATCTTTGCAAGGTTTGCCAACGTTATTTGATCCAAACCCACTAAGTCTAACTCAAGATTCTGCGAAAGCAGGATCCTCTTACATTTAAACCTATAGGTCTTGAGAAATCCCCCTACCATGCTCTGGTAGTATCTTTTGTCATTTTCTCAGGACTTCTCGACCTCAGATAACCTCTTCTTCAAATTTGCAATATGAGAATCCTGTTCTTTAATCCTCGTAGTCAATTGACCTTGACTATGCTCCAAATCGGTGATTTTCTTCTGGCCCGCCTTAGCCTTAGATTTTGTCTTCACATATTTTGTCTGGCAGAGCTTTAGTACTACTTTTGTGCTATCCAGCTTCTTTTCAAAGTTAATAGCTATTGTCCCTACCTCCATCTCCTTCAGGCTGTATTGGCTTTTCAAGTAAAAGTATTGGTCCTTTGCTAGCAGTAAGTCCTGGGTCATTTGTGAAAAGGGAAATTCATGTTAATACAAGTAAAAGTGTAAGTAATAGAGATAAAATTCACTTACTTCTAATGAATGGCCGATCATCGAATCAAACAGCCCCTCCGGACCCTTCTCAGACCAGCATTGTTGATCCACTGGCAGCCTCAATGACTCTGCATATTGATCTCTAACTTGGTTGTTTGAGACACTCAGAGGCTTCATTTTATTCAAGATCCATCCCCTTATATCCAAACACCCGAACAGCCTTGGGCATTGGATGTATATCTCTTCATCGAGCCCCTCAGCATCAAAATATTAATCAATTAGCTATCTTTTCCATCGACCTCCCTTGCCAGCATGGGACAATTTGATTATAGCTTTTCCTTTAGAATCGACGGCCGTCTCCTCAAGGACCATAAAGGCTTTAGGTTCTAGAGAGGGGGATGCCCATACTTCTGCTGGAGTTGTTGGCTCATTAGCTAAAAGGGAAATCCCATCCGTAAAAGAAAAAAGTCAACCATCTATAATTGAAAAATAAAGCAAGTCAGAAGGACACCTCTAAATAACCCAAACGTACCAATAGAATGAACACAGTTCAGACAGACTCTCCATAGGTATCTCCTGGATACGTCCTCAACCAATCGAGCTTTAGCCAGACCATCAAGATGTAGCCGTAAAACCACCTATGTATCATGATTGGGGAGTCTTAGAGGCTATTTCACCCTATGGCACTCATTAGACCACATTTTTTGAACATCCAGGAAGTCCAACGGGTGCTCAATAACAAAAAAATTATGCCTCCACTTCTTATGAAGGTCTGGAAGTTTTACAAAAAGGGTATGGTTGGGAACTGCTGATAGGAAAAACATCAATTCTCCTTTGTTCCTAGCCAGACTATACAGATACTGCAAGATGTCCAAATCGGGTTCCCTACCCTCTTCGTACATCAGCTGGATGGAGCTTACCAGGTGTTATGTTATAGCTATTCATGAATCTTTTAATGAAGGGATCTAACGGAAACTTTAAACCCCCCCCCCTCTAGTTGGTCAAAATATACTACTAATCTACTAAGCCCTAAGATGGGGGTATGTGCCTTAAACCTCCTATCTATTATATGGAGGGTGTAATTAGCAGGAATACAGAATTGCCTCTAGTACCACCCCAGTAGTTCATCATCAATTTTAGATACAAACAGGTTGGAACTAAACTATTCCCTCAGTGCTATAATATTTTCTATGAAAAGGAAAAGCGCACGAATAAAAAAGAAAATAGGAAGAAGAAGAAGGATAAAGATCACCTAGTTATAAGACGCAAAGATAGCGGCAGACAAAATGTAGTGGCAATGGCAACGCAAATATGACAACGGCGAAACAAAAGGGCAAAATGCATCAATTGACAAATAAAGGGATATTTATAGAGTGAAGAAAGGCTTTAAAAGTAAACCATTAATTATCCTCATCATTACTTTGCTTCTTCCATGTCATTAAGGGCAGTTTAGGAAATGAAAAATCCACTAATCGAGTGGTCATCATAACGACAGCAGAAACATCTCATCTTCTAACACACGAAAAGATGCATTGGTTACACAATTCAAATTCCAAATATCTAGGCATCAAAGTGGCATAACCATGGCTCATCCCACATGCATCTTAACCAAGCTCTGTTTCTACTTACTTGGAATTGGCATTCGAGCAATGCTTGTAGTACACTCTGACTATTTGGCACTCAAGAGGCGCTTCTCACGTACCAAGACTATACAGCACTTGGGTCATACTTCTAATGCACCAAGATAAGTCCAGCAATTGAAGCTGGCACCCTCAGGTCACTTTTATAGTACTAAGGTTCCAAGCATATAAGCCTCGCGTCCTTGTACCAAGCATCTAAGCCTCGCACCCAAATCCAGCAACTGAAGCTGGCACCCTCAGGTCGCTTCTATAGTACTGAGGTTCCGAGCATATAAGCCTCGTGTCCTTGCACCGAGCGCCTAAGCCTCGCACACAAGTTAGCAACTAAAGCTGGCACCCTTAGGTCGCTTCTATAGTACTAAGGTTCGACACTCAGGCTGCACTTTTACTGCATTGAGCATCAAAACTCCAATGACAACTGGTTCCGTCACATCATTTTCACACTGACGGGTTAATCTATTGCATTTGATCTTACAGATTTAGCACGCTCTAAGGACTAGATGACACTTCAATAATACGATGGTTTTAAGACTTGGTACCGAGCTTTACTTTCTTCCTACGACTAAGGCTAGCCACCTCAGCTCACCCTTCTATATCACTATGTAATGACTAACTACTTTCTCTTTATATAGAGGCATAAGTGCTCTAATCTACTTAGATACGTCAAACATAAATATCCAAACAAACCCCTGGGGGGGGAGGGGGGACTCTTGATACCGCTTATATATTTTCCTATTTAATTAAAGGGTTTTTGTTTCCTGAACAGGGTTACTCAAACAGGGAAGGTAGCTAAATCCATTTATGGAAGGGACTCTGCCTCAAAGATTCCTAAGCAAAGAAGGAATACTCTCCTACTAGGATTAGGACTCCTATCCCAAAAGAAAGCCTACTCCTTTCAGGTTTAAGTATCACTATAAATAGGACCTCATACCTTTCATTCTAGATCATCTCATTCTTTCATATTCTAATTATTTCTTGTTCTCTATACAAACTCTCTCTCTCTCTATTCTTTGACTTAGGCATCAGAGTATTTATGGGGATCCTCTCCACCTCTCACCTTGCCTTCGGTTCATTGGATACTTTATTAAATACCATTAAAGGTTTTTTTTGTAATCAATTTATTGTAAGAACATTATGGTTTCAATGAATAGATACTTTAGTGAATACCATTCTAAGTACAATTTATTGATAGTATTTCTGAGGCAATCTAAGTTCCAAAATCGTGGTAGCTCTTTGCCTTCTCTGTTTCTTAGTTTATATGCCCCTTTAGATGTGTGTTCTGAGATCTTATACCGACCCTCCCAATTTGGACCCAGCTTACTAGTGCCTGAGTTGTCTTTGCCAATATCTGCCCTTCTGAGTACCCAATCTCCTACTTTGAATTGTCTTAGGCGACTACGTCAAAGATGATACTTTGCCAACTTCTGCCGATATGCTTAGCCGTAGCTACTATCTGCTCCTGCCTTTCTTCTAATAGGTCCAGACATATTCGAGTGTCAATGTTGTTAATGTTGTGATTGAGATTGTGGTTGACCCTATAACTTAGTGAACCAATCTCTACTGGTATTACCGCATCCATGCCATAAGTCAATCTGAATGGTGTCTCCTCAGTGGATGATCTAAGGGTGGTTTTATAGGCCCAAATTACGTTGTTAATCTCTTCGACCTAATTTTTCTTTTCCTCGTTAAGTCTCTTCTTTAATCCCTACATGATAATTTTATTAATGACTTCCGTTTGCCCATTTGTTTGTGGGTGGGCTACTGAGGTGAAACGAAGCTTTATTGTGAGGTCTGAACAGAAACCTCTAAACTTTTCGTTGTCAAACTGTTTGCCATTTAATTATTCTAGGTGGACTCTTGATATCGCTTATATATATTCCTATTTAATTAAAGGGTTTTTATTTCCTGAACAGGGTTACTCGGACTGGGAAGGTAGCCAAATCCATTTGTGGAAGGGACTCTGCCTCAAAGATTCCTAAGTAAAGAAGGAATATTCTCCTACTAGGATTAAGACTCCTATCCCAAAAGGAAGCTTACTCCTTTCAAGTTTAAGTAGCATTATAAATAGGACTCCATACCTCTCATTCAAGATCATCTCATTCTTTCACATTCTAATTGTTTCTTGCTCTCTATACAAACTCTCTCTCTTTGTTCTCTAACTTAGGCATCAGAGTATTTGTGGGGATCCTCTCCACCTCTCACCTTGCCCTCTATTCATTGTTTGTAGGGTCTTAAGCTCAAGAGTTTCGGGAACAAGTTATCAATAATGTATATTATTATTAATTTAATTATTAATAATTTAATATCTCATATTAAATTTGATAATTTAATTAATTAGATATATAATTATTAATTTACTATTTTAATTAATATCTTATATTAATTAAATATAAATTAATAATAAAACTCTTATTGGAATTAGATTTCATGATATACTAGAATCATTGGTTAAAGCATAAATCCAATTCCATTAATCTTAATTAATTGATTAAACTCTTTAATCAATAATTAGATTAATATTAAATGGTGATTTTTCAAAACTCTATTAGGTGTAACTTACTAGTTTTATACCTAATTAGCAATGAGAATATAATATCAACACTTGATATTAGTTGAAACTTTTTCAAGTCTAAATATGAAAATCCCAATTATGCACATTTAGTTCTCATAAGTTGTGAGTGACCCCTAGCATCGATATTATAACTCCCCAATTAGATATGAATGTATTTATTAATTCACACAAACCCTTTTGGTCATAATTACTGTGCACTAAAATCCCTTTATTAAAAGATCCCAACATGGTCTAAAGTCAAGGATAAGTCAAACTCTAATAGCTATATCATATTATCTCATCTCAAGTTCTATCTCTTGATAAAACATAATAAATATTAGAAACTCTTTCTAGCATTGAAACTCTTTTAAACTGTGTTATGCTTGTCCTGACCAGGAACTCTTTCATCAAGAAAAGACTTAGATAACATAGGATCTTATCTTAATTCACTCCAAGCAATGAATCCCATCTTGGTTTAACACTCATCCTTACATTTAACTAACTAGAACCACCACACGTCATATACCTATATGTGAATAACACAAGTATATAAGCGGTAACAAACTCTAACCACTTACATGTAAATGACTGTGTCACCTCAGGTCAAAGGACTATATGCACTATTATGACCTAGATTGTGATCATTGACCATAAGTGAATATCCATGCAATCACTTATCTAACGTCACTGTTCGATCCACCCATCATATGAGTATCCACATCTCTATTCTAATATCTCATATCAAGTAACATAAGACTCACTACCTCCCACTATTAGTATCACATACTAATCAAGGAAAATAGATAGAGGTGATAGTCTAATTAATGTTACCCAAATATCAATTATATTACTATAAACATTTTATAGCATATATACTAAATAAATTTATAGCTCATATTATCAACTCTTGATAGTGAATATATTTAACATAATGCTAATGGATAAATTTTCAACTAAATAAACACTTTAAATAATAGAATATTCTTTTTGTTGCCATTGGGATAATTTACAATGTCATTATACATTACAAGAATGGCACTAAGCCACATCTATGCTAACAGATTCATGGCTGGCGTTGGGAGTCATAGTTTCATTCCTTTAAAATTATCATCGTAATTTCTTAGTATTTTCCTTCTACTAAGAGTTTTTTTCCTCATTCTTATTATTTTTTATTTTTTATTAAATGAAATTTTTGTATGCTCGCCTAATGTTCTCGTGATTAGCATATGACAATTAATTGCAAGGATAATAATAGACTTTTAACGATGACCTTTTAAGGTGATCATAAATCATATGCACTTTAATAATGAAATAAAAATTTAGCAGCTAATAACATACTTATAAGGATGAATTTCTATATGTTCACTAAAATTTGGTCGTTAAAAGCCTTTTTTCTTGTAAGGGAAAGGACCTTAAAGGAAGAATCATTCTCATTCATCTGATTGATCAACCATAAGCTGAACAAGAAGAGATGAAGGAAGAAGAAAAATAAAAAGCTTATTTGGGAGATGTTATGAAAAGGTTGGATAACTTGGAACTTCAAGTAAGGGTGGTAGACTCTAATGTCGATGACATGAATGTGGAAGTCCAAAGGATGAGTGACACCATGATTGAAATGAATTATACAACGAAGATGATGAATCATAATCTCCTTACTTTCTTTAATGCTCATACTTCTGCACCACTACCATACCCACTGATCCATGATGAACTACCAAATTAAAAGGAGGAGTCTTTATCCGAAGAAGAAGGAGATGCATGAAGAGCTTGTTAGAACGTTGTTTCTTTTTTTGGTTTAGAATAAAATTGGTTTTAATTTAGTTATGTTTGTTTTGAATAATGTTTATTGGTGTGTTTTGTTCATGTTAAATTTAGTTTGTTTATGTTTTAAATGTTTAAGGATGTTTAGTTTTTAATCTAGTTTGTTTCATTTGGATTTTCTATTTGATTCCTCTTTTATTTATTGTGCAATGTGTGTGTGATGATAATTTATAACTACATGTCAAGATTGTGCATCTTTGTGTACAATTACTCAAAGAGAAGTGTCCATTCACCATTCAAAATCTAGGCACAGGCAAGGTCGTGTATCCATGTGCACATGTCATGCTCCCTTAAGTACATCACATAGGCACTACTATATGCATTAAGGTGCACAACCACGTGTGTTGTAGGATATGGGTACCTTAAAATTTTGTTTTAATTTTCCATACATTCCTATAACAATGAGGACATTGTATGTTTTAAATTAAGGGAGGAATTAAATTTTTAAAAATTCAAATTTTTTGTTAGTGTTTTAAAAAAAAAAATTTGTTTTGTTTCCTTATCTACATGGGTCTTTTAAGTTAATCTAAATTCCAATTTGATTTTAAATTTATTTTATTATCTTTTGTAATATACATTTTTCTTTTAGGAATCTAATTTCCTTTTTCTTTTCTTTTCAGAAATAAAATTCTTTTTCCTAAATCTTTTAGACTTTTTCCTTATTTACTTCTTCGTTCTCTCTTATTCTTTTCAATTTTAGTTAATTCTAAAATTTCAATTACTTCTTTTTCTTTCTCTTTTCTTGTGAAATTTTAACATTTATTTGTTATGGCTAGAATGAAGAACTAAGCACCACATATAAAAGGAAAGAAACCCAGTGATAGCAAGGTTAAGCTTAAAGACATATGGGCTAATGACGAAGCTTTCTAGTCTATTAACTCTGAAGAGGAAGGTATAAGGTTTCATTCATTGGTCAAAAGAAAATTCAACATGCCTAAATACTTTGAGGAAGAGATGTTAATAGACATAGGATTAAAAGGGACTATAAATGTTTTTTGTAAAAAATTAGGTTGGTCTAAATTGCTTGTAAGTCAATATGATGTGTTCTTTAAGCTCACTATGGAATTCTACACTACATTAAAGATTTTATATAAAAATTAAGGATCTTTTCATATAGGTTTTTTATGAAGGAATACTATTTTGATTATGAACTCATGTATGACATATTTGGCTTTTATGAGGGAGGTATTTGCCAACCTCTATTGGAATATAATATAAGTAGTTTTTAGCATTAAATCACTAGTAGCAATAGATTTTGTAAAGTTCAAGTAATGACTAGTGGTTTACTTCAAGATCACTCATATTTGTTAATGCACAAGTTCCTGTCATATACAATTTTTAGGAAAAAGGATAACACTAAGGTTTCTGTTGCTAAGCTGTTCATGTTGTGGTGTTTACAAACTAACATAAAAGTGTGTGGTACATACTTTGTTTTTCATTCTATATAGCTTATATTGCAATCCAAGAAAGTGGCGGCATCAATAAGACATACTATTATAGGTTTAGCACTATATTTCACACCATTTGAATTTTCTAAGCATAAGCTAAAACCATTGGAACCTAAATTCCTTAATGAAGATTACCTCATTCAAGCTAAGATTATTATAGAATTGAAAGAATAAAGGATGACACTTCAAAGAGATGTTATTTATTACACTAATGGTGTTGCAATATAGTGATGTTCCCTTGACAAGAACTATAGAAGAGAAAGATGATGATGTCAGTGAAGAGAAATTGAGGAAGAGAGGGAATGATGAAGGATGGAATGAGGAAATCATAAAGAGAATTATAGATTTGATGGATGTTTCTGACAATAGGATAGGTGTAAACAGCGAGGTTTAGCGCACATTTAAGATTTTAACAATCGCGACACTGTTTAGGCTTAGGGCCCTAAAGAACACACACTAACCATTGTCACAAAGATATGGTGTGGAGATGAGGAGTTGCCACCCAGGGTAATAATTGGGACAAATCGAATGGTGGTACTCGATTCTCTAAAAGAAAGCTAGCACCACAACCAGGAGATTCTGGGAATGGAATACTAACTTATCTTAGTATCGTGTTTATTTAGAATTATTTTATAAATTATTACTTCATTCTCTAATTACATGCAATTTTATTAAACCCTATTTGAACATTCATCTAACCCCTAAGGCATCTAGTCAATAAAATCACACATAAAAAATGCATTCAAGTGCATTGTCCCTAAGTCTAAACTAGGTTAATTTTCTTGAAAGTTAGCTAGATATACAATTTTTATTTACAAATGAAAATGAACTAAAGGTGGACCTACATTGTTATTAGTACTGATTTTAATTATCTAAAGGGGGCCTAAATCTATAAGTTTTAAAGAAAATGGATTTTATAAGTGGGACTAGTCTAACTTGATTTTATTTTAAAGGAAATGAAATTAAATGGGCTAAGCTAAGTCTAAATTAATTTTAGTTAAAAATGAGCCTAAGTCTAAATTAACCTAATGGGCCTAAATTGATTTTTACCCAATTGAACCTAAATTACTAATTCATTTTAAAAGTATAAAAGTAAAATTTTACTATTCCCACTATTGTGGTTATTACAATATTCTACGTACTGGAAATTAAAATTAATTACAAACCCAAATTCATCAACACACAAAACACAAAAAAAAAAATAAATGCAAAAACATCAAACCCTAAAATCTAATCACAGTTTAGAATCCATGGCATTCCATGGATCTTCTATTTGATTTCTGGATATCTAGCAATGACCTCATCAATCCCCAATTGGATTCCAAAAGGAAAATATAAAAAAAAATCACAGAAATCACATTAGCCAAATGAGTAAAATAATAAAATAACAATTAAAGGAAATTAAATTAAAAAGAAAATTAAAAGATAGGAGAAAATTGAAATAAAATACTGTGCATATGCTCTTAGATGGCCCCTTAGATTGGCATTGTCATTATTTTTTAACTCGTTGTTTGATTCTCAATAAGGACTTATTGCATTCAGAGACACAAATTGTTCTGTTCAAAGCCTTTGAAGAATAGTATCAAGAAACTAGGGTTTTGAGAAACAAAAAAAAAATCAATATTTTGCATGTTGTGCAGGTTTTCTTCTTATTAGCATTTCTGGTGTTTTCACAATTCTACAGTTTTCACGTAGTAGGGTTTTTTTCACACCGTCCTTACTCATGCAGTCTTTGCCTTTTAAAAGTAGAGACTTGCAAGCTGACCTTCCTTAATTCTAAAAAACATACTCTTTCTATTTAATTTTCAAATTTTTTTACACATTTTAACCACGTTATCTGCTAATAAAATAAATTTTTAACCAATAAAAAAACTAAAAATGATGAAAAAAATTAAAAAAAAAAATGGATTTTTCACGCATCAACATTATGCAATGTCAGTCGGCATTACACAATGTTGATCGGCATTAATGATGCTAATCTTCAAAAATTATTTATTTTTTTAACTTTTAATTACCAAAAGACCCCTAAAAACTTATTTTTTTATGATCAAATCCTAAAAATGTTGCAATTTAGTCCCTAAAGTCTTGAAAACTGACAACTGAGTTCAATTTTTGAATAAATTTCATCATAGGGGCTTACATCATAATTGTGCACAATTGCATCTTGAAATTAGGTGGTTACAGTTGCCCCCCTTTATTGTTGTTTACTTGACAAATTGTGACAAAGCAATAGAAGCACACAATTTCGATAGAAAGAAATTAGGACACTTAATTGTATCCTAATTGACAGATCGATGCTTAAATTACTATGCAATTTTAAGCAAGATGTAATGTTTAACAAGTTTCACTATATTTTCTATAGAACGTCTAGTGAAATTTATGCAAATGAGTTTCGCTATATTCCCTGTGGGACGTTTAGCAATGATGAATTTCATTATATTCCCTGTGGGACGTCTAACGAACATATGATTTAAAAATATGCTATAGTTCCTATGGAACGTCTAGCAATGATGAATTTCGTTATATTCCCTGTGGAATTTCTAATGAATATATAATTTAAAAATATGATATAGTTCTTGTGGAATGTCTAGAAATGTTGAATTTCATTATATTCCCTGTGGGACGTCTAACGATGTACACTATATTCCTTGTAGGACATCTAGTGAACTTGAAATTTCGCTATATTCCTTGTGGGACGTTTAATAATTATGAACTTTGCTATATTCCTTGTGGGATGTCTAGCAAAAATGATGAAAATCGTGCTATAGTTCCTGTGGAACGTCTAGCGATTTAAAATCCGCTATATTCCCTGTGGGATGTTTAGTGACATTACCATAACTATCGTGTAGTGTCTGGTGGTAAACGTCTAAAAAAAGGTCATATTATAACTACTATTAAAGCATAAAACTTATGGAATTTGAAGCTCATGTTATGACTATTGTACAACACATAACATGATAATTTTGAAGTGTTTCAACTACTATGTAACATAAAACGAATTTTAACATTGGATTGAGATGATGCATGTAGAAATGCAAAATTGAATTCTATAATTTTGTTTTATATTCTTTGTCCTATATTCTATACTTGACAGAGAATTCAAAATCACAGACTAGTTGTAGATTAATAATTCAGTGAATTATTAATTTGATGAAATGAATGTCATGATTTAATTAAGAATGAATTCCTAATTAGAATGCAATTATGGACCAAATTGCAACAAGAGAACTTGGATCCATATGCAAACAAAAGTAATGGACCAAAGTGGATATTTTCTACTTTATATATTCCCTCCTTTTTACATGTCTCATTTCATTCTCTCTTTTTTTCATTTTCTTTCATTTTCATTTCCTTTCTTTGCATTGATTTTCATTTTTTTGATTTCTTGATCATTTGAAGTCTGATTTGCAATCCGTCAGATCCTACGACCTCCTTGCAACATAGACAACATGGGAGAGTAGGGATTTCAAAAAATTAGAGGATTCTACCTTCTTATTTTCCTCAGAATGATCTTGGACTTCAAGAGGGCTTAACTATTTTTCCTTTGACTCATTTACATACCCACAGGTGCAGAGATGTGGGTAATGAGGTAACATTTTACTGAATTTGCTTATTTTTACAAAAATATTACCTGCATAATTAGTAATCAGAGTCAGTTTCATAATAGAAATTAACATGCATGTTAATTAGATAAAATGAGAAAATAACTGAAAATGCATGATAAAATCAAAATTAAATTCTGAAAATGTGAAATTTAGCCTTTGGGTAGCCTGCATAACTGATTGGATGTCTGGAATTCTAGATTTTTTATTGACTCAGACAATGTCAATTAGCTTAGTGCAATGCCGATCGGCAATTTGAAATGCCAGTCGGCATTCTAAATTGCCAGTCAGCAATCTACATTGTCGATCATCATTTTTTATTTTTAAATTTTTTTTTGAAAGAAAAGGATTAATTGATCAATTAATTAATCAACTATTCAATTATTTTGATTCAAATTCTGATTAATTAATTAATTTTTTAATTAATTAATTAATTATTATTTTGAAATTTAACTAGCATCCGTGAAATTCACGAGCTGTTTTAATCTAGCTCGAGAATTATTTCATGGCTGTTGGAGCATATGACATATTTGATTTGTGCCTCCGAGTTTAGGCAATTTATTACTGCTCTTCTGACTAGTTGAGGCTGGTCTGACTGTTATTCTTTGTTTGCTTTTATCGAGTGGTGGATGGATATTACCTACACTTTTCATACTCGCGTAGGTGAGTTGACCATTTCTCCTATGAGCTTCTCTGCTATTACCGAGATTGCCTTTGGAGGGTCCCCGGTTCCCTTTAATGTGAGCTACTGCAATCTTTCTGAAGACGCACAGAGTCAGTATGTGCATCACCTAATAGGGTTCATTCTGATGTGGAAGAATTGAAAGAATGTTCAGCTTTCATTCTTAGTTCAGGTTTAGATGTCTACCCAATGTTACTCCTCGTCAGATTACCTAGAAGGTGAGGTGCCTTCTTCTTATATTGTTGGATACGACCCTCTTTTGCAAGATCAATTATGAGGGTATTGCTCTGCTTGGTCCACTTCATGATTTGGATTGGGTTGCCACATTTGACTAGAGATCTACTACACTTGCTTACCTTTACTACAGACTAGACATTGTCTGTAGAGCTGTTGTCATGATGTATGGCTTTTAGCACGTCTTACATGTATGTTCTCCTTTTCTTTAATCTTTATTGTCTTTCTTTGCCTTTTATTGTTATGCTCTCTTCCTTTCAGATCTAGAGTATAGAGATCAGGTTGATTCAAGGCTTCAGCCCTATTAGCTCTAATAGTAGCTTTCCTCTGATGATGAGATGGGGTTCTTCTCACCTTGCTAGCAATAAGAACACTTTGCAGATGTATCGTGATCAGATGAACACCATTGAATGGCACTTGGTAAGAAAAATAAAATTATTACTATCTTGTAATTTAATGTGAGTTAAACTTAATTAACCTAAATTGCAAATAAACTCTAATTGGCTAGAGTGTGCCGATGACATCCAGTGATATGATTTCATGGTCGTTGCTATACGTCTTAAGCCCATGAGCTTTATGCTCTCAGGATATGGCTGTTTGATGTGGTATTTAAGGGAGCGAGTGTTCACTGGTCTTATGGACCTTCTCGACGTCGCATTCCATCTGATATCCCTTCCTCTATGCTCCATAACTCATATTTGATAGCTTTAGAGTTAAGAGATGCACTACAGGGATACATTGCCTCAGATTTTCTTGAGCGTTCTCGACATTATTAGTAGTTCATTTGTGAGAGCCTCTTAGAGCATATTCCTATTGACAGCAATTTCTTATTATTTCAGCTTCTTTCTTTGGAACCTATGAATCACTTATTCTTTTTATAGTTTGAGGAGGTTCGCTCTCCTGCTGATGAGGTGGCAAAGGAAGAGACTGAGATTGCTCTAGAGACTAAGGTTATTCCTGATATTGAGAGGCCTAAGCCTCGACCTAGCCCTGCACATCATACTCAACATGTTGGGACTAGTCGCGATGGTGCTTTTGTGAGCATTACCCTTGGTGATATCTCTCTTATGGATAGGTCCATGTTCTATTATGCTCCTACTATTCAGACTCCAGTTGAGCAGCAAATGCATTTTAGTGATGCTCAGCTTTCTATCTTTTCTCCAGTAAATGCTTCTCATATGAGTCTTTCTAACTTATTCCCTATATGATCTATACACTTGACACTAATTTTAGTAAATTTACAAAATAGGTTCCTCGAACACAGGCGAAGTACTTGCATGGACTCGCCTTATCTCAGAGATTATTCACTATGCAAGTTACAGACAATTAAAGGGTAAGTATATACACTGGAAGTGCAAATGTATGCATGTTATGCATGAAATGTATATGACATGTTATTTCCTATATGTACAGAGCTACTCTAGTGATTTGGAATGAGAGATCGAGATGCTTTGCCAACAGCTTGTAGATTTAGGTATTGATCCTCATAGTGCTGGGACTTCATCTATCAGACCTCTGGACACCTTTCATCAAGATGATCCTACCAGAGGATGGAGCCCATGGTCAGATTCTAGAGCTCAAGATGACTAATTTAGGCTATCTTCATTTCTGACTTCTATTTGTATCATATTATTTCTATCATACTGTTGTGTTATGAATCCTGTACTATTTGTATGCACTATGTTAAATTGATTTGTGTCTTGATATGAACTCAAATTCCTTAAATCAAACTTAAGTAAATGGATAAAGATTTTAGATAATTAGGATAATTAGATAATTAAACTATTTATCCTTTATTTATCATCTTTCCATATCCATTTATCCTTATCATTTATCTATCATCCATTATCTCTATTGATTAGAAGAACCCCAATCCCATCCAAATTCAGCTTCTCCCTTTATAAAAAGCTAAAAAAGGAACTAGTTGCACTATTCCTTTTTCTTCATTCTCATCATGACTTAAGCTTGTCTCCAACTGATGAAGAGGTTTCTCAAAAACCTTAATGGTGATGACTAGAATAAGCTTTAACCCTTTCATATCAAACCCTTAAAATCTTTTCAACATCTAAAGATAAATGACAATTTCTTGCATGTTGCTACAACATTCTGAAGCTCAAAGGATCAAGTCTTCAGGTTCAATGGTCAAAGTTGTGTCCTATGGTTAAAGAATTTACTACCATCCTAGGGTGCTCATTCGACTCTACTGTTGCTATTGCCCTGCCTGATTTAGGTACACGATTCCCAAATAGGCTTGTTGCTTTCTTTGATATGCCCCTTGGTGATATTTATCTTTTTTCTCATAACCTTGGGACTATCAATCTATCTTCCTTAATTACTGCATATAAGACTAAGGGTAAGCATAGTGCTACTTGGACTAGAACTGTTGCTTTCTGCCTTTACGCTCAATTTCTCTTAGTTTCTTCCCATGGGGATGGTAATACTAGGATCGCGGGTATTTTAGAACAAGTAGAGACTGGGGCCAATACTATACATATTATTCTTACTAAAACCATTATTAGGCTAGATAACGTCAAAGTCCAACATCGTCTTTCAGGCAGTTTACTCCTTCTCTAGGTATGTAACCAAAGTCCCCTTTTTTTTGCCTTAACTTTTACCTAAGCCGCCCTCTCGGGTTTTCAATTTAGCAGGTTACCCTAATTTTTTCCTAAACTGCCCTTTGGGTTTTCAACTTAGCAAGCTTTCATTTCATTTTATGTATTTTTGTATTTTACAGATATGGTTACAAGAGAAGTTAAGCTTGTTCGATGTTCCTATTAACTCTTTATCCTATTAGCTTCATCAACTACAATCTCACCCATTGAAGGTAAAGGATAGGCATACTATAGACCAGTGGGTGAACTAGTTATAGGGCATTACAGACACTGAGATTACCTGGATATACCCCTGGTGAAAGCTGAAGTTTATGACCCTTGACCTATATGATCACTATGTTCCCATCCCAGGGCTGCATTTCTTGACTTTCTTTTTCACTTCCCACCTTTATCGTCAGTATGGCCAACCACAATTCATAGTTACTATTTTGACTGACTTTGAAGGCTTCCCCCTTAGATAAGACTTTTTGGACAGGGTCAAGGATTTATGGCCTCATAGGATTCTTGAGTGGAATATACACTTGGATGCTGATAGAGCTACTAATGATAATTACAAGACCTAGGTTATGGTACAAGCTATAGAGCCGCCAAGATTCTCTAAATATAAGAGGACTCAAGTTTTGCATAATAAGTCACAAAAGAAGAAACACAGACATCAATAGAAATTGGTCTTATAGAGTTGATTTTAAGCTTTCATGTTCTATTTTCCTTTCTAGTACTTACGCATTTGAATTAAGATAGAACATGTAATATTAAAACAATAATTAAATTTCAAGATGATTCATTAATTAGGGCTAAAATGAGTACATTTATTACATCACATGATATAACTCTTGTTATCAACTAGTCCTTTTGAATTTTCTAACTGAATATTTTTCTCTCTCATTTATTTACCTTAATTTTTGTCTGACTAGCCCTTTGTGGGTTTTCTAGCCAGTGAGACCATTTCTCTTATTTTTATTCCCTAATTATTACCTACCAGCCCTTTACAGGTTTTTAGAACAATGGGAATGTCCTAACTTTTGCCTGACTAGCCTTTTCAGGTTTTTTAATCAGCGGACTTTATTTTCTTTATTTAATTTTTTACAAATAGTATTTCTTAAGGTGGTCCAAGTTAACAGGCTCCATGAATTCATTTTCTTCCATATCTGATATCTTCATAACTCCTTTAGGCAGAACCAATTTGACTAAATACAGTCCTTCCCAATTTGGTCTGAATTTTCCTCTCGGATCAAATACCACTGCTCTGGATTATTTTAACACTATGTCCCCAACTTTTATCTTTCTAAGCTTAACCTTCTTATTGAATGATCTCCCTATCCTCTTCTAATATATGTGAGTATGAAACAAAGAATCCATCCTTTTCTCATCTAGAGATACAAAGTGATCATATCTCTTTTGTGCCCATTCACTCTCAAGAGTTTTAGCTTCCATCACAACTCTCAAGGATTTGATCTCTATTTCTATTGGCAAGATCGCTTCACAACCATATACTAATGAGAATGGAGTTTGGCCTATGGTTATTCTTGCTGTAGTCCTATATCCCTATGAAGAGAAAGGAAGAAATCAGACCAATCTTTATAACTCTTAACCATTTTAGAGAGGATTTTCTTGACATTTTTATTAGCTGCTTCTACCGCTCCATTGGCTTGAGGATGATACAGTGAAGACTTATGATGTTCAATCCTGTACTTCTATAACAATTCTATTGTTTTTAACTGAAATTAGATTTCATTATCTATCACAATGTGTTGCGGAACCCCGTACCTATAAATAAGG
The DNA here is from genome assembly GCA_947683625.1 of Mallotus nudiflorus. Taxonomy (NCBI): domain Eukaryota; kingdom Viridiplantae; phylum Streptophyta; class Magnoliopsida; order Malpighiales; family Euphorbiaceae; genus Mallotus; species Mallotus nudiflorus. The sequence goes on along the minus strand of CANTUR010000113.1, from coordinate 2,086,485 downwards.
CTTTTCTCAATAAACCGCGCCATTTGTTTTGCTTTTATGGCATTAAAGGATTAGCCTCTACCCATCTAGAGAAGTAATCTATTGCCATGACTATGTGCTTATGCCCATTTGATGTTTTTGACCTTATTTCTCCTATAATATCAATCCCTCAGGCTGCAAAGGGCCAAGGTGATGATAAACTATTTAGCACCGTAGGAGGTAAATAGTTAAGATTCCTATAAATCTAATACTGATGACATTGCCTCACTTTTCTGATACAATCCTTTTCCATACTCATCCAATAATATCCTTGTCTGAGTATGTTCTTAGCTAGGATCATCTCATTTATATGAGAAGCACAAGCTCCTGCATAAATCTCTTTCATCACCTCTTCAGCTTCATCTTTCTTAAGACATCTTAGCTGCATACCACTCAACATTCTCTTATATAATACTCCATCATGACTTGCATAGTTATGTGCAAGAACATGAAGAGCATATCTCTCTTTTAAGGTCGCTTCATCAGGATACTTTCTTTCTTTGATAAACCTCTGAATATCATAAAACCATAGTATCTCTTCAGGCCCTATTTGAACACTCATAATCTGCTCTCCCCCGTAACATAGAGCTCTTGATTTCATGATTACCAAAGGCTTCATAATTAATCCCATCGCACTATCCCACATTGAAAAGAGTGTTTCCAATGCATCTATCATCTAATTATCGTCTTTTGATAAATGGATAAAGAGACATTTATTGAAGTTGTTCGCTAAAGCATTTAAATAGCAGATGTAGGGTTTTAGCTTTTCTTTTTTCACTTCACATTCTTTATTAGCCTGGCTAATAACCAACATTGAATCCCCATAAACTAGCAATTCCTTTGCCCCAACCACTAGAGCTGCTTTAATTCCATAGATGCATGCTTCATACTCAGCCATATTATTCATTACCTTAAAGTCTAATTTCTTGGTCATTGGTATAGTCTCTCTTTCTGGCGTAATAAGAATTACTCCTAATCTAGCTCCTTTGTTGTTTATAGCCCCATCAAAGTAAAGCTTCCACTCCCGATGCTTTATAACTGCCAAGTTCTCATCCAGAAACTCTAAGTTCCATTGTTCATCTCCTTTGATCGCATTTTGAGCTAGGAATTCTACTACTGCCCTTCCCTTGATGACTTTTGTGGTGATGTATTCTATATCAAACTCAATCAGAAGTACTAGCCATCGAGACATCCTTCTAATTAAAATAGGCACCTGAAATAAGTACCTTATGGGATCAATCTTTGAAATAGCTTGAACCTTATAGGACTAGAAGTAATGCCTCAATTTCCTTGTTGTCCATATCATGATCAAACATGTCTTCTCTACCAAGTCATACTTTGACTCATATGGTAGGAATTTCTTGCTAAAATAATACACCGCATGCTCTATCTCCTTTGGTCCTTCTTGTGCTAGCATTGCCCCCATTGCATTATCCTCTACGGTCAAGTGTAAGAATATATATATATAGTACTTAGTAAACTAATTATTTCTTTAAATTCAATTTTATAGTAAATATTTGAGATAAAACATTTAAATAAAAGAAGGTTTTTAAACTGATATATATTTCTTTATATTAGCTTACTCAATATGGTCTAACTCACCTCAACTATTTTTCTAAAAATTTGAGAGTCTACAGTTAGTTCATTTTCTCTACGCCGGTCTTATTCTTCACCAGCTGTGTTATGTAGGTTAACTTAATACTATTGATATTAATGTGTCATAGATTTAATAATCTAGACACCACAATAGATTTGAATGTTTATGGTTGTTGTTATAATTATGTTGTGTTCAGATATTAGTGATTATGGTGATATTGGAGGTTGTGGTTATGATTATATATTTGGGAGTGTATTTACATATTTACGGGTTTTGGTTTTGTCCAGATACAAGGGAAACTCTACCAAATTTTTTTTAGAATTTTAAGTTAATGGTTTTAAGTGAAAATTTTCCTTAAGCTTACTACAAGTTTCTAAAGCTATATGTTTTCCCATTCCCCTGTGCCGATCATATGCCCTTAGGGTTCAGGTCATGAAAAAGTTAGTATCAAAGCAATTTTTGAATTTTTATTGTGGTTATTTATGAGTGTCTATCTTTTCTTGAAACTATTGTGATGATTAGATTGATACTTGTCACTTATTGTCATCATTGTTTCTAAAATTCTATGTATATGTTAGTATTGTTATTATGTCTTGAATCTTATTGATTTTTATGTCTTCTCTAAATGAGATGAGCTTGAACTACTCTGGCTACAAAAGCAGTATATAATGATGATTAGAAGTCATTTTAAGATGAAGCTCTAGCTCTTACCCCACCGACTAGAAGAAGGGTAGACCTAAAGCAATAATGGTTGAGAGACAGGAATAGTCACAGCAGAAGCAACTACTCCAAATATAGATCCAATAACTTTTATGGCCGATGTAGTAGGAATTAATTAAGGACTAGTGGCATTTAATCAAGCCATACCCTTAGTACAGTAGATGCATTGTAGAGGAATTATAGGATATCTTATGTAGATACAACATTAGTGTCCTTCAAGATTGAGAGAGTTCTATTTAATGGTACTGGAGGTGCTTTGAATTTTATAAGTACTATTAAGGCTAAGATCAGGATAGAGTACACAGACTATCAAAGAATGATTGTAGAGCTATCAGTTTCAGCCACAGCTCAGGACTTATTAATACAGTTGATCCAATAATATATGATATGATTACCATAACATGGTTGGAGTTTAAAGAGAGATTTTTAATATACTTCTATTCACCTTCAATGAGGGATAATTTCATATAGTAGCTATTGCACATAGCTAAAAGAGAGCATTTAGTGGAGTAGTACACCTATGAGTTCTTTAGATTGTCACGTCATGTTGTATACGTGATACAAGTGTTGAAGCTGTATATTACAAGATTAATTCCAATATATATTAGCATCTAAGCTGAGGATCAAAGTTTAAAGATTTATTTGCATATTTTTAGTCCTATTCGATGTAATTGATTTTGATATGATTTTAGGAATGGATTAGCTTGACACTATACTACTTTGGATTATCAAGAGAAATAGGTGATTTTCATTATTCTAAATGATATGGAATTTTGATTCAAAGGTGACAAGAGTTCAATGCCTCTTAATCTTATTTTTGTTATCATAGTAAGAAAGATGCTTAGAAGGGGGTATCAAGGCTATTTGGCTATAGTTAAAGATACAAAGATTAATAAGGGGGTAATTAAGAATGTGCCAGATGTGTATGAGTTTCTATATGTTTTTCCTAAGGAATTATCAGGTTTACCACTGAAAAGAGAGTTAGAATTTTGTATTAATGTTGTACCTGGTATGGATCCTATCTCTATACCACCTTATAGAATGACACCTGCAGAATTGAAGAAGCTTAGAGAACAATTGCAAGAGTTGTTTAATAAGGGTTTTATTAGACTCAACACATCTCTTTAGGGTGCACTAGTGTTATTTGTAAAGAAGATAGATGATTGCTTTCAACTTGTACTAACTATAGATAATTGAACAAAGTCACCATCGAGAATAAGTATCCTCTCCCGATAATTGATGACTTATTTGATTAGCTTCAAAGAGCTCGGTGTTTTTCCAAGATTGACTTGAGTTCAGGGTATCATCAGTTGAGGTGGAGATATACCTAAAACTACATTTCAGACAAGATATGGATATTATGAATTATTGGTGATGTCCTTTGGATTGTCTAATGCCCCAACAACTTTTATGGACTTGATGAATCATGTGTTTATGCCATTCTTAGACTGATATATGATAGTGTTTTTTAATGATGTCTAGGTATATTCGAAGAGTCAAGAGGAATATATTATGCATTTGAGAATGGTTCTCTAGACTTTGAGAGAGCACCAACTATATGCCAAATTCTCAAAATGTGAGTTTTAGTTAGATCAAGTGTCATTCTTAGACAATGTAGTGTCTAAAGATGGTGTACAAGTGGACCCCAAAAATAATGAAGCCATTATAGAATGGCCAAGGCCTAAAATAGTTATAAAAGTAAGAGTTTTTTGGGTTTAGCTAGTTATTATAGGAGATTTGTAAAGGATTTATCCAAGATTGTTGCACCTTTAACAAGGTTAACCCAGAAAAATGCTAATTTTGTGTGGACAAATAGATGTGAAGAGCACTTCTAGTTTCTTAAGGATAGGTTAACTTTAGCTCTAATATTGACTCTGCCCTTGGGAAACAAAGGATATACAGTGTATTGTGATGCTTCTTGAGTAGGACTAGGGTGTGTATTGATGCAAAATAGGAGAGTAGTTGCTTATGCTTCACAATAGTTAAAGAAGCATGAGCAAAATTATCCTACTCATGATCTAAAAATGGTAGCAATGGTGCTTACACCGAAGATATGGAGGTATTATCTATATAATGTGACTTGTGAAATATACACTGATCATAAAAGTTTGAAGTATATCTTCCAGTAAAATGATTTAAACTTGAGGCAGATGAGATGGATGGAACTCCTTAAAGACTATGATTGCTCTATTTTATACCATCTATGCAAAGCCAATATGGTGACTGATGCTTTGAGTAGGAAGTCGGCTGGGAGCCTTGCTCATATTAGCTCAGAGAGGAAGCCAATCATTACAAAATTGCATGAACTAATTGAACAGGGGTTACAGTAAAAGGTAACCAAGAAATTTTTATTGGCTCAATTTAAAGTATGATCAATGTACTTAGATAAATTTAAGGTAGCTTAGAGAAGGGACCCATAATTATATAAGATAATGGTAGAGGTCTAGCAGGGTTAATCCAGAGATTTTATAATTAACAATGAGGGCATATTGCATTTAGCACTAGATTATATGTGCCAAATGTGAATAAGTTAAGAAATAAGATATTTGAGGAAGCTTACTTTTCTACTTATAGTGTTCATCCAGGTTCTACCATGATGTATCATAATTTAAAAGATAAATATTGGTGGAATGGTATGAAAAAGACATTGTAAAGTTTGTATCCAAGTGTCTCACTTTTTAGCAGGTGAAATTGGAACATTAAAGGCCCTCGGGATTGTTATAATAGTTGCCCATCCTAGAATGGTAGTAGGATATGACTTCTATAGATTTCATAACTGGATTACCTCATACAACTAAAGTTTATAATGCTATTTGGGTAAGAATTGATAGGCTAACCAAGTCAGGTCATTTTTGCCAATAAAGAAGACATACTCTATTGACAAGTTAACAAGATTATATATTAATCAAATTGTTTGCCTCTATGGAGTACTAGAAAGTATAGTGTCTAATAGAGGAGCCACTTTTACTTTAGTCTTTTGGCAAGAATTGCATAAGGCTTTGGGCACGAGACTTAACATTAGTATGACATTTCATCCTCAAATGGATATTCAGTAAGAAAGGACCATCCACACATTAAAAGACATGCTGAGAATGTGTGTGATAAACTTTGGTGGTCAATGGGATTTACACTTGCCTTTGATTAAATTTGCATAAAATAATAGTTATCATGCAAGTATTGAAATGGTTCCATATGAAGCCTTGTATGGAAGGAAGTGTAGATCACTTGTGTGTTAGGAAGTTGGAGAGAGATAGATAACAGGCCTAGAATTAATGCAAATGACTTCCAAGAAAGCTCCTTTCATTCAACAGAGATTGAAGATAGCTTTTAGCCGATATAAAAGCTATGATGATCTTAAGAGGAAGGATGTATCATTTTTTATTAGAGACATGGTGTTTCTTAAGGTGTCTCCAATGAAGGGAGTTATGAGATTTAGTAAGAAGGGTAAGTTAGCTCCAAGATATATCAAACCGTTTGAAATTCATTTAAGGGTAGGTAATGTGGCTTACAGACTGGTATTACAACTAGAGTTATTGCGGATTCATCCAGTATTCCATGTCTCTATATTGAGAAAGTACATCTACAATCCTTCATATATTCTTCAGCCACAAACAGTGGAGCTTAATGAAGATTTGAATTATGAAGAATACATAATGATGATAATGGATCGACATGTTTGCCAACTGTGTACCAAATAAATTCCTATAGTAAAGGTATTATAAAGCAACCATACAGTAAAAGATTGCACTTAGAAGATAGAGGCCGATATGCAGAGTCGATACCCCTATTATTATCAATATTATTATTTATTATGATTATTATTATTGTTATTCTACTTATTATTATTATTATTATTATTATTATTATTATTATTATTATTATTATTATTATTATTATTATTATTATTATTATTATTATTATTATTATTATCATTATCATCATCATCATCAGTGTCACTTGTTAGTACCCAATGAGTCATGACTATTAGTTATTGGTGTTTATAGGGAAGGGGAATCTAAATCTAACATATATGGGACCCATAAATATGGGTCCTATCCTTAGGAGCGACTAAGAAATAACCTTGGCATTGCCACGGTTGGAACCCAGGACCTCCTCAGCCTTAGACTATTTGGTTTAGGCATCACAAGCTATTATTATATTTATTGTTAAGGTAGTATTGTTATGTATGTATATATATATATATATATATATATATATGGCAAATGGGTCATGGACATATGGTGAGTGTCCATGTTTAAAAATGGAGAAGTAGTGGTCTGCAATGTGAAGGAAAAGAAGAAGCAATGGGATTTTCGGTTTCTTGGGTGGTAAATTACATTTTGATACCAAAACTTTTAATCTTCTCCGTTAACCACTCAAACAACCTCTAATTGACCCCAAATTTGAACCATAGCTTCTTCTCACTCTCTTCTACACTACTGTAACTTTTATTTTATAAGAAACTTCTACCTTTTGGCCAAGAATAGTTGGCCTAATTTCTACCTTTTATTACTAGTCCAGTAGATTTCATATGTTATAATCACTTCCAAGGTGTTCCTCTTATCACTAGGAGTCTGTAGCCACCAACCATATGTTTGATCTCATCTAATTTAATTTTCTATTAATTTTTAGGTAATTTTTTCATTTTTGAATTCTATGTATATTTGGATGTATTTGGAGCTTTAGATGTGTTCTACTAATTATTTAGAACATGTTAGTATATTCAGTTTTGTCGAGTGATACTTTTCTGATGAGAAATCTCATGGCTCCTACCCGAACTTCGATGAATAAATAGTACCGACATGAGAAAAATTTATGAAACTATTTTTAATAAATAGTATAAATTAAGGTGATCAATTTCTATAAATAGATTTTAGTCTAATTCTTTACAGATTTTGAGAAATAAATCTCAGAAATGTTATGCTGGAAATTATTTAGGGGAAAGTATAATTCTGTACCCTATGGTTTAAGTGTTTTACAAATTTGGTTCCATGGAATTTTCAATAACAAAATGCTACCCCATAGATTTTTTTTATTAGCAATAATGTGCCAAAGCTAATGGCGTTGTTTGACAAGCTAACGTGTCAGCAGATGTGGCATATGATGTGGACCCTTTTTACACTTGTGTAAAAAAAACACAAAACACAAAACTTAATATAAAAACCCTTTTTACACCCTTTTACTAGATTTGAATCCCTAACTTTACCAAAATCCCAATTTACTTATGCTTTTACATCTTCCCTTCACCTTACTCTAAAATTAAACATTGAATTTCGATTGAATAATAAAATCGATAACATGCATTCAGCTAATGCTTTAGGGTTGCAGAGAAAAAGAGATAGATTTATGGAAATTTTATTTGTTTATAGTTCAAGAAAGAAATTGGAAGAAGTCACTTTATTACTTCAGGCTCAAGGTATGTAAAAACAATAGAAATCTTATCCTTTTATAAAATGTTGAATGGTATCTGGTTTGGGTAATTAGGTTGCATGTTTGGGTACCATTAGGGTTTATAGGTTGAGGAATTTTTTATTAGTCATTGATAAACTACTTTTTGTAAGTGTATAATGATTTTTTATTCCTATTATTTATATAGATAATGGAAACAGTTAATTTAGTTATACATCATAGTGGCTTTTAGTCTGATAAGGAAGAAATGGTGTACTTCAGTGAGACAATCGAACGGTTTGATAATTTTGATCTTGATTATTTGTCTTTTCATGAGTTGCAATGGCATTGTAGAAACTAGGGCTATGAAAATGAATGTAGGATATGGTATAAACTATAGGGTATTAGTGGTAGTAAAGCTATTGAAGAGATAAGAGATGATAAAAATCTAAAATTTATGCTAGATTACAATGAAGGGTATCCTTATATAGAGTTATATGCTGTTGAAATTTCAAACCCAATTAATATTGGGTTTCCTATTAAAAAATTAGACAATGAGGTACATGACAGACATGGTATATGAGATAATAAGTATATATATATATGCCTTATAATCCAAAAGAGATTGCAAGTAGGAGTGGAAAAGAACATGAAATTGGGACGAACAATGGAGGTGACAATGATTGTGAGATTATGGATGAAAATGTAGATAATAATTCATGTCCCTTTACTGATGAGAAAAAGTGGGAAAGAGAATAGAATAAGTATGAAAAAGAAGCAACTCAAAGAAAAAGACATGGCAAACAAACTGAGACTGGGAATTAAAGTGAAGGGGTGACTGAGGGGAGTGACAATGACATATATGGAAGTGATTACAAGCTAAGTGAAAATGGTGATACAACTATAAGTGAATCTATTAGTAGTGTGATTATTAGTATGTATGATGATTTAAAGGGGAGTGGTAATGATTTTTTCATAAACACAGTTGCCGAAAAAGAGCAAGCAGTTGATGGGATGGTCAGATAAAACATACAAACCAAGTAGCCGATGTTGAGGGACAGACCAGGGATACAATGCAAGTAGTTAATGGTGAGGGTTAGAAAATGTAGAAAGAGCAAGTAGATGTTGGTAAGGGTCAAACCAGGTAGACAAATAACTCAACTGACCCAATTCCAGAAGCAGCACAAGACTTGAATGACAAGGATTAATAAGAGTTTAATGAGCCATCAGTGGATGCTAATGAAATAAGAAGTTTAAAGGGATCGGATGATAAAGGAGGTGAACATTATCAAAATTTCAATGAGTTGATAGGTATAGAGAATCCTAATTTATGCAAAGGCATGAGGTTATCTAACAAAGATATTTATTTAAAATAATTAAAAGTGGGCTATAAGGAGATGGTTTCAATATGTATTGAACAAAAGTACTTTAGGAAAAGTGGCAGCTTTATGTAAGGATAATTGTGGCTTTAGAATTCATACTTCTAAGCTAAGGGACTCTAGTGTTTGTTAGATAAAAACTTTTAACATAGATCATAAATGCTTGAGAAATGTTAGGAACACTTTGGTGAATTCAACTTGTTTGACAAGTAAATTCATTGATGATATAAGAGACAATCCAAGTTAGGATGTTTACACAATGCAAAAGAAATTGCACAGAATTTTGGGGCGTGAGGTTTCAATTTCCAAATGTTATCGAGCAAAGAGAAGATGTACAAAAATCATTGAAGGTGATATTAAAGAATAATATTAGAGGCTGTGGGATTATACAGAGACTGTGAAGAAAACCAATAGCTGAAAACAGAGTTAGGGTAGGGAGATGCAAGTGAGATTCCAACTAAATATGTAGATAACATTGCAAGAGTTCTCCCTTGCATATGCAATTGTGGATATAGAGTGCAAGGATTCATGGTTGTGGTTCTTGGGCATCTTATTTAAGGATTTTGGCCATCCCAATGAAACTGGTTGTATGTTCATTTCTGACAGGAAAAAAGTAAGTATCACTTACTTTAGTTTTAATTAATTTCCATATTTAAATTGTATATATATGCTTAATAAAGTGCAATTTAGTTTTAAGGATTGGTTGAAGCTTTTAGCAAGCTGATGCCTCAAGCTAAACATAAATTTTATGTTAAGCATATGGTGGAAGATTTCAAGATTATCTTCAAAAAAGCAAAAACTAAACTGGTGTGGGTTGTTGCTGGTGCCTCAATCATCAAGAGTTTTAAAGCACATGTACTAAAAATAAAGGAGGTAGATAAAAAAGCGTATGACTAGATGATAAAATAGGATCCAAAAACTTAGGTTCACTATTTCTTCTCCCCCCATACAAAATTTGATCCTATACAAAATAACATTAATGAGTCCTTTAATTCTTACATCAAAGAAGGTAAAGACATGCCCATTTTAAGTATGATGAAGTGGATAAGAAAAAGATTGATGAAAAGAATTTATATTAAACATAATGGCATGTTAAAGTATAGGGGTAATATTTATCTGCATGTGCAAGATAAGATTGAATTGTTGAAGATTGAATGTAGAAATTTTTTTTACACACCTGCTAGTAACTTGAAGTATGAAGTTAATTATTTTTATCCGTAAGGTTCAATGCTTAGTGAACCTTACGGATAAAAGTTGCACATATAGAATGTAGGACTTAAGTGGTGTCCCTTATAGGCTTGAGATATCAACAATTTATGCCAATAAGCAGGTTCTTGAAGACTTTGTGCATTACTTTTTTTTAAGCAAACATATTTGGGTATTTACACGCATGTTATCAATCCAATTCCAAGTAAGGAGGAATGGGAGAGGATAGAATTCCTAGATATCTTCCCTAACATTCCAAGGAAGCCTGTAAGCAGACTAAAGGAAAAAAGGATACACTCAAGTGAAGAACCTATCAATCCTTACAAAGTCTATCACGTAAGGGGATTTATAATCTATGGAAACTATGGTTAGAAGGGACATAATGTTAGAGGCTACAAAGCTAGAATAAATGGCAAAATAGCTTGGCAAAAAAGGATGAGGGCTAAAAAGCAACAAGGAAATATATTAAATTGCTTCGTGTGCATTCAAATTGAATTATTACTTTGTTAATTATTTTTACATAATATATTTATGTGTGTGCTTTTTGGGTGTTATAAGAAAAGAGCAAAAAGAGGAGCAAGTTCATAACCAACACCTTCATATATGGATCAGGTTTACATAACAAACTTTGTTTATTTTTTTTTCTAATGTGCATTGAAAGCCTATTTATGAAAGTGATGTAATGAACTCTCTCTAATTAGGTTACCAAAGGTACAAATAGAAGAGCATCATGTTCACAGCCACCACTTTAAAAATATAAACACGTTTATTTACCACATTGATATATTTTGTTTAAATATAAGTTTGATCTCACTATTAAAACTATAATCTAGTGCATTATGGATGAATGATTTTTTTTAAATAGTGTGCTATAAGGAAAAAAACCTATACATTTCAATCCAAAAACACTTTCACAATCAAGGAGCAAGGTCGCAACTCAACCCCAGCCCCAGCATCAAATTCTAGATCTTATAAGGCCAACCATTTCCACTGCTCCAAAGGTTATGAAGAAAAAATCAGCACCACCAATAGTACCACCATCAAGTTATCAAAATTTCAAACGAGCTTCTCAACTAGCATCACTTGTATCTCATAAACCAACAGTTATGGGAAGGACAAGTTTGGAAATATGGATTCTTAATGACTTGCAGTATCAATATGGATGATTTTATTTTAAAAAAATGAGTTGTTATTATACTTAACAAACTCAGTTTATGTATGAGAGTCTTTTTGTGATGCATTTTAGATATTTAATTTAGTGATGCATCCTAGAAACTTTTATTCTAGTTTAAGTTAATATTTTTTGCTAAAAAATACTTTATGGATGATAAAATAGTTATGTGGATATAAAGTCCTTGTTTTATGGTTTAAATCATTATTTCCAATTCTTTGTGTATTTTTGTGTACAATATTTATATAAGTAATGCAGGTGAAACACATCATAAACATACCAAATTGCATGTTAACAAAGATAGATAACACCTTTCATTGGCAACCACTTAGATATTACATCAAACACCTATGTTGCACTTTAACAAAGCTAGATAAGAAATACATACATAATGGCTACTATAGATGGCGAAGTTTAGCGCACGCCCAAGATTTTAGCAATTGCGACATTATTTGAGATCAGGGCTTTAGAGAACACACTATAACCACTATCATAAAGACATGGCGTGGAGATTAAGAGTCACCACCCAGGATAATAATCGGGTCAAATCGAAAATGGTGGTACTCGATTCTCTAAAAGAAGTCAGCACCATAACCAGAAGATTCTAGATACGGAATACCTACCTCTTTCGGTCTTATGTTCGTTTAGAATTACTTTATGAATTACTATCTTACCCTCTATTTACATGCAATTTCATATAAAACCTTTATTAAAACAATCAACTCCAGACAAACTAGTCATGAAAAATACATGTAAACAATGCATTCATTTAAATTTTAAATCCCTAAGTTAATCTAATCTACATTGATTTTAATTAAATGAGCTAAATCTACATATTTTACTTTATAAGTGAGTCTAAAGACTAATGGGCTAAATTCTTATTTAATTTTAATTAAATGATCCTAAGTCTATTTATTTTAATTCTAAAAATGGGCCTAAATCTACAAATTATAAAGTATTTAAATTAATGGGCCTAATTCTACATATTTTAATTCTAAAATGATCTTAAATCTACAAATTATGGAAAAGGCTTTTATTTAGTGGGCTAAGTCTAAATTAATTAAATTAAATTAAATTATGTGAGTTTATGTCTAATTAACTAAATGGGCTTAAGTTATATCTACCCTAATTTCTAATTAATTATGGGCCTAATATCAATTTTAATTAACTAAATCTACAGAAACCTAAATTTATTTAAATGGGTTAAAACTTAATGTGGGCTTAAGGCCCAAACACAAAAACAATAAATAAGCCTAAAAATAATAATAAAAATATATAAAACAATCAAATAAAAAATCAAACATATTTCTTCTAAAAACCCTAATTTAATTAAAGTGACCATGAATAATAAATAAAATGAATAACAATCAACCTAATTCTAACCACTTAAACCTAATCCAATTTTAATTAAAAAAAACCCTAATTATCTCTATAGGCATTAATTTTAATTAATTACCCAATTAAAAACTCTAATTTTACTAACCAATTAATTAAAATAAAACATACGATCACACACATGATTTCATTATTCCCACTGTTGAGGCTATTACAATTAGCTACTGAAAATTAAAAAATAAAATTCAATACAACCCAAAAAGCCAAATAAAATAAAATACCTAGAAACCCTAAAAAGTATGTTCAAATAAAAAATTTAATCCATGACATGCCATGGATCTTCACGGGTTCTTCATAGTGAATTCATGTCACCCTATCCATCAAGAGAATAAAAAAAATAATAAAAAACAATTAATCAATTAATGATCGAAAATAATAATAATAATAATAATAATAATAATAATAATAAACAAAATTAAATATAAAAATAAAATCAAAATCAAAATAAAAGAAGAAGGAGAAGAAGATTTGAGAATGAAATACAGTATAGACTTCCCTCAAAAGGATGATCATTATTAATGAAAGCTTTTGTTGTGTTTTTCTGTGATTTTTATTTTATTTGATATGATCTTTGGCAAAGAACTATAGAAAAACACATAAAAAAATCTAAGTAGGTGTATTGTGGCTCCCTTAAGAATCAGAGAAAGTAAATAAAAAAAAATCATAAAACCCTAGGAGCCTCCCTTTTCTATGTGAAATCTTGTTTATTTAAAAAGGAAAAACTGAGATTATAAAAATCCAAATCAAAATAGAACTAAATATCCTCCTAACAAATTGATAACTATAGTTTATTAGAAATTATCATAAAATTAAAACAACTACGTAAACAAATAAATAAAGAAAAAAATGGCATCAATTTTAGTGAAATGGCCACTATATGGCCATGTTTTAGCCCATTTGGCCATTCAGCCTTTTGGTCCTTTTTTTCCTTTTGTTGAAAATTTATTCATTTATTTTTCCATTTTTTTATTTTTAAATTCTCTCTTTTTTTATTTTCTTTTATAATTTTTTTAAATTTTTAAAAAAATTAAAATAAATAAATAGATAAACAAAAATTAAAAAAATCCTAAAAATAATTTATAATTTAGTTCAAAATCAATAAATCATATTCAATAAGTCTAATTTCACAGTCAATTTTCATCATTAGGTCCTCTATCGCATCCAAACTTAAATTATCTTAAAATTAAGTACTTATAGTTGCCCTCTTTGTCGTTGTTTGCTTGACAAATTGTGGCAAAGAAAATAAGCACATAATTTATAAGTAAAGAGTTAGGATACTTACCTATGCTTCTTGAGGCTTTTGCTTGTAAGTAATCGTCGATTCATGATGAATGCTTGTGTTGCCATACAACACTAGGCAAAATACTAAAACATTTGAGAAAAATACCACACTCTAACGTATAGCATTGATTAAAGAGATACATCATACTCGGTCGTATAATATTGACTATAATCGATTGTATAGTATTGATTGAAAGAATACATTGTACTCGATCGTACAATATTGACTATACTCAGATGTATAGTCTTGATTGAAAGAATACATTGTACTCAATCGTACAATGTCGACTACACTCGATTGTATAGTCATATTGGAAGGATACATCATACTCGATCATATGATGTTGACTATACTCGAACATATAGTCTAGATTGAAAGGGATACATCATACTCGGTCGTATGATGTCGACTATACTAAGTCGTATAGTCTGGAGTGAAAGGGACTCAATCATATGATGTTGACTATACTCGATCGTATAGTGCTGATTGTAGAGGTACATCATACTTTGTCATACAATGTTGACTATACTCAGTCATATAGTCTGAATTGAAATGACACATTCTACTCAGTCATTCAATGTCGACTATACTTAGTCATATAGTTTGAATTGAAATGACATATTACACTCGGTCATACAATGTCGACTATACTCGGTCATATAATCTGAATTGAAATGACACATTGCACTTGGTTGTACAATGTCAACTATAATTTGTCGTATAGTCTAAATTAAAATGACACATTGTACTCGGTCATAAAATGTTGACTATACTTGGACGTATAGTCTGAATTGAAATGACACATTGCACTCAGTCGTACAATATTGACTATACTCTATCATATAGTCTGAATTAAAATGACACATTGCACTCGGTCGTACAATGTCGACTATACTGGGTCGTATAGTCTAAATTGAAATGATACATTGTACTCAGTTGTACAATATTGACTATACTCGATCATATAGTCTAGGTAGGAATACACTACACTCAATCATGTAGCATTGATCTCTTTTATGCTTTGCCTTTTGCCGATTCATTCTTTATTTCCCTTATCCCTTTCATTGCTTACCGATTATGTTGTAATCCATAATTACTCGTGATTAACTATAACCCTTTCATTGCTCACTGATGACGTTGCAATCCATAATTGTTTATGATTAGCTACAACCCTTTCGTTGCTCACTGATGATGTTGTAGTCCATAACTGCTTGCAATTAGCTACAACCCTTTCATTGCTCACCGATAATGCTACAATCCATAATTACTCACGATTAGTTAAAACCCTTTCATTGCTCACTGATGATGCTGCATTCCATAATTACTTGTGATTAGTTGTAACCCTTTCATTGCTCACTGATGATGATGCAATCCATAATTGTCCGTGATTAGCTGCAACCCTTTCATTGCTTACTAATGATGTTGCAATCCATAATTGCTCGTAATTAGCTGTAACCCTTTCATTGATCACTGGTGATGCTGTAATCCATAATTGCTCATGATTAGCTATAACCCTTTCATTACTCACTATAATTGCTTACAAATTAACTGCAATCCTTTCATTACTTGCCTTTAATAATGCTAAAATCCATAACTTCTCATAATTAGATGCAACCCTTCCATTGCTTACCAATGACGTTGCAATCCATAATTGCTCGCGATTATCCTATAGTCCATAACTGCTCACGATTATGTTAAAGTCCATAACAGCTCACGATTATGCTACAATCCATAACTGCTCACGATTAGCTATAACCCTTTTATTAACCCTTTTATTGCTCACTTTTATAATGCTAAAGTTTAAAACTGCTCACGATTTTTATCTTTAGTTGTTTGAGTCGAATGCTTTCAATTCTTTGTGCTGACTTATTAGAATTTTTTGCTGATTGACTTTGAATTTTACTGTATTGACTTATTAGAATTTATCTACTAACTGATTTCAATTTCATTGTGTTAACCATCTCTATAAGTTGGATGCACTTTCTTCTAGATTTGTAACTCCTACAGACTTGTTGAAGTTAGTTTCAATCATGATGAATGTACAAAAGTACCATATAATATTAAAAATTTATAAGAAAATTCATCACTTTTTTACGAGATAACGTGCACTTAATGAATCTTACTAATTTTTATTTTCATGACTATCATTTATTTGTCATTTGCAAAGGTTAGAGGCATCGTTAACCATTTTATACTGAGAGCATATCGTTTACCAAATGAAGAGCTTATTTTCACACATAATTTTAGGGCGAATTTGCTAAACAAAACTTGTAAAATTGAGCATAAAAAGATCAAATTCTAAGTATCAAAATAGACTTTGAATTATTTTTGTGCTTTCCTTCCTTATCCGAGTATTCTCTTGCCTTTCTCATATTACTTAGCTTGGATACCATTGGAAAGGTCCTTTGGATAGTCATACTCGTATAAAGCATTGGAGTAAATAGATCATTTTTTGGCATGGTCCTCTTTTAGTATTCTTCCGCCTTTCTTGTATTACTCAACATGCATACTGCTAAAGGTTCATATTGATACTCTTACTCATTTCTAAGCATTAGAGTAAATTATGTTTGCTCTTATTTTGATTCTCCTCTTAGTATTCCTCTGCCTTTCTCATATTTTTCAATATGGATACCGTCAAGGGATTTGTACTCATACTCATTTTTTAGCATTGGAGTAGATTATATGCATGATTTATCATTCGAAAGACTGAAATGATATTGTGAAATTCAAGCCATTTATGCTTCATGTCCATAGATTTTGTCTTTATGTATTCTTCCCCTCGTTTAGGTATGAAGCAAGCATTAGATTGATTAGAATTTATAAACTCTCAATACAAAGCTATTAACTAAACATCTGAATTTCATGAGGTAATAAAAAAGAGCATTATGATTAAAATTCATGAGATAAATTTACTTTCAATTTGTGAATTTTATGATTGAGATGGTTCTTTATTATATAATCTAAGGAAATAGAGTTATATTACTTCTCTTTTTTATTTTCCAGGGTGTTTTCCATGTAAGATGATACTTCTAATGAATGATTAGCATTTACAACCTTTCCCATTCTTATTGTTGTATCATTTCCTTCCCCTTTCTACATTCTCTTTTTGTTTTTCCCGACACAAAATACCATAAGTTAGTATGGTCTATTTGCAAGTGAAGAGATTTTATCAAAATTCAATGTTATTCTTTTGCATTCTTCCCTTTTGATTGTGGTGATGATGTCTTTGATCACAAGGGTCATGATACTATATCATTGAAATTGTGACTTTGGGCTATATTTTTATTTCTACCATTCCATTAACGCTATAGTATAGGGCTTCATCCCTCTTCTTAATATCTCTTAGAAAAAAGGTTCAAGAGTTAGAGATCTTCTTTCATGATTAAATAATTTTTCAGAGTGCATACATTTTAGGTTTAGAGTGCATTCTTCCCTTTTTGGAGGGCTAACAAAAGTATTGTTGACATGTTAGACCTTCTCGTCACCATATTCCATACCCTACACTAGTCTAACTGTTGTGGAAAGATATTCCATATGATCCTCTAGATGAGGCTATGGAGATTGATATTGAATCTGAGGAGCTTGAACGTCTTATTTAGCCTCTTGGGGTCACCAAGATGATGCTTTTACAAGTATCATTGTCAGTGATATTCCCTTATTGGATGGGCCTATAATCTAATGGGCTCCTATAGTTTAAAGTCCCATTGAGCATCAGGTTCACCTTGATAGTGTTGCTCGCCCAATTTTACTTCTTCAGATGCTTCATATATAAATACTCTAGTTGCTTTTCTACACTTTTACAATACTAATTTTGAATGTTAGTAGCTGAGTATTTGTACAATCTCACCTAAGCTCAAAGACTTTATCATGCAAAGCAAGTATTTTAGAACAAATGTATGCAAGTATTTCACAATAAATGTATGCAAGTGTATGCATGTTATATATCTCATGCATGATCCTAATAGGTCTTCTATTTAGAACAGAGCTATATTCACAGCTTAGAGTATAAGAATAAGGTGCCTCATCAACAACATGTAGGTTTGAGCATTAAATGCTTCATTGTTGGTACTTATGATGTTAGAGCTTCTAGTATAGCACGTTTGGTAAATGACCAGGTGGTATTGTATTAATGAATTATTGGTTATTACTTATGATTTACTTCTTTATGCCTCAAAACTCTTATACTTGCTCCTATACTTTAGTGTTCCATCTTCGCTCTTTGAATGCAGACTTACTATTCTGTAATTTGCACCCAATTTCATTTTGAATTCATTGGTGCTATTCTTCAAGAGACTCAATTTGTTCACTATTGTTATTAATCCTTTGACTTACTAACCTATTAGTTACAATCTCATGCATTGAAGATGTAGAGGAGTGGGCAAACTAACTGAAGTGAGTTCTTAATAATGAAATCAACTTGATTTGCACTTTGAAGGACTCTTGAGAAGAATATGAGGCTTGATGTTGATGCAATGATTGATGATAGTTACAAAGCAAGAGTTACAATGCAAGTTACTGAACCACTTAAATTTCCTAAGTACAAAAGGACACTAGACTTACAAGTAAAATCAAAAAGGGGTGGCAAAAAAGAAAACATAACTAAAATAGTGATCTTATAGCTCTGATTTAGCTTTCATTATGTATTGTCTTTCCATTCAAATATTTATGCAGTATGATAAAGATGAATATGCGATATTTGAACAAAATTTCAAATTCAATTTTACTCATTCATTGGGGCAAAAATGAGAACATTCATTACATCACATGACACAACTCATGTTACTAATTAGTCCTTTTAGATTTTCTAACATATTATTTTTCTCTCATTTTTACTTGATTGTCTTTTTTCTTTCCTTTTTTTTCTTTTTTTTTTTCCCTCAAATTTCCTATCTTCAGAAGTTACATCATATGATAAATAGATGTTCTTTGAATTTGCATTTGTGCCCATGCTGAATGAATCTAATCAAATTGAATTTATGTTAAACATGTAGATGTGATCAATATCATAATGCACAGTACCATTAGGATGTACATTACATAAGTAAGCATGATTAAAAATTATATCATTAATCACTAAAATAAACAAGATCTAAAGAAATTGAAATTTTCTTCAAAAAAGACAATAAGAAAATTTATTTCCTATTCTAGATGCTAGGGATGTTAGGTCTTATAGTGGTTGTCCTTCATGCGGCTTAACATAACAACTATTCTTGGATCTTCTTGCCAACTATCTCCATGATTTCATCTTTTCGTACCTCAAATGTACATTTTTCTTTCTTGTTTAGTAGCTTCTCATCATCAAACTCATCACCCCATCCTGTAGGCATAATCGACTCAAAGAGTATATCAAAAGAAGGTGGTTTAGTGTAAAACACCTTATAGTCGAACTTGCATGAAGGCTGACCAAGTAAATCTTCTGCTCTTTCCATATCTTTAAGGGCATTAGGAGATTTCTCTTTGGTTTTAAGGTCTAAGTCCTCAAAGGAGCTTAGCACTTCTTCCTCACTAACTCTTGAGTTGATCATCAAGGTAGTTGAGGGTGGTGCATTTCGGTAGTTTAGAAAGGATTATTATTGGTGCTTGGGTTTTCAAGGTCCGTGATCTTTCCAAAATCTATAAGGTTTTGGATTTCATATTTGAGGCGGATGCAATTATCTATGGAGTGTTAGAGGTTTTAATGGAATTTACAGTGCTTGTTTGGGTTATAGCCTAGGGTGTTTGGGTTTGGATTAGGTAAAGGTTGAAGTAAGCCCTTTTGCATTAGGTGCTCTAAGACTTTTAACAAAGGTTGGTTAAAATTAGAGAATCTCCTTGGTTGTTGAACAACATGCACTTCCACAATCCAACTAGTGCTTCCTTGTTGTGTGCCCTTAGTTTGGTAGTTTCTTGCTTCGATGCTTCTAGCAATCTTCTTTTTCTCACTTTCGATCTCCTCAGCTTGCAACCTATCATCATAAAGGTCTACATATGTCTTAGGGTTCATCATTTGTAACCTTTCAACCAACTTAGGTAACACAATTCGAACAATCATCCTAACCTGATCCTTTTCAGCTAGCTTATTCCTCATTAATCTTGCCTCGTTCATGAATCTAGTTTGAAAATCTGAAAATAATTTATTAGGTTTCTAGTTGGTCAATTCTAGATCCTTAATGGACACTTCAAGCTTGGTAT
Organism: Mallotus nudiflorus; assembly: GCA_947683625.1. Lineage (NCBI taxonomy): Eukaryota > Viridiplantae > Streptophyta > Magnoliopsida > Malpighiales > Euphorbiaceae > Mallotus > Mallotus nudiflorus. Next base: position 2,066,158 of record CANTUR010000113.1, on the reverse strand, counting down.
TATAGTCATATTGTTTTAGAAAAATGGTGCATAATTCTCTTCAGTGCACTTGAATAGACTTCTCTAATCCATGATACCAATTAACAGCCATGCCCTCCAAGGATAGTACAAACAACATAGTAACTACAAAAAAAGGAGCCCTAGTAGTGCTTATAGTAGTTATGTATTAACTAAGGTAAATCCTTGGGTCTCCAGTACCATCAAACTTCTACAGGTGTGGTATCTTGAACTTATTAAGTAGCTTATCTTCCTCAAATTGCATCATATCATTAAAGTCAAACGAGTATCAGATGCCTTATCCTTTCATTAATTCCTCCATTTTGGACATCTTCTAAGTAAGTGCTTTCATCTGCTTGGATTCCAGCTCTTGAACTTGCTCAAGTGATTCTTTCTTGGCTTTCTCTACTAAAAGGTTCTCAACGTCCTCCAATTTCATTTCCACAGCAGGCACATTCTTAGCAACAATTAAAGGTTGCCCGACAGCATTGTCATTATTAGCAGGTGGTATACCCACAATAGGTGGATTGACCACAATAAGAGGTGCAGTAGCAGCAAGTGATGGCATTAATCTAGCCAGAGTTAGTCATAGTTCATTTTATATCATTGCTTTCATGCCATCCATCAAAGCTCCCTTAATGTCTTATAGGGTCTAGTTTCCTCCTTGTTGTTCCATCTCTTCGATTTGAGTTAGTGTAGCTTCTAGGTAAAGCGGCTTGATAAGGCTCTTTTCCAAACTACGAAGGATCTCTTTAACTGTTAATTTTGGACTGAAATTAGTTCTGATAAATCTACCACTACTCTGTTTCTAAACACAGGAAGACCGAAATGAATCTATGATGATTGTAAAAGAAAGTGTTAGTATGATGCATGAAATTCATGTATGCATGATGCACATGCTATGAAATAAATAACAAGTAATAACCATATGCATAATATCCTTCCAACCTTATTCCTCCCACATACATATTCAATGGTGAATCTCTTTTCTTAGGTTTTTTAGTCTTAGCCTTAATATCAACAGGGGATATTAAGAGCCAATGCTCATGCCAAATCTCTCAAAGTAGTAAAGCATAGAAACAGTATTTCTGGGTATAAAAGCATAGCCTAATCTTTATTAGTCCTTATAGGCTTCTAAAGTATGGGCTTAGGCTTTTATAGATAAAAATACCTCATGGAAACATTCACAAGCTATTTGGGTAATCCTAGGGGAAGTTACTAGGCCATTTCATAAGCTGAGTCTAGTGAAAAAGGTCAAGGTTCCCTTAGCAAGATGCCCTTCTTTAAGACTCAAGTCACAGGCCAAGGTTAGAGGGTTTCGGCATCCTTTACAAACTCGAGAGAAGACTACCCCCCCTTTAGGACTTAGGTTACAGTCTCTTGTCAGATGAGTCTAGTAATCTCTCTTAAACTAAGTTAAGGCTAAGAGTGATGGTTAGCCAATTTATAATCCCATGAAGCTAGTGGAATCATGGAACTATAAATCAACGCCATCGATTAATAGGGACAAGCAGAATGAATGCAAGAATAAAATAATTCTAAAGAACACAACTAGAATCAGTATCTCTTATCCCCAATGGAGTCGCCGCTATAGATGATGGGTTCAGTGCGTGCCCAAGATCTTAGCAACCGCAACATTATTTAAGCTCAGGACTCTAGAGAATACACTGACCACTATCACAAAACATAGTGTGGAGATTAAAAGTCACCACCCAAGGTAATAACTGGGACAAATCAACAATGGTGGTACTCGATTCTCTAAAAGAAAGCCAACACCACAACCAGGAGATTCTGGATATGGAATACCAACTTCTTTTAGTCTTATGTTCATTTAGAATTATCTTATAAATTACTATCTTACCCTCTATTTACATGCAATTTCATATAAACCATTTATTAAAACAATCAACTCCAGACAAACTAATCATGAAAAATACATATAAATAATGCATTCATTTAAATTTTCAATCCCTAAGTTAGTCTAATCTACATTGATTTTAATTAAATGAGCTAAATCTAAAAGTTTTAATTTATAAGTGAGCGTAAAAACTAATGGGCCAAAGGCTTATTTAATTTTAATTAAATGATCCTAAGTCTATTTATTTTAATTCTAAAAATGGGCCTAAATCTACACATTATGAAGTATTTAAATTAATGGGCCTAATTCTATATATTTTAATTCTAAAGTGATTTTAAATTTACAAATTATGGAAAAGGCTTTTATTTAGTGGGCTAAGTCTAAATTAATTAAATTAAATTAGGTGGGCTTATGTCTAATTAACTAAATAGGCCTACGTTATCTCTACCCTAATTTCTAACTAATTATGGGCCTAATATCAATTTTAATTAATTAAACCTAAAGAAACCTAAATTTATTTAAATGGGTTAAAGCCTAATGTGGGCTTAAGACCCAAAACACATAAGAAGAATAAATAAGCCCAAAAATAATAAAAAATATATAAAAAATCAAATAAAAGATTAAACAATTAATCAAACTTATTTCTTCTAAAAACCCTAATTTAATTAAAGTGACCATGAACAATAAATAAAATGAATAACAATCAACTTAATTCAAACCACTTAAACCTAATCCAATGTCAATAAAAAAAACCCTAATTAGCTCTATAACCATTAATTTTAATTAATTACCCAATTAAAAACCCTAATTTTACTAACCGATTAATTAAAATAAAACATATGATCACACATGATTTCATTATTTTCACTATTGGAGCTATTAAAACGAGCTACTGAAAATTAAAAAATAAAATTAAATACAACCCAAAAAGCCAAATAAATAAAAATACAAAATAAACAAAATACCCAAAAACCCTAAAATCTATGTTCAAATACAAAATTTAATCTATGGCATTCCATGGATCTTCACAGATTCTTCATAGTGAATTCATGTCACCTCATTCATCAAGAGAATAAAAAAATTAATCAATGAATTATTAAAAGTAATAATAATAATAATAATAATTAAATATAAAAATAAAATCAAAATCAAAATAAAAGAAGAAAGAGAAGAAGATTTGAGAATGAGATGCAATATCGTTGATGAAAGCCTGTAGCTTTTGTTGTGTTTTCCTGTAATTTTTATTTTATTTGATCTGATCGTTGGCAAATAACTAAATAAAAATAAATAAATAATCTAAGTAGGTATATTGTGACTCCTCTAAGAATCAGAGAAAGTAGATGAAAAAATTATAAAATCCTAGGAGCCCCCTTTTATGTGAAATCTTATTTATTTAAAAAGAAAAAAATAAGATTATAAAAATCCAAATCAAAATAGAACTAAATTTCCTCCTAATAAATTGATGACTATAGTTTATTAGGAATTATCATAAAATTAAAACAACTAAATAAACAAATAAATAAAGAAAAAAACAGCGTTAATTGCAATGAAATGGCCACTGTACGGCCATAGCCATTAGCCATGTTTTGGCCCCTTTTTTTTCTTTTGTTGAAAATTTATTCATTTACTTTTCCCTTTTTTTAATTTTTAAATTCTCTCTTTTTATTTTCTTTTATATTTTTTTAAAAAAATTAAAATAAATAAATAGATAAATAAAAATTAAAAAAAAGTCCTAAAAATAATTTACAATTTTGTTCAAAACTAATAAATCAAATTCAATAAGTCTAATTTCATAATCAATTTTCATCATTGGGTCCTTTATCGCATCTAAATTTAAATCATCCCGAAATTGGGTGCTTACAGCTACTACTAAATAATTTTACAGAAAATATACATTTCCGTGAAATTTATTCTTCTCAACCATGTAAACATACCAAATACCTAGTATAAAACACATCATAAACAATCCAAAATAACACTTTTTAACCAAAACACAGGGATTCCTTTCCAAAAGCAATTATCGATACTCTTTGACTTCCATTTGCAGTAACTGAATTTGGTCATTTGCACTTGCCAAATCTTTTTCAAATCTTCTTACTAGTTGTTTGTATCTAAATAATTCAAGACCAAGTTCTACCTCTCGGACTTTACTTTCTAAAATTTCATCTACGCATGATGTAACTTTGTCCAACAATTGACTAATTATTTCTTCAGCACCAGAAGAAGTTGGTGGATTAATCCATTCAAAGAAATCACATCTTTGGGGTGTAGCATATCTAGAACACCCCTGAAAATGCCACCCTCTATTTTGTGGTGTATGTGATGTTCTTATTACAATAGGAATTCCACACAGACATGTATTGTTTTGCTCACTACTAGCTTGTTGTCATGACACAAACCCATAAGTCATGAATGGCACTAGGAAACGGGAATTTTCACGAATTCGGAACTCGTAGCAAGGCTTAAAATATAAAAAATCAAACAAAACATAAATATAAATATGCTTCATAAATAAAACTTTTTAAATCATAAAGAAAACTCCATATATACATATCATAATGAAATATATTTATACATATTTTCAGATATAAAACCATTGTCAATAACAATATAAAATACTACAATAAGACATACTACTACTACAGCGTCTAATAATACAAAGAGTGATAGTTCAAAATTTACATAAGTCAGCCAGTGAAGAAAGGGTATGGTGAATAGAACTACAATGGGAGGTCTGATAAAAAGGATCCTGAAAAAATAACTAAGGGGAGTCAAACCTCATTGAATAAATTATTATTATATATATACATGCAACCTAAGGACACAGACATTCAAGCATCAGTATAATAATATTTATATATTTATATTTATTTATTTTATGCATGCATTTCATACAGATGCTCGAAATCACATTACGACAAACAAATAAATGCAGAAAGATTTTGGCTGAAGGACTGAAGTAGAACCCTAAAATATTTCACAACCTTAATCACTAAACCTCACTAGCCAATAGGCTCACTTAAATCCAAAAATATTTCTCTTCTCAAATTTGGCAGCAGACTGGCTCTGAGACACTGAGTCAACTGAGCTCCCGCAGTCTTACTGCCGACATGACTGGCCCTAAGACACTTAGTCAACCAAGCTTTCGCAGTCACACCACTCTCTAATCACAAATGTCAATAATCACTTTAACCATATCTCATATCAATAAAAATTTTATAGCTTAGTATTTAGCATACTGTTGCACAACAATCCTAATGTAACCCACTAGGTAGCACGTTTTATTGTTATCCTCCAAAATAACATTTCATAAATAAAAGTAATAAAATCATATTAGCATCCGATTTATACAAATAAATATTCACCTTTATATATATGCAAACATATATATACAATAATAATAACAATTAACATTTAATGCAACATAGCATAATAAATTCATATTTATTAAAAGTATGGATGCCAACAATATTTTCTACACGCAATGCATACATATAATAATAACTCACAGGTGGAGTGTGCTCCTCTATGATGACTTGACTAGCCCTGTCCTGTAGCCTCGGTCTCGGTATAGCTATAAAAAAAATAATTAGGATAAAAATTATAATCTTATATATTCTAAATTTCTAAGAAAACTCAATCTAAGACTCGACTCTAATAAAAGACTCAAAACTAAACACAAACCCGATGTCATATTCTATGAGAAATCTACCAAAAATTCGATAGAGTCTTCTTTGTAAAACAAACATTTCTTTACTACAAGTAAAGTCATTCCTCATGAAAACACACTTCAAAATATTCCCAAAGCTTAATGTTATGAGTTGGGCCCCCTAAACTACAATTCACGCCCAACCGAGAACCAACGTCACAAAATATGTAATAAAATAATATAATTTCTCAAATCATCAAAATATATCATAAACTTATTAAAGAAATTTATTTTCCAAATAAATAATAAAATTCTAGTTACTAAATAATATTTTGCTAATAAAATCCATTAATTAATAGCATAAAATTTTCATTTTACAAATAAATTAGCATGAATTGTAAATAATTATTAAAATCACTTATTAATATCATAAAAATAATAAAATGCTCATTTAGGCTCGTGAATAACAAATAAATTTATTTTTCATATATGTTTTCAAAATTACTAATTATTACTTAAAATTGAAAAATAATTATAAAAATTATTTCCATAATTTTATTTATCAAAAATCAATGTAAACAGAGTAATTAACAACAATTTCAATTAAAATCAAATCATTTATTAGTTTCTAATATTTTCTCAAAAATACATATTTATAAATAATTTTTAAAAATTCATATTTAAATTTCCATTCATAATTTCATAAAACTTCCTTAACAAAGTTTACTCTACAAAATTAGTAGAATTTAATAAAAATATAAAATTTTACGGGCCAGAACAATTACGTGAACAATAACCCAAACTCAAAAAATTCAAAAAATCATAAAAATAATTAAAAATCACCATTAGCAAGATCACAACCTCAATTTCAATTTATCTCAAAGCAACTATATCTAATTAAATCAAATTTAAGCTCAATTAAACAAATAACTAAAAATTAACCTAAAATCAATTTCTAAAAATTCAGGTTGTTACTGGCTCAAATCGAAGCAATTGATGGAGGGGTTTAGAAGCCTAGAGGGAGAGCTTTTGATTAAGATCGGCGACACGTCCTGAGGTTATTGGAAACGTCGTCGATAATCCCCTCACCTCACCAGCATCGAGAAGACCAAGAGGAAGAAAGAGAGAGGCAACCGGCGTGGGGGCGAGCTGCTGTTGCTAGCGACACTGTCAGGTGGAGGTGGGAGTGGTGGTAGTGGCTGGATAGTGATGGTGGTAGTGGTGGTTAGCACTGTCGAGTGGGAGAAGGTAGAAGAAGTGAAGAAGGAAAGAAAGAAAATGAAGAAAGAAGGGAAGGGAAGGAGAAAAACAAAAAAAAAATTATTTTGTACTTTTTTTTTACAAAATAATAATAACTTTTAAAATAATAATAATACTCTAATATTTTAAAAATCTATCTTCCTCCTAAAATATTTATACACTTAACAATTAATTAAAATTTAATAAAACTACACAAATAATAATCTCATAAATAATCAAATAATAATTAACATTAATTAATCCCACACTTAATTTAATAATTAATTAAAAATTCAGGTTATAGCAATCTTTCCCCCTTATAAAAATTTATCCTCGAATTTTCATAAGTAAAAAGGAATATAAGGTTTATTAAGGAAATGGATAAGGATATGTCACCCACATCTCTGCCTCAATCTCCCACGTGTGCTCCTCCATATTATTGCTCCTCCATAAGAATTTGACCATTAGAATCTACTTAAAATGCAACTGTCGAACATGATAGTCAACAATGGCTATTAGTTCTTCCTCGTACATTAGATCTTCATTCATTTCCATATTCAAAGGTTATAAAATGTGTGAAGGACCTTAAATGTACTTCCTGAGCATTGACAAATGAAACATTGGATGTACCTGAGACAAATTCAGAGGCAAAGCCAATTGATATGTAACCATACCAACTCTCTCCAATATCTCAAAAGGTCCTATATATGTTGGTGCCAACTTTCCCATATTGCCAAATCTCATAACACCTTTCATTGGTGACACCTTTAAAAATACATAGTCTCCAACTTGAAATTCCACATCCTTGAGCTTCAGGTCTGTATAACTCTTTAATCTACTAACTGTTATTTCCAATTTCCTTCTAATCAAAGCAACCTTCTCAAATGCATCTTGAATAATGTTCGGTCCAATTAATTCTCTTTCCCTAAATTTATTCCAACTTAAAAGAGATCTATATTTCCTTCCATACAATGCTTCATATGGTGCCATCTCAATACTGTTATAGTAGCTGTTATTATAAGAAAACTCTACCAATGGCAGATGATCATCCCAACTACCTCTAAGATCAATTACACACTTCTCAATATATCTTCAAGTGTTTGGATTATTCTCTCAAACTGACCATTTGTTTGAGGGTGAAAAGCAATACTGAAGTCAAGCCTGGTACCCATCACTTCTTATAACTTTTGCTAAAATTGAGAGGTAAACACTGATCCTCTATCTGAAATAATGGAAACATGCACCCCAAGCAAACTCATAATATTCTTGATGTACAGCCTAGCTAACTTGGCCACTGAAAAAGTAGCTTTAACTTGTACAAAATGAGCTTACTCGGTTAACCTGTCCACTATCACCTAGATGGAATTGTATTAATCCTTCGAACGAGGCAATCCTATCATAAAATCCATAGTGACTCTCTTTTATTTCCACTCAGGAATCAAAAGAGATTAAAGCTTCCTATAAGGCCTCTGATGCTCTGCCTTCATTTGTTAACAGGTCAAGTACTTAAAAACAAATTCAACTACATTTTCTTCATTCATCCTACCAGTAAAGATCCTTAATATTATAGTACATCTTAGTGGAACCAAAATGTACATTGTAAGTTATAAAATGAGCTTTCTCCAATATCTCTTCTCTTAAATTATCCACATATGGAACACACAATCTCCTACTAATCCATAGCACACCTTAATCATCGAGATTAAAATCAGTGAACTTCCCTTCATAAATTTTCTCCATAAGCTCAACCAAATTAAGATCTCATATTTGAGCTGCTTTGATCCTATCCCTAAATACTAATCTAACTCTAAACTAAGCTAACAATCATCCTGACCTAGTTATCTTCATCAACAACCCCTAATCCACTAACTTATGCATCTTTTGGATCAATGGTCTCCTCTCCACACTAATGTGAACAAGACTACAGGAGGACTTCTTACTCAAGGCATCTACTACCACATTAGCCTTACCTAGATGGTATAAGATATCACAGTCATAATCCTTCAAGCATCTTCTCTATCTAAGATTTAAATCTCTCTACTGAAAGATATACTTTAAAATTTTATGGTTTATAGATTTCACATGTTACTCCATATAGATAATGTCTCTAAATCTTGAGAGCAAAAATTACAGCGGCCATCTTTAGGTCATAAGTAGGATAGTTCTGCTTGTGCTTCTTTAACTACCTAGAATCATAAACCACTACCCTTCCATTCTGCATTAACACACAACCTAGGCCAACTCTAGAAGCATCACAGTACACAGTAAACTTATCTACTCCATTGGGCAAAATCAACACTGGAGCTGTAGCCAACTTCTCCTTTAACAATTGGAAGTTGTTCTCACATGCATCTAACCATATAAATTTCACATTCTTCTAAGTCAAGCGGGACATAAGTGTTGTAATCCAAGAGAAGTCTTAGGCAAACCTCCGATAATACCCATCCAAACCTAGGAAACTCTGAATCTCAATGACTACTATCAATCTAGGCCACTCAGACATTGCTTTAATCTTCTATGGATCAACCTGAATGTGCCATCCTTAGACACTATATGTCCTAAGAATGCTAAACTTTCCAACCAAAAATCACATTTTGAGAACTTAATATAAAGTTGATGCTCCTTTAGTATTTGTAGTACAGTTCTTAAGTGATATACATACTCTTCAAATACACCAGTATATCATCAATAAAAATAATTATGAACTAATCCATAAATGGTCTGAACACCCTATTCATCAAATCCATAAAGGTTATTAGTGCATTAGTTAATTCGAAGGACATCACCATAAACTCATAGTGGCCATATCTAGTATGGAATGTCATTTTAGGAACATCAGCTTCACTGATCCATAATTGATGACAACTTAACCTCAAGTCAATCTTAGAAAAGAACTGTGCACCCTGAAGTTGATCGAACAAATTATCTATCCTCGAAAGAGGATACTTATTCTTAACAGTCACCTTGTTCAATTCTTTATAATCAATTCATAGTCTTAGAGTACCATCTTTTTTCTTCATAAACAGGACTAGTGCACCCTAAGGAGAAGTACTGGGTCTTATGAAAACCTTGTCTAATAAATCTTGCAACTGCTCATTTAACTCTTTCAACTCCATAGGAGCCATCCTATAAGGCGGTATAGAGATAAGAGTTGTGCCTAGAACTACATTAATGCAAAATTCAATCTCCCTGTGAGGTGGTAAACCCAAGAATTTAGTAGGGAAGACATCTAGAAACTCACATTCTATAGGAACATCTAAGATGGATGTCGGCTCTGTTATAGTATCCCTAACTAATGCCCAAGTATCCCTGACACTCTTTTCGCAACATCTTCCTTGCTGTAATAGTAGAAATAAGAATATAAGGTGCTAAACTCTTGTCACTCATAAACTTGAATTCCTCTACATTTAGAATTTTAAAAATCACCTCCTTGCTATAATAATCCACCAGAGCATAATGCTGAGAGAACCAGTTTATACCTAGGATTACATTGAAATCCATTACATCTAGCAAGACTAAATCTATAGGCAACTCTCTGCCTTCTACCAACACAGGACACCCAAAAAGAATCACATCTATGTCTAATAAATTATTTGAAGGCATGGCAACTGATAAAGGAATTGCCATCCTCATAGCTTGCCAACCCAATTTCGAAGCAAACACAAGGGACACAAAAGAATGGGTAGCATTCGGATCAATTAAAACTATAGCATTAATAAAACATACCAAGAGTGTACCTACCACCACTGCATTGGATGCCTGAGCATCCTGCTAACTAAGAGTGAAGACTCTGGCTTGGCCTCTACCTCCCAGTTGGCTGGTAGAAGCCTATCCAAATCCTCTGGTAATGCCTCTACCTCACCCCTACTGGGCTACAAAATAAGAACTGCTTGGGTACCAGAATGGCGATGGCTGAAACTGAGCGAAAGCTACACTAGCTAAAGATGACTAGGGAAATTGCAATTGAAAATCAGAATAAGGGCAAGATCATGCAAAATGTTTCTTTTTTCCACATCAAAAACATGCCCTCAGAGCTCTATAACATGGTCCCTAATAAACTCTCCCACATGTCTGATAGGCACTGGCTGCAGATTCTATACTATCGTATTTAGAACTTTTCCCACTACTACTGTCAGTAGCACCATAATCGAATCTGATAGGTATATAGGTCCCACTACAACCATGCATGCTGCTTCTGTGGACTTTCTACTGGGGTCTCTAGCTCTACTGAATAGATCCTCTATGTTGACTATTGGAGCTAATATAAAATGTCAATTATAGAGTATCCTCATATCCTCATACTCTAGTACCTCCCATCTGATAATAGTCATGCATAACTCCCTGCCCAATAAGCCTAAGCTAGATCTTTTTAGCTAGCTCAATCACTGAATCAAGAGTCAAGCCCGCTGTAGGCATCCTAGCAAATAAAGAACCCAATCCAGTAATATAGGTGGTGATAGCAAAATAATGATCCTTCATCATGTCCTCAGTATATCTGGACAACTGAAGAAACACTTTAGTGTACTCCTCTACTGACTTGTCGCCTCTAAAAATATTCGTCAGCTGGAGTCTGTAACTCATCCACATTGGCTCTAAGCATAATCATCTCATCAATCACTCTTTGAACTGAGCCCAAGTCAGTGTAGTCATATGGGGCTAGATCACCTGAACAAACCAATCCAACGTTGGCCCCTCAATTAACAACTCAATAATAAGAATCTTCAGAAACTAAATGTATGCAGTCTAATTCCTCAACTCAATCACATAAAGAAAATTGAGTGAATATGAAGCTCCATTAAAGGAAATCCTACTGACTCTAGCATAAAAAAAGTTTCCTTTAAGTCTAACAAACCCTGAACTCCCTACTAATATAGAGGCTGCAAAGGTGGTATGGCTTGGGGTATAACTACTGCACCTTATTGAATCTCTGGTGCATAGGCAGCTTCCTTAAAACCCTAGCTTGTAGGTTCATCATCATGCAGCTCTCTCAGTCTATAGTGACTTGCCACTCCTCTAGGTTTACCTCTACATCTACCGCCATGCCTAATCGAACCTAATTGTTGTAGTAGTTTCAAAGAAAACTCAGACTTTAGCAACCTAGGTCAAACTATACTAAACCTAGGCTCTGATACCAACTTTGTCACGACACAAACCTAAGAGTCATGACCAGTGCTAGGGAATAAGGATTTCTCATAAATTCGGAATCCATAGCAAGCCTTAAAATATAAAAACTCAACAAAACATAAACATAAATATGCTTCATAAATAAAAAATTTTAAATTATAAAGAAATCTCCATATATATATATATATATATATACAAATATTCAAATACAAAAACTTTGTCAATAACAATATAAAATACTATAATAAGACATATTACTACTGCAGTGTCTAATAATATAAAGAGTGATAGTTCAAAATTTACATAAGTCAGCCGGTGAAGAAAGGGTCCAGTGAAGAGAACTACAATGGGAGGTCTGATGAAAAGGATCCTAAAAAAATAATTGAGGGGAGTCAAACCTCACTGAGTGAATTATTATTATATATATACACACAACCTAAGGATATAAAAATTCAAGTATCAGTGTAATAATATTTATATATTTATATTTATTTATTTTATACATGCATTTCATACAAATGCTCAAAATTAAATTACGACAAACAAATAAATGCAGAATGATTTTAGGTGGAAGTCCGAAGTAGAACCCTAAAATATTCTACAACCTCAATCATTGAACCTCACTAGCCAATAGGCTCACTTAAATCCAAAAATATTTCTCTTCTCGAATTTGACAGTAGACTGGCCCCGAGACACTGAGTCAACCGAGCTCCCACTGTCTTACTGCCAGCATGATTGGCCCGAGACACTCGGTCAACCGAGTTTCTGTAGTCACGCCACTCTTTAATCACAAATCTCAATAATCAATTTAACCATATCTCATATAAATAAAAATTTTATAGCCTAGTATATAGCGTACTGCTGCACAACAATCCTAGTGTAATCCACTAGATAACACGATCTATTGCTATCCTCCAAAATAACATTTCATAAATAAAAGTAATAAAATCATATTAAATATGAGTAGCATCCAATTTACACAAATAAATATTCACCTTTATATATATGCAAACATATATAGATAATAATAATAACATTTAACATTTAATGCAACATAGCATAATAAATTCATATTTATTAAAGTATGGATGCCAACAATATTTTCCACATGCAATGCATACATATAATAATAACTTATAGGTAGAATGCGCTTCTCTATGATTACTCTGCTAGCCCTGTCCTGTAAGCCTCGGTCTCAACGTAGCTATAGAAAAAATAATAATAATAAAATAATTAAGATAAAAATCCTAATCTTATATATTCTAGATTTCTAAAAAAACTCAATCTAAGACTCGATTCTAATGAAAGACTCAAAACTAAAAACAAACTCGATGTTACGTTTTACAAAAAATCTACAGAAAATTCAGCAAAGTCTCATTTGTAAAACGGACATCTCTCTCTACTACAACTAGAGTCATTCCTCATAAAAACACACTTCAAAATATTCCCAAAGCTCAACATCTCGAGTTGGGCCTCCGAACTACAATTCATGCCCAACCGAGAACCAACATCACAAAATATACAATAAAATAATATAATTTCTCAAATCATCAAAATATATCATAAAAATATTTAAAAAATTATTCTCCAAATAAATAATAAAATTCTAGTTATTAAATAATATTTTGCTAATAAAATCCATTAATTAATAGCATAAAATTTTCATTTTACAAATAAATTAGCATAAATTGTAAATAATTATTAAAATCACTTATTAATATCATAAAAATAATAAAATGCTCATTTAGGCTCATAAATAACAAATAAATTTATTTTTCATATATGTTTCCAAAATTACTACTTATTAATTAAAATTGGAAAATAATTATAAAAATTATTTCCTTAATTTTATTAATCAAAAATCAGTCTAAACAGAGTAATTAACAACAATTTCAATTAAAATCAAATAATTTATTAGTTTCTAATATTTTCTCAAAAATACATATTTATAAATAATTTTTAAAAATTTATACTTAAATTTCCATGCATGATTTTATAAAATTTTCTTAACAAAGTTTACTCTACAAAATTAATAGAATTTAATAAAAATATAAAATTTTGCAGGCCGAAACAGTTACGTGAACAGTAACCCAAACTCGAAAAATTCGAAAAATCATCAAAATAATTAAAAATCATCATTAGCAAGCTCACAACCTCAATTTCAATTTATCTTTAAGCAACTATGTCTAATTAAATCAAATTCAATCTCAATTAAAAAAAATAACTAAGAATTAACCTAAAATCAATTTCTAAAAATTGAGATTGTTACCGGCTCAGATTGAAGTAATTGATGGAGTGGTTAAAAAGCCTAGAGGGAGAGCTTTCGATCAAGATCAGCGACACATCCTGAGATTGCTAAAAATATCGCTGGCAAGTCCCTCACCTCACCGACACTAAAAAGAACAAGAGGAAGAAAGAGAGAGAGAAGCAACCGACGTTGAGGTGAGCTGTTGCTACTGGCGGCGCAATCAGGTGGAGGTGGCGATGTGGTGGCAATGGCTGGACAATGATGGTGGCACTAGTAGTTGGTGTTGTCGGGTAGGAGAAGGGAAAAGAAGAGAATAAGGAAAGAAAGGAAAGGAAGAAAGAAGGGAAGCGAAGGAGAAAAAGAAAAAAATTGTTTGTACTTTTTTTTAACAAAATAATAATAATACTCTAATATTTTAAAAATCTATCTTCCACCTAAAATATTTATACACTTAACAATCAATCAAAATTTAATAAAACTACATAAATAATAATAATCTTATAAACAATCAAATAATAATTAATACTAATTAATCTCACACTTAATTTAATAATTAATTAAAAATTCGGGTTCTAAAATTTGCGAAGATTCTAAATTCATTTTTAAGGTGGAATCAATTTTTTAGAAGGTCATTTTCAAGGTTTAAAGATTGTTTAATGATTTAGGACTAATAGGGATTTGGGTAAATGGGGTGTTTATACTACTTAGTGACTAACGTCGTTGAGTTATATAAGTTTTTTTTTTTACACAGATGTAAAAGAGGTCCACATCATATGCCATGTATGCTGACACGTTAGCCTGTCAAATGGCACCACTGGCTTTGGCACACTGCTGCTAATGAAAAAATACATGGGGTAGTGTTTTGTTAGTGAAAATTCCATGGAATGAACTTTGCAAAACACTTAAACAATAGGGTACAAAATTGTACTTTCCCCAATTATTTAATTTCCATTTTTATTAATTAAATCATTGGAGAAAATTCTTAAGCCTTGAAATTTATCATTTAGGATGTTCCTAAGTCAATTTCGTTGATTCTATCATTTTTGTAATTTTTTTAGAATTTTTGAGAGTTATTAGGAATATATATATATATATATATATATATATATATATATATATATATATATATATATATATATATATATATATATATAATTGTTTATTATGCAGTATACTGAAGCAAAGACATTAATTAATAGACAGATGATAACACATTAGCCTGCTTGCTCCACTTGTAAGTTAACATATTGGAATGTGTGTTAGATTTACATATAAAAATATAGATTGGTTTATTATATTTAAAGGTATATTTAATTAAAGAATTTATATTTTTAATATTTGAAGCATCTATATTGTTGATTTGATAATTTAAAAATCCTAATTATTTTGGATTACTATTATCAAGGTGATCTTGCTATAATTGTTGTTAATAAGATTAATAGTGTTAATGATACTGTGAATGATAAAAATA
Organism: Mallotus nudiflorus; assembly: GCA_947683625.1. Lineage (NCBI taxonomy): Eukaryota > Viridiplantae > Streptophyta > Magnoliopsida > Malpighiales > Euphorbiaceae > Mallotus > Mallotus nudiflorus. The sequence continues at coordinate 2,050,572 of CANTUR010000113.1, read as the reverse complement.
AAAGTATTTTATTTTTAGTATTGATATTTTCCTTAGAATTTATTATGCTTTTATAGATATAAATAATTTTGGAAAAGATTGGTAGAACGGGCTATCTGATGGGTGTTATAAGGATTGTGTACACACAGGTAATAATTCTTGAGTCGGGCCCTTATTGAAAATTTAATTTTGAAGCTTAGTTGATGTATAACTCTTGGGCGATATGTATGAATTATGGGTAGTTATTACTGGGACCGATGGCTCTGTTGACATATAACTCTCGAGAACCGCTAGTAAATATTATAATAAGAGTTTGATTGTGGCTAGATAACAGATTTAGTAATCTAGACACTACAGTAGATTTAAATTTTTATGGTTATTATTTTAATTATGTTGTGCTAAGATGTTGGTGATTATGGTAATATTGGAGGTTATGGTTATGATTATATATTTGGGAGTGTATCTGCATTTTTATAAGCTTTGGTTTTCTGTTAGTACAAGGGAAACTCTACCAGATTTTCTTTACAATTTTAAGTTAATGGTTTTAAGTGAAAATTTTCCTTAAGCTTACGATGGGTTTTGAAAAAACTTTATATTTTCTCATCCCTTAGGGCCAATCACGTGCCCTTAAGGTTCAAGTCGGGACACTAACATTTTAGGCTATAAATTTCAGCTTTCATGGGCAACCTTCACACTACATTTTCAACCTATGTCTCCCTTAATATAACTCCAAAATAAATGATTCAATATTATATTTAAAGCTAACATCTAAAGCAACAAATGCTATATTTTAAGCATGAATCAATTTGACTATTACTAAGGCTAAAAATGAGTTACAAATTGTAGTAAAAATAAATCTTAATTAGAGCTTATTTATGTCTCCTTAATTAAATGAGCTTTAAGTTAGGTTTGGAGTTAGGTTTTCTAAGCCTATGTAAAGGCTTTCCCATGTAACTTAAGGTATCAATGAGAAATGCAATATCACTTTTATAAAGCTTTTGATTTGGTTCTTAAAAGGACTAATTTCATACTTATCAATCATCTTGATTATGGTGTCTAACTTGACTTATCTTCCTTTACTTTGTAAAAGGAGTGGCATCTACTTTTATTATTCTGTATTCTTAGTTCTGGGTTCTTAGTTTGCTAATCAAAAGAGGCATAATCAATAAACGAAATACACATGATCAATAAAGGTTAGTAATTATTAACTTAAAGAATCACACAATAAACATAAATCATAAATACATATCATAATCAAACCCAAAATTATTATCAAGAAATAAGATAAGTAAAATTAAAGGATGATCACATCAACACACAAAGATCTAAACACATGTTGTCACAAGATCATAAAAGGATCAAAGATTAACCCATCTACAAATAAAAGTTAGTAATCAATATATAAAACAAATAAGAAATAACATCAAACACACAACCGCAAAAATAAGCATAAATCAAACATTTTAATTTTTATCATCAACTAAAAGTATAAACCAAAATATGAAAAGTAATGGAATTGAGAAAGGATTGAAAGAAAGAGTTAAAAATTAAAATAAATCATATAAAAATAAAAATAGAATAGAAATTAGAAACCAATCACCATAGGACCATTGAGACTCATTTAGATGATGTATAATCATCATTGAACATATAGGAGTTTCAAGGATCATCCTTGGATTCATTATAGAGCAAAAAAAGTGATAGGATGAAAAAAGAACTTATCTAACTGGTTTTCCTATAAGTGATAGCAAGCTAGAAGCATGAATAGTATTGGAATTAAGGCCTAAATGGTCGACCGGCTATTCATTAACCAAATTCAACCATTCAGGTCTAAACAGCATGCAAAATAAACTATTTTACTTGAAAATTAAATAATTTAAGCCCTAAACCCAAAAATAAAGACAATGAAATCAATGAGCCTTAAAAAATGGACTGAGACTTACCAAAAAATAAGAGATTGAGTGAAGAGAATGAGATTAAAGTGGTTTAAATAAAATATAATTTAATGGTAATGTGAGAGTTAATTTAAGGTTATTCTTAACAAAGTTTATATGTTAGGATTAAAGAGGAGTTTCAAGAATAATTGGATAGTTTTTAGGTAGAGAAAAGAGGAAAAATTAAGAGAGAGATTAAATTGGTAGAATTTTGGCTTATTTTTCTAATTTTCTCTTAATATTTATTAGTGAAAACTGACACCTCTCTTGGATAATTACTATTCTTCATAGTATCTTTTTTCCATTAATTATCCCTCATTTTCTCATAATATGTGACTATCTAATTATAAGCAAACCAGTGATGACAAATGATGTAATTAGTTTACAAAGTTTAAGGTTTAAAAAGTAAAAGGAATATGCACTTCCCATTTTTAGAGTGACACATAATATATTTTATACTTTGAGAGCGCTATTGGGAAATGTGCTTTATTTTAAGAATAAGAACGATGAGTTGGACATGTGTAGGATCCACTTTGACCACTGAATGTTAAAATTTTAACTTTTTGCTAAATGGGACCTATAAAGACACTATAATTTTAAAAGACAATTTCAATATGAAATTTATTCTCTTAAGCTCAATTTGCCATTCGAAAAAGTCAGTTGATTAAAAGTTGACTTTTTATTCTAGGATTTTCTAAGTTAAACCAAAGCCCATGCAATAAAAACTAGACTAAAAAACATTAAACAGACAAACTCTTTTTTTAAGGTTTGACTTATTGACACAGAAGACACTACTCACGACACTTCATTTTTCTCTTAATCATCAAAACCTCTTTCTCAAAATTATTAGGGCTTGATAAAGCCTATTTTAAGGTTTTGTTTGGTCTTTTAAAAGACTCGATTTATTATCAGGTGAAGTTTTACTGTCTTGAATGGTTCTAAAATAAGTTAAAGGTTGTTTCCCTTCAATAATCTCATTCAATAATGAGATATTTTCATCATTGGCTTTTAGGGTTTTAAAAAATGACCCTAACACCCTCATCTTTTCTTTTCCTTTCCCTCTCTCTTTCCTCCCCATTTTTTTATTTTTCTCCTCCCCATTTTTTTTTATTTTTTCCTTATTTTTCCCCTACTTCAAGTAAACTATCTAAAGTCTCCTTTCCTCATTTAAATTTAGAAATATAATTCTTCAACTCTAAGACCTCCTTAGAAAGCTTAAGATTTTCATCATTAGCTTTCTTAAGTTGATCTTCCAACGAATTTAAAGATTTCAAGTCATTAGCAAGTTGTTCATTTAATTCAATAAGTTTAGAGAAATTTTTTTTCAAGTTTTCAAATTCCTTGGTCAAGCTAAATAACTCATGCTTGTAAAGCTTCTTCTTAGAGAGCAAGCTCTTACATTTAAGCACAAGTTTGCTCACAATAAAGTTCTCATCATCATCACCATCACAAGAAGAATAAGAAGTAGATGGTACCTCATTTTTATTTTCAAGAGCCATGAAGCAAAGGTTGGCCACTTCTTGTTGTTCCTCTTCTTTTTTCGATTCAGAGAAGTCACCCCATAAAGCTTTAAAGGCCTTATTCTTGTCCTTTACTCCTTTGTTCTTGAATTTGAGCTTAAGGAACTCATTTCAAATATTACTCGATTTCTTGCATTCATAGTAGTAACCTCCTTGTTCTTCTTACCTTCATACTTCTTATTATCTCTTTGCCTTGAGAAGCTTTTTCTTTTCAAGAACTTCTTAAAACCTCTAGTGATCAAGGTTATCACATTATCTTCATCACTTGAATCCACCAAGATTTCATCTCTACTTGCTTCTTGTATAACCTTCAATGCATGCTCTTTTTCTTTTCTTTTTTCTCATCTCTCTCACCTCCTCTTTACTTGAAAGTAAACTCATATGTAAATAGCTTTCCAATAAGCACATCAGTTAAGAGAATTGAGAGGTCTTATGCTTCTTCAATTAAAGTGACTCCAGATTCCCAATCCTTCTTAGGTAGGATTCTTAGAATCTTATTGTTCACTTATTCCTTGAAAAAGTGTTTTCCAATTTTCTTTAGAGTAGTAAGAAGAGCACTGAGATGATTGTTCATTTTAGTTATTGACTCTTGAGGCTTCATCTTGAAGAGTTCATACTAATACATATGGAGTTAAACCTTCTTGCTTCTTACTTCCACATTTCCTTAATATTGATTCTTAAGAGTCTCCCATACTTTTTTTATGAATTGGCAATATTGAACTTTCCCACCTTCTTCTCTTGACATAAAGGAAAGTACAGTTATTCTTTTAATTTTCTTCTTTTTTATTATTGTTCCATTGACCTCTTGTAAGAGTATTCTCTACTCTATTAATGGTAGCTTTAGGTGGTTCCCAACCTTTTAGAATAGTATCATTAATGCGATCACTATCTAAATACAACTCCATTTTGAACTTCCAATAAGGGTAGTCACTACCATCAAAAAATGGTCTAAGAGATGAAAAATTAAGAGATTCACTCCCTTTGATCTTGAATTCTAACAATTAAGTACCTAGAACCTAAGCTCTAATACCAATTGTAATTGCCCTAAAGGGGGGTAAATATGGCTTTTTAAATTTAAAGGAAAATTAAAGAAATTAAACAAGAATTAAAAAGAGTTTAAAGTGAAAAAGAATGAACACACCAATTTAAGGAGTTCGATTCATAAATGAATCTATGTCTCTACCTAACTTATCCCTAAGTTAGGATTTAGAATACCCATACCAATCTATTACTTAATTGTGTACACACGAGTTTGAGGCTCACTATTTAACCTTACATAAACAAGAGTTTTTGTGGCTAACTCTACAACCAAATCCCAAGTGTTTTGTTGGTTAACACTTGAAAAAAATCCTCTTAGAGTTAGTTCCTTACTTCCCTTTCTTAAACCCAAGAAATACAATAATAACAAGAACCTATTCTATCACACAACCAACTCTCAAAGAGTTTAATCAAGTATAAAGAAGGTAGTTAAAAGAATTAATGCTCAATTGAATGCTTAGGAGAAAATTGAATGTTCAAAGTGTATAAGTTGTTAATGGAACTTTAGAGCATGTTTTTATAGTTTGAGTATAAAAATATGGTTATTAAAGCCATTAACTTCATCCCTAACCTCTCCAAGCTTCATTTAATGTCATTTAAATTTTTGCAGAATTTAGTCAGTCCCAATCAGGACATTTGATAAAATTAGCTGTTGGAGTTGACAGAGCCATTGGACTTGAAAAGGACAAAAGGCTCTCGATCAAGACAGTGCTCGGGACTAGTGTCCCTAGTGGCATCCCAGTTGGGATGAGGGATTGGGATCAATACTACCTCATTTTGTCAAATTTGCTTGATAAGGTCCTGGGTGGTGTTAATTGATCCCAGTCGAGACTCCCTTGTCTTGAGTGGTGTCCTAGTTAGGACTTTGCCCGAGATAGGTACTTCCGAAGTATGGAAAAAGGGCAATGATGTCTCGATCTTGGTCCTAGTCAGGACAGCCTTCCAGACTTAAATTCCTTTTATTTTTCTTCATAATTCTGTTCTCCAAAGTTATCCTAACTTATACACACTTGTAGCAAACATATTAGATGCTCAAAATAAGGTTTATTAAGATCAAAATAAAGGTTAACTAAGATTGATCATGACTAAGGTTAATATTAAGAATGTGGTTCCTTAATGATGAAATGCCATGTTTTCTACCATTAGCACTAAGAATTTTACCACAATAAATGCATTTGTCTCTTACCAATAAATCTTTCTCCTTTATCTGCTCAAAATGCTCCCAGACTATTGATATGGTTTCAACCTACTTCCTTTTTTTGGATTTGCTCCCAAACTGCTACTAAGCATTAGTAACATATTGCTTTTAGGAATTTTTATTGGCTTCCACCTCTTTATTAGGAGCCATAAGTTCACCATTCATAGTTCACAGTTGTTTATTTCAATTGTGTCCATCTACACAATTGTAAGAAATAGAATAAAGCAATTAACAACTTCTTATATTAAACAAAATGAGATAAAAAAAAATAGCACATCACTATAAAACAAAATAGATAATTTGTAATATAAAATTAATAACTTAAATAAAATAAATTATTTTATTACTTAAATAAAATAAAAAATTAGTTTTGTATTAAAATTATATTAATAAATATATTTAAATAAAAAATTATTTATTAAAAAATTTTGGCATTTTAAAATATATTAAATATACAAATATATACTTCTTAAATAAAAAATTATTTATTAATATTTTTTTTAGCATTTTAAAATATTTTTAATACACAAATATACTTATAAGTTATAATAAAATTAATATATTTTTAAACTAATTATAAAACCAAATTTTATTTTATTTAAAAAATTACTTTTTTCCCACAAAAACATAAAATACAATCAAATCCATATAGATCCATCCTCAATAATGTCGATCCATATAGGTTCAATATAAATTTGTATTAATATAATAAATAAAATAAACAACACAGAAATTATACCAACTATTTAGGGGGACAATAAAAGAAGAGATTCAAGAGGATCCACCGTCATTAGTGAATCAAAGGGCCTCCACGGGTGAAAAAATGAGGGCTTCCACCTTTTACAACTTTGATTTCAACATTTACATCACATGTAACCACATGAAGATGAAAAAAGCTAACATAAATCCCAAATCACAGTAGATCTATAGAAACAATATACATACAAATAGATCTTTAAGAATATCACCATTATTACTAGAAAACTCTTTAAATCTATATGGTCTATCACCCTTTAAACTTCTTTACATCAAAATAAATTTAAGATCAATGAACAAGAAGGAGCATAAGTGAAAACTAAAACTCGTTTAGTCTAAGAAACTATCAAAGGACAAAGATAGTGTAAAATAACACTTGAGATTATATTATTTAATGTTAGAATGAATAGATTTTGAGTTAAAATGAAGGGATTTGAAGATGAAATTAAAGGATTTTAGGTTTATAATAAGGGGAGAAATATATATATATATATACCAAACCGCAAACCAAAGTCGGAGAAATGCCCTAACCCTCCACCGAGCCGCTTCCCTCCATCTGAATTAATTGAGCCACATCTTTTATCCAAGAAGGTTATGCACAGCCCTACCAATAGCATTTTGTTTTGTTGCTAAAAGCAATATGCCACCATATGTTTCTTTTAAAAATTTATTATCCACTACTATAATCAGTTTACAAAATTTCCATCCTTTTATTGATGTATTAAGAGCCATAAAGACATAGAAGAATGAGTGGTCCTCTTTTGTCTCCAGGTGAACAACTGATCATGGATTTGTTGTCTGCAAGACATATAGAAACCTTGGTAGTATTGCATAAGATTCATCTAATTTACGTCTTAATATATAAAGTGCTTTTTCTTTTGATCTTTATACTTCTAAATAGTTTATATTGACACCATATTCATCTCCTATGTCTATCATTATATCGACTATTGAGTATATGGTTTTAATGCACTAATATTTTGATTTTATGCACTCAGCCACTATAGATGTTGTTGTTTATCATTGGTTTGCTAATCTAACCTCCATACTACAAGCGTGGTTGTTGTTGAATTTTTTAACTATAAGTTTATCTATTTTACCATTTTTTATAGCCTTTATCATCCAGTTGCATTTTCATCAAGCATTTTGCAACATAAAGCCCTTTATTTATTTTATATATTTTGTATTGGAAGTTGCTGTTAATAGCATAAAAACTTGATGCTTTTTTAAAATCTTTTTTATTCTTGTATATTTTTCCTTGTTCAGGTTATATTGTGATTATATTACAGATTATGGATGATTTTTCACCCTCATCTTATGGTTGTTATTCTTTGCTCCTCCTTTAATATTGTAAAAGCATTGTTGTCATCATATTTGCATAATTTAAAAAATTTGTATTTTAATTATTTCTTCTATATTTATTGAGCTATGTTTAGAAACTGATATGAATGGCCTTGAATCAGCGTGGTTTAATTACTAAACTGATCTGGTTTAGTTATTGAATGGTATTGAATCAGCATGAGGTTGTTAATGAAGCATCCATCTCAAAATCCCTTATGACCAATAATAATGCATAGAAGGAATTTTGTGAAATCGATTTCTTTCCTCTATAGTTATAAATAGAAGAATAGAATTGCAATATCTTATATTTTTAAAGGTGGATAATCATCTCTTACTTTTTATTGTATAATCATAATCTTTAATTATATATTAATTTAAAGTTAATTTGATGGTATTTTCAATATTTTTTGAAAGTTGCAATTTATTTCAATAGTAATTTCAGTCACTTCAAAGTCAACATAATCTATTGCTCCATTCCATTTTCTTTTATGATGGATGAATACTAGTATAATTTTTATTGTACCTATAAGGAAAGAAATCTAGGAAATACATTAGACATGTTTAAGAGATTTTTATTAAGTCATTTGTTTGTTGTTTTTTATTGTTTTCTATTTATAAGTTTTATTTCTTGTTGCTTTATTTACATATCTAGCATTTATATGTTCGATGTAACTGCGAATGTTGTTTTCGAATATTAATGTTTATGGTTTGCTAAAGAAATCTGGCTTTTGTTTGTTCCAGATGAAAAAAGTTATTGTTGAGCTTGAGAGATTTTTATCAATTGGAGTTGAAGAAGAAGGATGTATATTTTATTTAAGAAAATTGTGCTGAAAAAGATTTTATTTTGGAAACTTTTTTTTAAGCTAAGAAAAGGGAATCTAGAATTGAAAGAATATTTGTTTGGAACAATTAGTTTTGAATTGATAAAAAGTCAACACCATTTTTTATATTTTTTTAGTTTTTGGGTTAGTTATGATAACTTCTCAAACATTTAACTCTAGACTTGGACTTGTAGATGTGCTCTTATACTATTTATAAGAGTCCGGCACAGTAAACTACTTACTTAATTTCTAAAAGCGGGTCAAAATCTATTCACATAACTCAAAAGTTAACCTTTAAGAATAAGATTTTAGGACCCTTATAGACAAATCAAATCTATCATCTTTTTTAAATATTAAATTGGGAGCCTAGCCTACCTAGGAGGGATGATAAAATATTTTGTCTCAGGGTTAAGGTATTTAGTTGAAAGTAGAGTTCAATACCCCAACTCTCCTTATTTTCCCACTCCCAATTATAAGACTAAGCCATTTAGGTTAGTTGTTCAAAAAAAATTAAATTGGAACACACCTTGATATTAAAATGAATGTTTGAGCCACAATATATTTATCTATATTCATCCTTAAAAAAAATTACAAAAATAAGTAAAAATATACTCAATCCTTAGGAGTTGTTAATATAATAGTCAAAACAATATAGAAAAAATTCTTAAAATGTAAATATATTAAATTATTAAATAATATTGGTGTATTAGTAATAATGTTATAAATATAATGTAGAAAAAGAATTATTTTTTGTTTCATACTAAAAGTAATTTTTAAAAATAAAATCTTTACTAAATTGTCAAAAATTTTAATTTTAAGAAACTTTAAAATTTATAAATAAGCTAAAAGAACTATGTTAACATTTTTATCAATTAGATCCACTAACAACATAATGATTGAGGAAGTAGTAGTATAATTGTTATTTCAAAAAAAAAAAGGTAGTAATAGCCCAAAATTGTATCACTGTCTTTTTTTTTTTTTGTCTATTTGTGTATAAAATCCAAACCTTTTTGACTTTTTGCAATGTAATCCCAACTTTTTAGTTTTTGCAATAATGTACCGATTTTAAAAAAAATTTACAATATTAGCCATTAATGAATCTAGTCGAAATTGAATTTAAAAATGATGAGGTGGCACTTGAGTTGTCATGCCAGCTCACTAAAGAGCAAGCCCTTAATCCACATCAGCTAACCAACGTTTTAACATAAACTATATAATTTTATAACTTAAACCCTAATTAAAACTATGTTGTTTCAAAATAATTACCAGAATTTCATTTAAACAGAAAAAAAAAACTCTCTCATATTCTTCTAATCTTCAGCAAAACCCTAAACTTCAACATTCATTTACTCCAATATTCACCATTCAATAATCTAACTGCACCTGCAGATAGTGAAGCTAAAGGTAAAAGATCAAAACCAAAGAAAAAGTAAGTCTAACATTTGATACTTTTAAGTTGTTATATGGGTATAAAATAGGTGAAATAAGTAACTCTACATTTTTTCTTACAAATTTTTTTTAATGTTAGCTTCCCTATTAATGTTTGGGTTAGAGGAAATTTAGTGAAGGGCTACTGATTAAATATGTGGGAGGTCATACAGTTCATGGAGGGAGCACAAGTACATGAGTTGGAAGGAAGTTGTCAATTGGGTGAGCGATTTAGGGTTTGGTAAAACTTACAAAGATAAGTTATTTTCCTCTTAGAATAAGTATTTGGGATTATTAGACTTTAATTACTATTGAAGAAGAATTGAAAAATGTGGGATGAAGGAGTTGATTTCAATTACTTAAAAGTTTTCATAGAAGTCTATGAAGATAATGATAAGGTTATAGCAAGGGCGATGTGAGTGATCAACAAGCGATTTATTTTAATTGTGAAGTTAATTTAAGTGAACTTAAGATTAATGTAAGTGATACAAGGGTAGAAATTAAAGCTACACCTGTCATAGATTAAAGGAATAGTGACAATAGCAATAGCTCAGACTATGAGTCAAATGTTGAAGTTGAAAAGTATATAGTTGCTTTGCAAAATAGAAAGGCCTTCAACAATTCTATGGTTTAGGTTTGGATGGCAATGAAGAAGAGTAAATCAGACGATGTAATGAAGGAAATAATGTGCCAAATTAAGAGAACGATAAAGTGAATGATGAAAAAGCTAATAGGTTAATGAGTGAATATAAAGAATCAGATGATATTAGGTTAAATAGTCCTTACAACAATAAAGAGGATGATTTTGATACTTATAAGACAAGGAAGAAAAAGAAGATTATATATAATCCTCAATGTGATCATAAAATACTGAAGTTTGTGCTTGGCATGATATTTGGATCAGCCAACCAATTACGGTCAATTATTCAGCAATAAGGATTGTCTAATGGATTTAACATATGTTGGACTAGATCAAGCATGTATAGAGTTGATGCTAAGTGTGATGTAGGGGTGTAAGTAAAGGTTGTATGGTGCTAAAATACCTAATAAGAGGACATTCACAATGAGGATTTACTATGGAGAGCATAGTTATACTAGATAAGACATTAATAGTCAAGCTACAACCTAAAGGATTACAAAGGAGTTTCTTGGTGAGCTTAGGAGAAAACTAAGCTATGCGGTCAAAGAAATATAAGATGATATCAAAGAAAAATATTGTATGTAATTATTTAAATGGATGTGCTATAAAGGGGAAAATAGGGCTCTAAGTATCTTGAGAGGCCGCTTAAAGGCACACTATAGGAAGCTGCATTCTTATAAAGCTGAGTTGAAGAGAGTTGATAAGGAAAGAACATTTGATTTAGTTATGGTAATCCAAGGGCAAATGTAAGGCTTATGTTAAGAGATTTTATATTGGCTTTTTTGCATTATAAAAAGGTTATATCAATGGTTACAGGTTTGTCTTATGTGTTGATGGTTGTTTTTTTAAAAATTATGACCAATAGTGCTTTATTAAGTACAATAGCTAGAGATTGGAATGACCAAATGTATCCCATCTCTTGGGCTATTGTAAAAGGGGAGAATGAAGCTATATAAAAATGGTTTTTGAGTATTCTATTCAATGATTTGAATATTATGGATGGATTAAGCCTGACCTTGATTAGTGACAAGCAAAAAGCCATTTATCTATTCACTTAGCTTGTTTATTAAAATCTTTGTGTAGTATACTAAATCAAATTTAATGGTTTATTTTTCTGCTTAAACTTTATTTACTTTTCTATTTTGAGCAAGGACTTGCATTTGCCATTGTTGAATTAACGCCCCATGCATAGTATAGACATTGTGTAAGGCACATATATCAAAATTGAAAGAAAAAGCACAATGGGATTGAGTTCAAACCTCTTTATTAGAAAGTTATCTATATGACTTATGAAGTAGAGTTCAATAGATACATGGACAAGTTAAAGGCAATTGATGCCTTTACACATAAAGACTTTATAAAGCAAGGGCCTGCAACATTTTGCAAGGCATTTTTCAGTACTTGGCCAAAGTGTGATATAATCACTTAAAATCTAGCAGAAACTTTCAATGAATATATTTGTAAAGCAAGGACACTACTAGTGAAAAAATGTTAAAAGAAAATAGGACATCTTCGATGCAGAGAGTTTACCATAAACATTATCTGATGAGCAACTCCAAGGATATTCTATGTCTAATGATCAAGCAGAAATTGAAAAAGCAAAGTATGCCACCAAATTATGCACTGTGAAGCCTTCAATTGGAGAGAACCTGTAAGTTAGTATGGGTAATAGTCAGTTTATGGTTGTGCTAAATCCACCTTCATGCTCTTATAGAGCATGGGATTTGACTGGGATGGCATGGCAGCAATAAACTACATGAGGCATGATGTTGATTCCTAAGTTGATTAATATTATGAGAAGCCACGCTATCTCCAAGTCTATTAGCATGGAATTAAACTCATTAATAGCTAAGAAATATGGCCTCATATTGATCTGCCACAGCTATTACCTCCTCCATATAAGAAAATGCCTGAAAGACTAAAGATTTCTAAAAGAAAAATTCTTAAAGAAGACCCTAAAAATCCAAGCAAGCTAACCAGGCAAGCTAACTAGGCATGGCATCTAAATGACTTATATGCATTATTTTTAAACTAGGCATAATATAAGGGCGTGCCTAAAGAAAGATGAAGCATCAGCTCCTAGGCCTCTAAAGGTGAAATGATTGAATTCAATTAATGGAAGCTAAAGGCTAACTTCCCCTAACAGTCATAACTAAAAGTCTAGTACTAAACTAACCAATAGGATAAGAGTTAAACCACTCGAAGTAAATATAGGGCAAGGAGTGGAGAAGTTAGCCAAAGAGATAAAAATAAAAAGAGTCAGTTGTTTTCATACGCTTGAAGTAGGATATTCCCCTCAAAGCTTAGGATATGACTTTACTCTAACTAAAGAGTCCACCTTTCTTTTAAGGAGAGACAAGCTTGACTACCGGCTATCGGAGTTAAGTTATGAACTTCACAGAGACTGAGTTACGGTGAGCGAATGTTCTCAATCAATCTATAAGCCTCGAAATAAAGGAGGTGGCACAAAATGCTCATGCTCAACCAAGCTTTTAGATAAGGGGAGTAGTCTCATAGCATTTTCATCTTTGAGTTCTTCTTTTATGGCATTTCAATGGATATTTAGTAAGATAAAATAGAGGGGCCTCAAAGGAAAGGTCCTACTAAGCAATATCAAGATTTTTTCACTGGGTTTCAATAAAAAATAGCCTCAAAATTAAATATATTACAGACTTATTAGTCAGTTTAGGATGACTAGCCATAACCATCAAGTAGTTCTTTAAAGCAATCTCTGTAAGAGCAAGACGCCACCGAAGTAGTAGAAGACGAAAGGGAAGGCTTTATCAACCCATTCCTTCATCGAAATCCTTTTACTATTCATTTTATTAAGAGTAATCACAAATAATAAGAAAAGAATTGTAGCAAGCCTGTCATGAGCAAGCACTACAAGTTATTGAGTTTTTGGTGGGGTGGTAGGCATTTAGGGATGCATTATAGCACTCGGCAATTAGCAGTGAGAAAAAAGTCCTTATTTCTTAATTTTAAATGCGTATTCTCACTTACCCTTCACATATATAGGGGATAGTGGATTCAGGTTTGTTTAAATTTAGTCAATCAGTTTACTAGAAAGAGATCAATTTGCCACCTCCCTGTTCTTAAAAGAACTACTATATTAGATACTTCTTTAGCCTTCCTTTTCAAAGATAAGAACAAAAGCACTTCATAACAATGGAGAAGGGTTATGCCTCGAATCCAAATGATTTCTTATTTTTCTTCTCTTAAGATATTTCTAGTTAGAACTAGATCGACTGCAAGTTATTATCCCCATCTAATTAAATGGGCTGGGTGGAATATCCCCGAAGGGAATAGGTTGAGGATTGATACCTCACCCAAAGCTAAATGATGCTCAGCCAACTAGGGCGAGGAACATTTAGTGAGTACAGGCTTCTCCCTAAGTATAATTTTATTACTAAAAAAATGGATATTTTTTTAATTGCATTTTTTGTTTAATAAAAACTGGAGTTAGGATTTGATGATGTAATAAAAACTAGAGTTAGGATTTGATGATGTATTACCTAAAAGATGGTTTTTAGATGGCAAACCCCCCCTAAAATAGCCATTAAATGAGGGTTGGGCTCATTATGAACATGCAAGCCAAAAGGGGAAGACCTTGAAACCATCAAGAAACCTCACATGAAGCTGCTACACCTCTAGGATTTGTAATGCCTACTAATCAAAGTGAACCTTCTGCACCACTTGGATTTTCAATGCCTACCAATCACAATGGATCTTCTTCTAAGAAAGTAATGTAAAAAGAGATAAGAAAGGTATATCTACTATTCTTAAACCTATGTATTTGGGTTCCTTAAACCAGTGAGCTTATACACTTGGGTTTGTTAAACCTGTAAGCTTGTGTTTTTTAAACTTATGAATTTGAGTTCTTTTGGTCGTGTTAGGTTAGGGAAGGTTATGGTGTGAGAATTTTCTTAGAAACAAGAAACATATATGCTAGAGTACATTTTTCTTAATTTTGTAATGAGTAATTTTCATATTAAATTTATGGTTTCTTTATTTCATCATAAAATTAGGATTTCATTTGATATGGATGCTTGGCAATAATTGTGTTCAATATGTAAGTAGGTCTGTTGTAATAAGATCAACTACCTAAAGTGCAAGTCCAACTACACAATAAACTAACCAAAACTCAACAGCTTCACAGCCTATCCAAAGTCAAACAAGCATAAATATGCAGTCTATGGTTTTCAAATCCACAGCTTCTCAAGCTGTAACACATGCTTCGAGTAAGACACATAACTTATGATGTTCAAAGGGCAAAAGCAAGATACAATATTTATGTTTCTCATTCTATGTATGGCATTTTGCTGCCCTATATTAATATTGATGATAATAGATTTTTTTCTGATGTAATGAAGTTTACCCTTCATATCAATTTAGGTTTATGTACTAAAGCCAAAACTTCTGAATTTTCTATGTATTAAATTTAGATTTCTTTTAATCTTTTATGAAGTAAGTATTGTTTTATCACTTTCATCTTCATTGTATTACAACATTCTTACTTTTGGGTTTAGGTATGTTTTATCATATCTTGTTATGTTTCTTATTCACAAAAAGTATCCAATATCAGCTTCTTCCAATCAGAGATATAAATGTCACATTAATAGCATAACATCTCACATAAAATCATTCCATTTCTGATAAGAACATTGCCATAATTAAGGTAAATGCAAAACATTAGTTTTCTAAACTAAAAGAATTTTGACATACATAAGTTATATTAAGATTAATACACACACACAAAATCTCAATTTTTTTAACCTCGATTTTATTACTGCTTCTTAATTTCTTGAATGAACACGATTCTTTCTTCTTTCATCTTCTCAATAATCCTCTTCTTCCTTCTTAATTTCTCAACAACCAAATTAAATTCAACTTATGTTGTCTTCTCATCACAATGCTTCTCCCACAACCTTTGTTCGTCATCTCCTATAACTGTCATATCATTATCAACCCATTGAAAATAATTACATTCTTTTTCTTTAAAAAAAAAAAATCCTTTAACAATTACCCATAACACCAGGAAAGCTGAACCATTATCCATAAACCATTACCCATAAATTTTTCAACAAAATAACCTAGAAATTACCTACCAAAATGGGCAATTAAGAAACCTCCTGTTTGGATTTCTTTTGTTGATGAAGTGTAACACAATAACTCCACTTGATGCTTCATGCAAAACCTTCTATCACTACTTCGATTTGATGACACTGATGCTTCTTGAAAAAAACTCATATTTTCAACTATCGAACTAGAGAGAGAATTAGTTATTACTGACGAGTTGCTTTAAGAATGCCTTAATTTATCATGTCTTCATCTTTTGCATCCTTGATCGAATGCCTCGATTTGCTCTAAAAATGCCTCAATTCAAGCATGGAGAAGGAGAGTTATATGGTTTTTTCCAATTAGGGTTGAATTTTTATTTCAGTACTTTAAATTGGTGTTGTTTTGTTAAATCATGATTTAAGTTATAACCTGAGTTAACTGACGTAGATTGGGGGCTTGCTTTTTCATTTGCTAGCATGACAACTCAAGCATCACCTCATTGTTTTTAAATTCAATTTTGATCAAATTCATTAATGGCTAACATTGTAAAAAATTTTAAAATTACATTATTACAAAAATTAAAAAGTTGGAATCAGAATGCAAAAAATTGGAAGTGTTTAGATTTTTTTCACCAATATACTTTTTTTCATAGTCAATTAATATACAAATAGAAAAAATAAAAATAAAATAAAATAAAAAAAAAAAAAAGGCAAGTAAGTAAGAAAGTGACAAGTAAGGAGGCTACGTGGCAAATACAGACCGCCGCAGTGGGTTTTCTATTAAACAACCATCTTTTTCTTCTCCCTTCGCTGCTTCTCCTTTTCTCCTTTTCTGCTGTTTCTTCCTTCTCTTCGTTACGCTACTCGGTAACTTTTATCAAACCCAACAACCATCAGTCAAATTAATTCTGTACTTTTGTTTCGTTTTCTTTGCAAGATTGATTCTTGATGGCTGATTATTGTGATTGTTAAAAAATCAAGATTTTTTTTGGGTTTTTGATATGGTTTTTTTATTCTATAACAGTAGCTCAAAACTGTCCTTTCTTTATCTCGTGTTTTCCAACAAGAGTTTTATAGTTGTTGTATATTTTATTGACTGCCCAGTTTGTAGATCTTAAGTCGCCTGCCATGTGAGTTGTTAAAAGCGAAAGAAACTCAGATTTTCTGTTTGGTTGTAGAGAAAATCAAGGTGGAGGAACTGTTGATTCTGATGTAAACCTGATTGCTCCAGGAGGAAAAAAATTGAAAATTTTCCAACATGGTCAAATTTTTTTTGTTATTTATTGGGACCCAAAAGGAATTAATTAAGTATCTTGAGAAATTATATCTATATAAATTTTCAATGATTTTGTTAGCGTGACTTACAGCTACCCTTGCTAGTCGCTGAATCGGATCATTTCCATCCAACTCATGATGATATATATATATATATTGGATTTTTTTTTTTTTAATTTCTGATGATAATTGATATAGAAAAGTTTGTAACTTTTAATGTGTTTCTGAAATTGCAGAGGATTTCAGATTGTGATGGCTTCAAAACGGATTAACAAGGAATTGAAGGACTTGCAGCGTGACCCTCCTGCTTCATGCAGTGCTGGTTCGTTTCTATGGCCTTAATTTGGTGAATTTTAATATTAGAGATATATGTGTGTGTGTGTGTTATATAGTTTGCTCGCACTTGGCTGAAAGATGAAATTGTTTACTCTTGAGCTCTCTTTCCTGCGTGTCTGTATAGGAGAACACTTGTGAATTGGGTTTATTATCTGGTAGGGATCTGTTTATTATAGAACAGTTTGTAGAACTGCATAGTGGACTAGATTAATTCTCAGTAAGATTCATGATATCGAGGTCTGCAGATCATTTACAAAGCTGCTGAAAAGTGAAAAGTAGATTAGGTCATTTACACTTGAGCCGAGAGAGATTGCTATTTTACAACAAGAATAGCTGTTTACAGGTCCCGTTGCTGATGACATGTTTCATTGGCAAGCAACAATCATGGGCCCAGCTGAGAGCCCATTTTCTGGAGGTGTATTTCTTGTATCAATTCATTTTCCACCAGACTACCCATTCAAGCCACCTAAGGTAACACTCAAGCTCTTTTTGTCTTCCAGTCATTTTCAATTTATTGATCAACTTGTCCATTAGAAAAAGCAAAAAAGCTGAAACCATCGTCTCGCATATTTTATTTTGTTTAGACACTTTGAGTTTTAAATTTCTATATTCTTGCTTATGAGAATGATTGAGTCTGCAGTTTGGCGTGTCTGTGGTAGGACAATCTGCAATTGATTGTGATTAGAGAATTGAATGAATGGTTGACTGTCTTTTCTATTTGGATTTTATAAATGTAGTAGGGTTTATGATGTGTGGAACTGAAGTAGGATCCATATTTATAATTTGGATATAGTCTATGAACAACTGCTGCCAATCTTTCAGTCAATTTGTTTGCCTAGAATGTGAGCTCTTGGGTTTGGTTTCAGCACATCTTCAGTTGTGCTGAATGAGAGGCTTAATTTTTTTACTTGCCAGTTGCTTATTTTTGTTTTCTGATATGTAGCTTGTTTGAAGTTATTTATCAGTTCAGCTTCTTTCTAACAGTAAATTATTACCTTGGCAGGTTTCCTTCCGTACAAAGGTTTTCCATCCCAACATCAACAGCAATGGAAGTATTTGTCTTGACATCCTCAAAGAGCAGTGGAGCCCTGCCCTTACTATATCCAAGGTATTATTTTTTTTTTCATTTATGATGCCTTTGTTGATCTATCATTTGGGACGCCATCTTACTATTTGCATTTTGTTTTCCATCTTACCAAACTTTTGATGTAGCCTTTGTACGAGCTGCAATGACTTGAACTTTCCACTTTCATGGTTATGATGCTGAATATACTGTATTTTACATGTGGTGTTAAATTTGCATCTATCAAGCATGGACACATTATTACAGTTATTGTTAAAGTTTAGGACACAACACAGGAGGGACGTGTGAATTAATAAATATATATTTATCATGTTTAAAGCATAAAATATATAATTATTCAAACATAATACAATTTAGTAAAAGATTAATATGTTTTCCATAAATATGCTTTAATTTTTTTATTAATTTTTTGTATCTGTAATCAACTTAAATTCTGTATACATTTTTTAAATTTTTTTAATTTTACATTCTGTATAAGGTATATTATTAATTATTCTGTAAAAATTATTAGTTATCTGAATTAAAAAAAAATGAGTTAATTGTTAAATTTTTCAGAAATTTAGTTAATCAAATTGTTATTTACAGTAATTTTAAAATTTCAAATTTGTCCCACATTTTCTTGAAAATGTATCCTAGATATGTGCTAAATGTGTCAATGGTGTGTTGAAGAAGTGTCGCAAAAAAGAATTAAGATATTTGTAGTTACATGTTGGACAGAGGATATTGGACACAAACACTCTATACCTTTTGAAGTGTCAGTGCTTCATTTTGCATTATAGTTCTGAGAAGATGTACTCTTTTGTGCAGGTTCTTTTGTCAATCTGCTCACTCCTGACTGATCCAAACCCAGATGATCCATTGGTGCCTGAGATTGCTCATATGTACAAGACAGACAGAGCCAAGTACGAGACTACTGCTCGATCCTGGACCCAGAAATATGCCATGGGTTAGGGCCACCGCCCTGGTGAAAACATGTGGTTTGTTTGCTTAGTAAATAATAGAAAGTTCATTACCAGCTCTGTTGCCTTTGTTTTCAAACATGATATGGGAGTATTCTCATAAATGTGATACTAAATAGTGGTATATCAGCATACCTGATGTGAAGCCTCATGAAAAAATTGATCTTAGCTTTTTCTTATAGTGTGTTTGGGATGCAGTCGAGTGTGTGTGTGTGTGTGAATTGGCATACAAGATACAGACTAATTAGCAAGCAATAGATTGGAAACACAGTGGAAACCTGTTGGCACGATATGGTTTGTGTGCTGATAAATCATGGATGCTTACAGACTTTTGGACTAGATGGAGTAGCTTGCCTAGCTGATGTTGGTAATGATAATATATGTTTTTGTGGGGTGTGGTCTAAGTTCCTGTGCTTCCATAAAGTGAAGCTATTATTTTTGGAAATGTTTATCAGCAATCTCTTGAACTCTCTATTCTAGGCAATGTTTTCGATTTCCAGTTAGATTGTCATTAGACATGCAACTACCTAGAACATTCTATTTTAGGCAATGTTTTTGGTTTCCAGTTAGATTGTCATTAGAGATGTAACTACCTAGTCTAGTCGGAGCAGACATATTAGGTAATCTGGGATAGGTTGCTGACTTGCCTTGAGTGGTTCGAAAATGTGTTAAGATTGTTTGCTGGTTTCTGTTTCTGATTAAATGAAATTCTGAATGATAAAGGTAGCCAGGATGAAGCTTTTTGTGGTGCTGTACGCCCACGTCAAAGAAATCAGCTGATCTCCATTGAAGTCTGCAAATAACAGATATGCTTTTTTGAGATAATCTTGTAATCAAAGCACAAAGTATTGAATGGTTCTCTTAGACTTTTAAGATAACAAAGATCTGAACAAACCACTGGTAACTTGTGCATAATGCAGAAATCCCAGCATAAGAATTCAAGAATATTGATTTGTACATGGAAATTGCATTTTATTTAGCTAGTGAATTTTTTTAAAGATTCACATTAAATTATAAGAAAATACATATTAAAAAAAGTAGGTTTACAATCTAGAAAAAAAATTAAAAAATTAGGGAAAATTATATGGAACACCGTGCCTTGACCAACCTTTTTTCTTTTTTACTTATTGCTTTTTTTTTATGTTTCAACTTTTCGTATTTCATGCATGCTTAATATTATTTTGTTATCATAAAAGTCAAGTAAAATTATGAGGTTAGAAATAATATTATTTTTATATGTTTTTTATTGTTTTGGTTGTTTTATCTTTCTGAGGTTGTTGTGCAATGGTTGGTTTTTTTTGTTGTTTTAGTGACTGCTTTTTGTTGCTTTGGCAATTATCGTTGGGTTTTTTGTTATTGATTTCAGGGTTTTGATTGAAAAAATTGGTTGTTTTGGTTGGATAAATTGGTTGTTTTGGTTGAGCATTGTTTGTTTGTTTTTTTTTTTTTTGGTTGTTTTGGTTGGTCTCTAGTGGTTGTTTTGGTTGAAAAAATTAGTTATTTTTGTATTTTTTTTTTTTTGTTGTTGTTTTGGTGATTGTTTTTATGGTTGTTTTTTTTTTGTTTTGGTCCTTTTGAAAAAATCTAATTTTTTGTTTTTATGGTTTTTTATTTTTTAACCTTTTTTGGCTTTTTTTTCTTCATTTTTTAAATAAACCACAAAAAAAACTTTAAAAAATATCAAATTAACTAAAAAAGGAACCAACTTGAAAATAATCCGAAAACAAGCACAAAAAAAACAAAATTAAGTAAAACACAACCTACAAAAAATACAAATCAACCAATAAAATACATAACAATTCAAACAAAAGAAGTAAAAAAATTAGTATAAATTTGAATATTTAAACATATATTTCAGCCTGTATATTTCATTAAAGGTCGTAATAACTCACATAAATAAGACAAAAAATTCAATTAATACCATAAAGTAATTATTGTGGTATTATATATAATAAAATTTATTTGATCATTAAATTTTTTCTATTTAATTGTAATTATTAATATATATTAAATATATAAATATACAAGATATTAATAATTATAATTAAGATATTGGAGCAGCTATCTTCTGATTCAAAGATAACATGAGAAATGAGGATGTCATTCTCATGGCATTAAGGAGCCCATATTTTTGTGGAATGATGCAAGTTTTGTAGGCATGGTCAAGGAGCTCCTATTTAAAAAAAATAATAATAATTCACAAATTTTTTTATTTTAATGTCAACATTATTTTCAAAAATTTTTTTTAGTTATTTTTAAAAAAAATCCCAAGAATTTATATATCTACAGCCATCCCACTCTGAGGCGTAGCATGATATTTCCTTGATTTTATTTAGCAGGTGAGGGATGGTTCTGTATTGGACTTTTTTTGTTGTTTTGGGCCAGGTTTCTGGTTTAAAAAAAATTGTTGTCCCCTCTTCTTCTGTTAAAAAAAAAAAATTGAAATTAAGATTTATTAAATATTAGATTAACTAATTTTTCACCTAAACCTTTACTAAAAGAATTTTATAATAAATGAAATTTAAGCTTTTGGTATTTGTGGTTTTTTTTTTTTTTTTTATCATTGATATAAGACAACAATCGGTGAAATACAACATTTAAGTTAACTTTATGAAATTAAAATGTATTGAAAAGTTGGTCTAAAAAGAAATAAAAACAAAAAGAATAGATTGTAAAATAAAAATGAAGCTTAATCTATTATTAATATAGTTTATTAGAGCATTTTGACATGGCAGATGCAGATGCAGAGAGTCAGAGACAAGAGCCGAGCATCAATCAAAAGAGATGTGAGAAAGGACCCACTCTGTGTCTCTGTCAATCCACCAACCATCACATGCACAGTAGCTTTGCTCCTCCGCAGCATTTTTGCCTAATATTTAATGTACTATGCATCATTTCATTTGCCTTCTTTCCCCTTCAAATATAATTTTTACTATGAACTAAAATAGATGTGGAGCTCCTGAACTTCTCCATATATTTTGAGCAAAAAAAACCAAAATATCATATATCTATCACCAAAATATCATCTTGCTATCACCAAACTATAACCAAAACCCATAAAAAAGTTTGAGTTATAAACTCATATAAGATTTGTTTATAATCAAAAAACAAAACTAAAACTAGTATTTGAATGATTTTAGTGGTCAAATGGCTTTAAAGCCATTCAAAAACTGTAAGGTCATGTTTGGTTCATATAATGGAATAAGTATGAAATAAAATTGTAATTTTTAAAAAATAGAATAGGTATTTCAAAAATAACTATTTTTAAATAATTACTGTTTCATACTTTGATTCATAACCTAAAATTACTATGAGAGATAAACAAATTTAATTATAAATGACATTGATACTCTTATTAATGAATTTCATTATTAGTATCGAAATTAAATAGTTATACAATTTTATCATGTTTTACATAAAAAAGTTAGCATATATATTTGATTTCTTTAAAATAATATAAATGCTTAATAAATAATATTTTAAAATTTTTAATCATAAAAATACAAACATATAAAATAAATAAATGTTATATAATATATGGTAGTCAAATCTGAGTTAAATTAAATTAAAAGAAAAATATTGAAAAATTTGGATTAAACTATTCTAAAAGAAAAAGAAAAAACATGAATATAAACATCATGAAAACTTAAGTAAAAGTGGAAATGTTTTATTTTAAAAGTAAAGAATACCTATTTTTTAGTTTTTAAAAGAATGACTATTTTTCAAAAAATGTAAAATTGATATTTTATGAAATTGATATTTCATAATAAAATTTAAATCAAAGTAAAAAATAATTATTCTTTGTAAAATAACTATTATATTTTTAATCTATTCCGTAAATCAAACATGCAAGAATATGAGAGAAAACAAGAGAAACTAATGGAAAAATATGTTTTTTCTCTCCTTCTTTATTGTTGTATGCTTGCTAGTATATTTACTAATGTTTGGAATGAAATTTCCATTTGACAAAGGAAAAAAAAAAAAACATATAATTATATATTTACATTTGTGTTGTAGGGGTCCAACATTTTTTAGCCTCATTTGGAAGCTAGCAATAGCATTGACAGCAACCAAACAACCCAAGAGATTAGAGAGGCAGAATGAACTTATGTCGATATGTCCTTTTTACATATCTAATGTAAATATGGTTTGTTAGCTTCATTAAATTCCATTTTCTAAATTTCTTTCGGGCTTTTGTGTTTGTCCACTCCCATCCTTTCTACTCAAATATTGTGGGGATAGCCCTAAACAAAACTCCAGCATTAACTTCCCACTAGGGACCATACCCTTAACAATTATTGCCATGTTACTTTATTTCTCTCTCTCCCTTTTTACTTTTTTTTTTTTTTCCCACTCTCTCTCTTTTGCCTTACGATGGGTTTTTAGCATATTTTTATGTTTTACATTTATATTAACAAACATTACCCATTACCACTTAAGTTAGTAGTAATGAGGTAAATTCATGATTTTAAGTCATGAATTCGACTTTTAGAGGCATCACCCCTAAGAAAAAAATAGAAATTTAAAACTATTTACACATAATTGACTTCATTCAATTACAAAATTTACTCTTTCAAATGATCGTTTAAAAAAAAATAATATCATACGAAGAGAGTGCTCAAAAAAATATATATATCACATTAAGAGTATATGTGGATACAAAATTTTAACTGTATTGGCATCTAGACATTAAGATTTTTTTTCAATTCAAAGTGAAAGAATTAGAATTATAATTCTAGAAATTTTATGAATTTTAAGAGTATTGTTCCACTTGTACTTGTGAATATGTAAATATGTAAATGGGATGTAGCTGAACTCATGTACACAAAATTAACCTACTCCAGTTACCTCTTTCAATGTGGGATTTATTTATAGAGTAAAATCAGATATGGTTTAAGTGTTTTTACTATTATAAGGATTTGCGAGTTTTTTTTTTAACCCTTCAGTACCTATAATTTCATTTTAGTGTCATTTAGGTGATAAAAATTGACATACATTCTAATTTTTTTCTTCAATAATAAAAAATTAAATATTAATTTTAATCAATTTTTCATGATTGCAACTTTGACTTAACAATATTATTATTATCTATACTGACCAAAACCTTTTTACCGACAAATATAATATAAATATTTTTTACATTTTTATTTTTTTATAGCCTAAAACTACCATAAGTATATCTATTCTTTTCTCTTTTATCAAATGGTATAAAATTTTAAATTTTTAGATATTAAAGGGTATAGAAATTATATGTTTTGCAAATTACATATCCCAACCAACCTCTTATTTAGTTTAATTCTATTAATAAATTTATTTCATTTTCAAATAAATTTTAAATAAAATTCTTTACATTTTTATAATCATTTGATTGTTACACTTTTTCATACCGTGTAAAATCTTCATAGATTTTGAAAATATTGACCCATGTTTTCATTTCCAACAATATTCAAGCTAATCTTACATTTCTAGATTCATAATTTAGCATTTGTTTGTCCTATAGAAGTGAAAATCTAAAATTTAAATCCAAAAGCATACTTATAATTTGAATTTTAATAGGAAACAAAAGTTCTTCTAATAGGTTGGTCATGGATGCATCTCCAAACTAGATCTGCCATAACAGGAGCTCCTATTATAGTGTATCACTGTTGCTGCTGTTGTAACCAACAAATTGGGGTTTCTCTTCCTAAATTGAGAGACAACAAGGTTCTTCATTTAAACTAAGAGTGTAACTGAGTCAAACTGACTCACGAGTTATTCGGGATTGATGAGAAAAAATTTTGAATTCAACGTGATTATTGTGGAGTTGAGTTTGAACTACTCAAGTTAAATTCGAATTTTTAAATATGCAACTCGATAAGTTTACAAACTTAATCGACTCTAATCGAACTTGTGTATACTTACCATTTATCATTTTTATTTTAATATAATTATAAATATATCTTATCAAATCGAGTTAAATTTGAATATTTGAAAAATTTTAAAATTTAATTTAATTAATTTAGTTGAACTTGAGTATATAAATTATTTAATTGAGTCGAGTTTAAATTTTTTTTAAAAAGAGTTCGATCGAGTTTAAATTTCGAGTTTAAAAATTATGACTAGCTCAAACTTGACAGGATGTCGACTTTACTTGATTAGACACCTAATTTAGACAATTTTATTGTAATATTTATCATCTTTAATGAAATTTGACAAATTGTTCA